>JBBPBO010000001.1:72897394-73085097 GCA_037974295.1 Cicer cuneatum | reverse complement strand
AAAAAAAAAAAAAGAATACATAAATAAGGAGACAATTCAACAATATATCATTATTCTTTTAATACCATCCATCATAACAACAACAACTATCTCCACAACCAAGAAGATTAATTCAACAATGCCATATTCAAATTTATCAGCAAAAAACTTCTCCTATGTTTTGTTATGGGTTGTTTATTATAACTCCTCATTTTTTTCTTCAGTGTTGTCATTCAATCTTAATTGATTTTCACAACTAGTTAATATGTTTACTGGCTTTTAGTTACACATAATTATTATACCATTGCAAAGTACACATTATTCAATCTTTTGTGAATTGGATAGGTGTCTTCCGTTTGTTCTTCACAAACTGATTCATATTCTTGACTCTAAATTATGGTTGATATAATTCTTTTAAAAAATCTTGATATAATTATAATTTTTTAAATCAATGACTTCATAATTCTCTTCCACAGCTTCACAATTGTCAAGACCCAAAGGTCACAGTTGTCTCCATCAATGACCGGAGGGTAAGAAGAAGCTCTGATACCAATTTGTTGATGTATGGCATAAAAAAGAATGAAAAACAGATAAATAAGGGAGAATATGGTCCGGTACAAATGAAATAGGGAAATTGAATTCTTTTATTCACTATAACAATACACTTTAGTGTTTTTAAAATCAAAATAGAACACCACCACTTCACCACAAAACTAGAAAAGTGGGATAACAAAAGCTACTTTCTCCTAAAATGTAGAAACCACTTATGACTAGAATAAAAAACTGAAATAATAAAAAATAAAACATACACGTAATGTGGTCCAAAAGCAATAATTAACAGGAACTCCCTTCAACAATTTTATCTTCCTTAGCCTTTCATTCTTCCACATAGTCTAGATCTTCGAGATTAAGGACAACTCATCCTCCTCCTCAAAATATTCTTTATCATATAGTTCAACTTGACAATTCCTTAATCCTTAGCTTTGAGCACTTTCTGAGAGTTTCTTGTTGCTCGATTCTGATTCCCCTTCAAGGCAATTTAAACTTGCCCTTTTCTACTACTCTTCTTGTGGACTTGTCCTTACAACAAGAATTTAGTTTATCTGGAACTGAACACCCTAGTACCTATTTAAGAATGGGGTTTAAGGCTTTAAGCTGGCATAATGAATCCCCTATAATCTTTTGAGAAAAATACTTACATATAAGTTCTAGGCAGCCATTCAGAGCGAACTAGAAAAATTTCATTTTCGCCCCAGTGGAAACTCATCGTTTTTAAACTAATGCATTTTTTGATACCACTAAAAATAAAATTTTACATTTTAGTACCCAACTAAACATGTTATCTTACTATCTTCTGCAGAGTGAAAGGTCTATGTCTTTCACTTCAGATACAGGTTTGATAAGCCTATTCAATTGGTCTAATGTGAAAACTCCAACTGCTCTACAGCCGTATGAAGTAGCATAAGTGTTGGTGTAATTTACAATGATAACCATTGGGTAATGCTTCGTCAAAATTAAATCAATTACATGACCAACAGATGTCGAAGTCGTAACACTGGGAGGAGGGCTTCTCATCATTGTTGAAAGTGGAGCATCCAACTGCATAACAAATTCATCACAGTATCAGATAGTTAGAGGCCCCAACAGAAATTGACAACACATGGATTTAAGAAATATTTTTCAATCTGTATCGATGTCTATGTATTATTGTAAAATATGCTATAACATTCTTGTGATTAAAAAAATGTTTTCTTAACAAAGCATCAACAAACAGGCCTTTATTGGCCCAGAACAAAAAGTACATGCATTTGTAGACAACACATTAGTACTAGCTTCTCTCCATGTTAATGACTTGAAGAATAGGCTCATCAATTAAAGACTATAGAATGCATATCTTTTTAATACAACACTACTATTTCATCAAATGGTAATCTCACAAAATATACCTGATTGCAGTCTTCGCGGTGCAACAGCCCTGTACAACTGCCCCACTCATCTACAATAGGAACAACTGCATCATTATAGAAACGTGTTACCACATCCTTCAGCTTTATGGTACCTTGTAGTGGCCGCGTTGCTTCAAACGGTATCATGAAACCCTCAACCAGTTCAGAAGGTGAAACCTAAACCACGAGATTGCATAATAAGACAATATACAAGTTCTCTAAGAAGAAAGAAGAAACTGTCGAAAATGCAATCCAATCCAGTGTATAACAAACAGTCAAAGGCTGAAATCATGACAACCATTTGAGTTACGAATATATATATATAAAAGCATGAAAGCTAGTAAAACATTTACTCCTTCCAGAATGAAAATAAGCAAAAAAGATTAGTAAATCAGAATGAAGATGATATGAGTTCTATCAAAGATTAGTAAATCTAGTGGCAGGTAGGTATGTGGAACATTCGAACACTGGTGAAGAAACTGAAACAGTAAAAGAAGCAAGGCAGCTGATTAATACAAGTGGGTCACACTCGCTAGTGAAATCACTGCCGGAAAACCAAGAAACAGAACCAGAACTGTGGAATGCGACTGAAGCGTACGAAAATAAAGTCATGCCTCTGTCAAAACCTTGTTTGACACAGCAAGAGAATTGATTGACGAAGAAGTGAGGGTGGAGAAGAGAAGGATTCAGCAAGTGGAGGAGGACAAGCCACTACCGCCGCCAAAACCGCTGGACTCCAGCCAACCTGCGAAAACTCTTATCAAGATAAAGCCTTCTAACATCAACCTGTTAATCCAATGGTTGCTAACAGACTTGCTAGGAAGGTGCACTCTTGCAAATTGAGTTCAAGAAGACGACATCTGCCTTAGTCGAAATCAAGGGAAAGACGCAGTGGGTTTTGCCCAATCCACAGTTCATGTAGATCTTATTATGTTTGTGTAAACCCTTTATCTGCTGATCAGAGTCATTTCCAGTTTTGCTGCCAAGTTGAAGTTTATTTCTCAAGCAATCATAAATGGGATCCTGGAGGGGGATTGTATTTTTTAATTTTTTATAGTTGAATATTAAGGAGCTTAGTAGTTTGCAACCTTGAGGACAAGGTTGTTTTGGACGGGGTGTGTTGTTAGTACTTAGATTAATTGAATTAGTTCTAGAAGTTAGAAATTAATTAATGGGGTAATTAGTTGGTTAGGAGATAGGTGCTTTTATAGCTCTGTTAGTTTTTTTTTATGTCTGTTTTAGGCTTGTTAGTGTTTTCTGTTTCTATTTTCCTATTTCTTAGGATAGTGGTTGATTGGTCCTTTACCCTTTCATCCCATTATCAAGAGAACCTATAAATAAAGGTTCTCTTCCCATTTGAAAGGATCTTTTGCCAAATTAGAATTTTCTTAACTGGTATTCCAGTTGAAGGGTGCATTCGCCCTTGAGGAACATATCCGCTCTTGTGTATCTTGTTCTTGGAGAGATTCTCTCCTATTATTTCTTATCTTTTTTCTAAATATTAGTGTTCTTCCTCAAAATCTATGGAATCCAATTCTTGGGTTCCTAACAATGGTCTAAATTTAAGATAAACTTTTTAAATACTCTTTTTACTTATATTTTATTCCAAAGTTGGTATGTTTTAGATAACCCAAGTTCAAATTCAAATGCATGTACAAACAATTAAAGCATACTTGTTATTTAATATAGCTCAATGCTATCTAGTGGAAAGGATGTCGATGAACATATGTTAAGTACCTGAGGAAGTAAAAAAGGACTGAATAGAGATATTGAGAATCCCAATAAGGCCTCGATACGAGAAGCAACCTAAATTACAAAAGCACAGGCAAATGGTTAAGAACTTGACTTGCGAAAACCATTAGAATTTTAGGAGAAAAAATATATATAAATGCCTACCAGCCTGTTCAGAAATTTACTTCCTAACAATATTTGGCAACTTTATTACATATAATCCATGGTAATATTATATTTATAAAAAAAAATATCAAAGATAAAAATAAAAAAAAATCAAGGTAAAAGCCGAAGCTCTGCAAAGCAAGCTTTCTTTGCATTGTTAAAAGGACACCACAGTATCAACTGAAGTACCACTTGATCCTAGACATTAATGTGATAAGAAACGGACCAGATATAAAATCAATGTTAATACTTAAAAATCTACTAAATAGATCTATTTAAGACAAAAATATTCATGGAAAACTAATTACACACCATGCCTCCATGACTTGTCCAGGATATGCCCTTCCATTTTGAAACAATATATGTAAGAGTTTTAATAGCGACATCAACCTGGCATAGAAACACATGCATAAAAAGTCAAGAACAAGTGAAATACTAACTTCCCCATTCCAATCAAAATGTTGAAAATTAGAAACAGGAACTCAAGTGAAAGAACTTTTCTTTCTTCTACAAAAATATGCGTGAATGATACCAAAGATAATAATCAACTTGTGAGAAGGAAAAGTTGGACCAAGTCCTATCCAAACTTCCATGAGGGCGATGACAGAAATCACCAAAATGTCCTAAAGAGAGGATAGAACACAACTAAAAGCGTAAAAAGTTGTGCTTTTATCCCACAGATTGAAGAACCAACTGCAATTTGCCATGATTTTAGGCTGTGGTGGGTGGCCGCTCTCTCAAACTATGGTCAGGAATCAGAATTGTCTACTCAGGTAGTGCTAATCATCACATTCATCTGTATTTATATTGCTATTTACTATGTGGCTTTATGATGGAAATGCAGCCAGGGGCATTTCGGACAAACCAAAAATGTGGAGAGTGTATGAGAGGAGGTCTAAAAGAATTAATGACGTGGCAGAGAGAGGATGAAATTAGTTAGGAGGGAGAGATTGCTCTTAGCTGTTATATAGGGAGCCCCGTGAATTGAGGGAGGGCATGGTGGAATTATTTTTCTGTTAAGACCAGGGAAAGATATTTCTCTATGTAGAGCGGTGCTCTAGGGTAGTTAGAGTGATCCTCTGCCATTGTTTTCTTTATCCATCAACAATATACATTTTCCACCATTTTTCTGCTGCCTTTATTACTCATTTTCTGTTGTTAATTTGTTGGTTTGCATTACTTTATTCCCTTACACTGTTCACTTGTATTACAAGCTGTACATTTATATAACACACTGTTCACTTGTCTTTATTTATTTTTTTAAAAAGGTCCTTTGTCTTTATATATCAAAGTAAAAAAAAAAACAGAGAGAGATCATAGTTAAGAAAGGATCACAAAAATAATAATAATAGAAGCAAAGAGCTTTCCACCTCAATGTCATTGACCATTGCCCATAAGTAAAAAATAGTACCTGGCCAGCATTCAGCGCCGCTTCCATTAGAAGGTGGTCGGCTTCTTCTTGGGAAACTGATAAGATAGTTCCTGCAGTATCTGGCAAAATCCGCTTATGCAAATTTTTAACTAGACCATAATCTCCTCGAAAAGCAAAGGCACGCATCATGGAAAGATAGAGATGAGGCTTTGGTCTGAACTCTGGATTCAGACCAACCAACTTCTGTATTTCTCCAAAAATACACAGAGCACCTAAATACCCCAAGATGGTTCAATTATGTGACAGACAAAATACAAATTCATTGATTGATTAGATAATGAAACAAAAGGATTGACCAAAAGCACTATTAGAGTAATTATTTTAGAAGAATACTGATAATATCTACTCAACTTTCAATACAAAATGAACTAGGAATAGAAATTCATGACAGTAGATTTTCATTCCTTTTTTTATTTAGAACATTTCTTTTTGTGCCACACCCAATGCATACTTCAATTTTCACTTGATGTGTTTCAACTGACAATGTACCTGAAAGTTTGACTTGTCCTTATGAGACACAAACTTTCAGCAAGCATGGCCAAAAGTTACATTGTTTTCCATTTCTAACTAAATCATTGTTGGATTTATAGTAACAGTTTGACATTCATAATCTTCACTTTACTTAGAAGAATATAAAATGAAAATCAGCAGTATATCAATATTTAACCCTTCTATATAAGAGACAAGTAGAACCCGTTAATTCCATATGTATAATTTTGATAATTGCACTTGTTAGGTATATCTTATATTCTTATTCCACCCATCCAAATATGAAAGAGTATCTCATTCCAACTACCATAAACATTTATCTTTTCAATTATTCCTGAAACTATCTTCAACCAACTAAAGAAACTGGATCAAATGAAAGCATACCTTTAACTGAGCCACATTTTAGTAAAGCATCAACCATTGCAGTGTAAGCAGTTCTATCAATGTATAACTCGGAACATGATTTCATTTCCAGCACTATTTGCACAACTGAAATAAGATCCTTTGCCTGCCCAAAACCCTGCATTAAAGAGAGCTAAAATTAGAGCGATGCTGCCAGAGAACACTCCTAAACCAATGATAGAAGTCATTATAATAGAGGCCTTAGCTAAATTTGTTTAAAATAAATGTTCAAAGCATGTCTTCTTCACACATGACTATGAGAATATAAATAATCATTAAAATGAAAACTTAAAGCAATTTAAATCAGTGAATATAACTCCAGACAGGTTAAATTTGACTTAAATTTTTGTGGTTTTGTACAACAGCAAATTACTCTTATGAGTGAGTAAATTTGAGAAATCTGACCTTGAGCAATGTGGTGTATGTAATGATATCTGGAAACAGATCATGGTGGATGAGTTCTTTTGCTTTTCCCTATAAATATCAAAGGTAGGAATTTAGAAATTTCATATTTATCTGCCACAGAACTATTAAACTTAAAATTCATTTGCAAGCTAATACCTTCATTTCCTGAAATAATTGCATGGCAACATCCAACTTTTCACACTGAACACATGCTAAAAGTAGTGTGTTATACGTCAGCCTATCAGGCATTATTCCTTGATGTAAAATTTCAGTGTGCATGTTTATTGCAGTGTGAGGACAGCCTGCGTTTATATACCCCTAAATTAGAAAGAAAAAAAATAAGTATTCAAAATTATATACTATTCAAACAAATATTTATGATCTCTAGTACTGCAACATGCTATTCATAATGAAACTTTCTCCCTACAGATCAGAAGAAAACCTTTATTAGTAGGTTGTATACTGAAACTGAAAAATGTCCGCCTTCACGAAGAACAAAACCATAACAAGCAAGGAGGCCATTTGCACGACGCAAGTCTCCTGCACTATAGCATTGCAAGTAAAACATCACCAATCAACATGAATTTTTAATAAATTTATTCATAGACTCAAACCAGAACAAACATTTAGCACCTTAAATACTGAAAACCAACAAAATATCAATCACGCAAGAACATCCTATATATATATATATATATATATATATATATATCTTCCACTACTATATACATATTTGCATGTTTGATCATGCAATGCAAAAGCAAAAATTGATTAGGCATCACAAAATAAGAAGAAATGTACACTTTGCAAGGACAAAAATTCCCAGAAAAGATAAAACTTTAATACCATATATGATGATGAGAAAAAATGCAAAGATCTACAAAACAATAAAAACAACTCCGGTAACACCCAACTGGGTTAGGTACTAGTGGGACTAAAATGTCTGACTCACCTGCTTCTATTAAGGTATTTAGCAAACCAAAGACCAATGGTGCTGACAACTCTGGACTTCCCACAGCAGTACCATTTTCGACAGATTCAAGCAATTGAAAAGCTTCATCAAATCTCCGTGCCTTGCCTAACCCCTTATAAAGTTCAAATAAAAAGTTAAAAACTCAATCAAGCTGAAATAGAACACATAATTAAAAGGCATACAACATTAAATAGTTAGATAGAATGAAATCAGTGACACTATTAGGATATGTCAAGGTGGAGGGAATTAGAGGAAAAGGAAACGGACAGTTAATTCTTTCATTTTTTTTGCTGAATTTAATTCTCATTTTATATGAAATTTAAAAAGTCATTATATAAATATTAATAAGGAAGGGATGATTGAAAAAATTGAGGTTACTTGTTAATATTTCCTTTCAATGACCCAAAAAAAAAATCTTATTCCACAAGGTTGAGTTAGTTACATGAATAAAAAACATTCATGTAAAGCCTATCCCCAATAAGTGTCATCTCAAATTTTCACGTACAGTTTTCATTCCCAATAATCCTATAATGCCATGTCCACTCATCCATTATAACATTCTCATTCCCACAAACATTAAGCTTGATTTCTTATTAGAACTTTACTGCCCAACATTATAGTCTCATACAACACCACTCACCAGTAAAATCATCTTCACTGGCACTTTTCAATCACAAATTACACTCTAATCATTTCTCCATTTCATAACAAATAATCTCAATAATTTCCTGTCATTTTGCAAGTTAGACTGAAGATTAAAAAATAAAATAAAATAACAGAATGTTTATTTAAAATTAAAATTCAACTCTATCTAAACATACCTCGTTAATGATTCAGTTATTATTACATAATTTCTATAATCAGCATACTAAGTTTAAATGAAAAATGCGTTAACCGTTAATTAATGTTATCGAAATACCTTCAAAAGCGTTGCATAGGTGATAGTATCAACACCACAAGCTTCGGGATTTTTCATCTCTTCGAAAATCTTAATAGCTGAATCGATGTCACCGCAACGCACACAAGCTTCGATGACCGCATTCATCACTATCGTATTCAACTTCCCAAAATGTTTCTTGGCGACCTCAATTTCATGCATAATCTAAATAAAAAATAAAAAATAATAAAAATATATTTGAATTTTCTATTGAATTCGAAATATTCCATAACTGTTGTTTTTGTAACTAACCTGGCGAAGCTGTTTTCGGCGAGTGAGTTGAAGTATGCGAGAAGTGAGGTGCTTGAGATTTGTTTTGCGAGGATTGAGTAAACGGCGTCGTATTGGAAAAGAAGATGAACAAAAACAAGAAAAAGATGAAGAGAAGGAAATGTGTGAGGAATGAAGTTGTTTTGAGTGGAGTGGAACAGTGAGTGAAGAGAAAATGTGAGTTTGAAGCATTTTGGATGGTTAAGCTATTCTATCCATTCCAATAAGGAAAAACTCACACTCTCTCTCACTACTCTCTCTCTCTCTCTCTCTCTAATCTGTAATCACTCACAGAGTCATAGTGTGTCTGTGTGTGGTGGATCTGGGCCCTGGGGTTAGGCCCATTTGGATGCTGGACCTTGCCTGATCTGGTGAACCTATAAAAAAGACCAGAAAAAACTATGAATTTTAATAAAAATTTATGATCAAATTTATGTAGGCATTATAAAGATGGTAAAAAAGAAAAAGGTTCATTGAGATAGATTAATTATTGATGAAGTTGATAATACTTCACACCAATGTTATAAGAGACTCAGAAAAATGAACTTACAGAGATGTTAGTTACTCCTTCTATACAAATATCTATCAAGATGATATGGTTTTGATAATTCAGAGTTCAGTAGAAAAGATAACTAATTTATGATCAATAATTGTTTCAATCAAGATTTAAAATTTAAATTTAAATTTTCTCGAACAATATGTCTTTTAACTTAAATTTATTAACCATTTTAATCTAATTACTTGATTAAAGATGTTTTCTTTGTAGAGACAAAATTATCTCTTTTTAATTATTATTATGATTTTTTTTTGACAATTATTATTATGGATTTAATTGTCTTTTTTTTTAGTTCGGATAGTTACCAATTTTTTCCAAGTTTTTTTCTTAGAGATTAAAACATGATTTAATTTTTTCTGAATGAATAAATTGAATCTCATTATTTTTTGTAGAGAAAAAATGGGTTTTCTTCAGTCAAAAGAGATGGATTTTAGCTCAAAAGAAATCAGGGAGAGAGGGGAGGGAATAATTTGTAAGGGTTAGGGGTGAGTTTTTTTTATTTTTCTTTTTTAGTTATGAAATGAAACAATTTTTATGAAGGTGGGATACACAAGTTTGTTTGTGCAGCACAGAATTTTCTAGACATATTCCTACGCGTTTTGACCATCATGTTTCCTCTTCTCTTCTCTTCCAGAACAAACTACACTCTCCTATAATCTATTTCCTCACTTTGGTTACCCCTTCTTTATTATATAAATAAATATACGATACATGTGAGCTTCAATTCATTTCTACCTTAGACTTAGAGCAATCAACTACTAAGTGGACACAAAATTAATTAATTAATTAAAGTTTGTTGGAGTTGGAACAATGTGTTTGATGTTTGTGTGCGACGAGGATGAAAGGGTGTTGGGGAGACAATTAGCACCAGGGGCGTGTCCATATTGTGGAGGAATGGTGCAAGCAATTGATGTAGAGACTCAATGGAGATTTTGTTTTCTACCATTTTGCTTTAAGACCAAACGCAGATACTATTGCACCATTTGCACTCGTCGATTAGAGGTTGTTTAACTTACTTCTTTTTTTGTTTTATCTCTTTTCTTTATAGTCGCCATGTTTATTTTTGTATTATTCAATCAGAGCAATATAATAATGTTTCACTTTTTGTCTTGTATAACAATCTTCTAATACATAATTTGGTTTATCATTCACCAATTTTAAAACTTCAATCAAAGTGGATGTTGTCTTTTAGTTTAGAAGTAGAAACTAACTATTATTTGTATTTTTATATTAAGATAATGATTTAAATTATACAATTAAATAAAAATAACGACAATTATGTATTGTATTGAATCGATATCAATTAAATTATCATCTTATTTATAGAAACGAAAATGATTATGTATTATTATTTCTGAATATTATTGTGAATTGTCGTCAAAATTTCTAATAATTTTTTAGTACGGAATTCATAGTGGACCATTTATAAAAATAATCAGTGTGAAAATAATCTCTTTTATGAATACCACACATTTATAAAATTTGCATTTCTTTTTTATGTTAAACATAACTTCATTCAAAAATGATTTCAATATTATTTACAACCAGATTGGAAAGAAAAAAAGTTTAGATAACCTTTAAAAGAAAAAAATTTGTAAGATTAAAGACTAACATTAGATGACTATTAGTAAACACAAATTGACCAGGGACAAATTTGTACTACTAAACCAATAATTAAAACCAAACTTCCAAGTTAAAAAATATCTTTCACATACTGTGAGTCTGTGAATGAAAAAAAAAAAAAACTCAAAAGTTTTTATATCTATTCAATTAAAGATTAAATCTGACTTCAAAATCTTTTTATCTATTTAATCAAAGATCAAATTTTTGGATCTTGGTGACACCATTCAACCATATACGTAATTCTATTAATGTCAAATTGAACGAAGCTATTTTACCGAAAAAAGATAAATAAGAATTTCGGGAACTTGAATTTTAGTTACGAGTTGGCAACTTGGCATTGCAAAAGGAATTAGTTTTTTGAAAGAAAAAAAAATAAGTGTTTTTTTCTTCCTTTTTTTAGAATAGACACGTAAAAATGTTATTTGAATACATTTTTAGATACAAATACATTTATGGAAGAAGAGAGAGGAAGGAACTATGGTCTACATTTATGTCATCGTAGTATGTATAAAAAAGTAAGCATTGTATTTATGTTCAAAAGTGTGTTCAAATAACATTTCTCAAACAAGAATACGTGAGAGGGTAAACATGGGTCGTGGTACTTTCTCCGTCGTGAAATGTCATAAATAATTTTTTTCTTTAATAATCCGTTTATTTAAGATTATTTTAGAAATAATTTTTATAGTATTATATATTTTTATTATAATATTTTTAAAAAATAATTCTAAAAATAAAACTTTAAATAAAAAATTAGTTTAAATAATTTATCTTAAAATATGATTTTAAGTATTTTATCTATTTTTTACATAATAAAATTTTAAAAAATATTAAAATGAAAAATTATTTTAAGAAGATTTTCATAAAAATTATTTTTGAACGATATCTTTTTAAAAAAAATGTAATTTGTATCATGTTAAAATATCTAATAATGAATATTTAAGTTATTGAATGTTAAAATTAATTTTTTTTTTAATTGGTAACAAATGAATCTAAAAAACTTCTACTATTTTTAAGTAAATTTTCATAAAAATCATTTTTAAAAATATAAAATCAAAATCATTTTTTTTAAATTTTAAACAAACTAACACAATATATAGAAAGAAAGAAAAAAAGAGAAAGGTCACTATACTTCTACATCTCATTTTTATAATACTAGCGAAAATTAAACTAAAAACCTTAAGTATTATAAAAAAAATATGATACAGAAAATAACGAGTTTTGATCTAAATAATATAGTTGGTTTGCTATTTTGTTTATATGAAGAAAAAAAGGACAAAAATTCTAAAATAATTTTGTTACTATTTTAACTTATAAAAATTCATTTTTATTTTAGGATCAGGTATAATAATATAATTTTAATTTTTAGAATACGTGGTTTTAATTTTCAATTTTACTGTGAAATCAATTGCTAGTTGATTATCAAAAGTATGCATGTTTTTTTATGTTCAATCGGGGAATCATATTCATATTATATTACATATTCCTCGGCCCTTAATTATAAGAATTCATCGCAAAAAATCCGTCCATAATTATAAGTTCTATTTTAATTTATTAAATATATTTATTATTATTTTTTCAAATATCTTCTTATTAATTATACTATTTTATCTTAAAAAATAAAAGAAAGAAAAAACAAATAAAATACATTTATCTACAAATGATATTTTATAAACATCAAAACATAATATAGACACCTTAAATTCACTTTATTCTTTTCTCATCAAGTGTGAAAAGAAGCAAAAAGATTCTTATAAATAGATAAATAGAGAAAGAGAAAAGATATAACCTAATTTAATTAGCAAGTTGAATTAATGGTAGCTTTTGCTTCAGATGCACAATTAAGTAATAACAACCAATGATTTTAATATACTTTATGGTAGTGGATATAATAAAGGAATGGCCCACCACTATAATTGCATGAATTTGAATGGACACAATTTCTTTACAAGTCCTTTTATGTGAATGTGGTTCATGAAAAGTTAACATGACACACCTCATCCACTTATAGGAAAATAAATAAATGGGTGGCTTCTAGAGTGAGCTATCTACTAAGTCCCTCACCATGAATCATAGCTACCAACCATTAGATTAAATAAGCAATAATACGGTAATGTCTTCATGCTTGAGATTCAAAACAAGAGAGAAGAGAGAACAAATAAAGAATTCAATGTAATGTGGTGTAGTGAGGGACTTAGTATAAAATCTAAATATGGTTTATAGTGAGCGACTTAGTAGATACTTCACCTAAAAGTCAAGTTAGAAACAAACCAAATACAAATAAAATGTGTGAGTAGCACAATCTTACACACTTCAAATTGGATTTTTCTTCCACTTTGAATTAAGATATATTCTTCTACCCTTTTTCAAGAATCTACAATTCCATATTTCATAATTAGAATCTAATTTATTTCTCTTTATAAATTATATTTAAATATTATTTCTACTTAGATAAGATTTCAGTTTTTTCAAATATTTTTCTCATGTATATAAATTTTCAATCAACACACAATAATACTTTTATGTTTGTTTGTTTCATTTTAATATTAAATATGCAAAATTTTGTTAGAAATTATAACAAATTTAAGTAAATATAATATACATGATTTAATTAAGTTTTTTTAAAGATAAATTGTTGTTGTTAATATGTTATATTAGTAGTCAAAAGTTTAAATCCTCCATTCAACAATTTGAGCTACGTCTTGAGAATATAAAATAAAGTAAAGATTTATTTTAATCCATGAAAAAAGTTGTAACATTCAATTTAGTCGTTCAAAAAAATAAAAATCATTTTTAGTCTTTAAAAAAATTAAATTAGAACAATTTAATCTAAAACATATGTATTTACAAAACTACACAAATGTGCTTAAGAAAAATGATATATGATAAAAAGAATAAAAATAAATATTTCATTACAGTTAATAAATAATTATAAAATATAAAATAAATATATATAATTTAATCAATTTTTAATAAAAATCTCTAATTTATTGTACACCAAGTTATTTTTAAAAAAATTTGTAAAAACCGGACTCTTAAAATATTTAGATGGAATTAAAATTAAAAAATATCCTTAAACAAAAATTAGATATGATTAAAAGAAAAACTAACAAAAAATGAAGAAAAAAATATGAAGAAAATAAAAATATAATATTTATAGTTTATTAAATTGAAACATTTTATTTAATTGTTACATAATTTATTTTATATATTTATTATTATTATGATTTTATAATTTATTCTCCTAATATCTATCAACTTCTCTAAGTGCACTTCAAATGATAAAAAATTTACTAAAATATTTAATACGAAAGAAATATATTTAAATCTACAACATTCATATCAATTCTACAGCGAAATTAAACATAATTAGTGTTTATGAGTTTTACCATCAAACATTTTAAAATAAATCTATCAAAATTCCCATGAAAATAATGTGAAAAGCTTGATATAAACTTTCATGTTATTTTCTCTTGAAATTGTCATGTTCTTTAAATTACCACTCATTTAGTTGTTTAATTTGTCTCATTCTATTTGTCTTGTGAATAATTCCAATATCCTATCTGGCTACTAAATGAGGCAGCCTTGCTCCCTCATGTCACTGCATTTAACCATATCTGAAGTTTTCATTATTTTCATAGACCCACCTAACACACTTCAATCAAATTTCCTTCTCTAATCTTCTAATTTCCAACATAAAGGCCAAAAAGATAAGATAAGATTTTAAGCAACATTAACAATGCTATTATTCAATTTCTTTTTATATTGTATAATTCAACAATAAATATAGACACCTCTTCTGATTAAAATTCAAATCATAGTTTACTACAGAATAATTAACTCTAACTATTTTGCTATTATTTAATTTTACGAATATGAAACCAAACAATTTGAAAGAAAGCCTCATATAATATTAGTAGTATTAGTGCAAAATATCCACCCATTTTTTTGTTTCAATCACTAATCTTCTTCGTTGAAGATCTAATTAATCACTTGTAGTGGAATCTATCTTCTTAATTACATTTTTTTCATTCACAAAGACTTAAATCCAAAACCTTACTATAGAAATACAATTCGAGTTTCATTGGGACGAATGTAATCTTGCGATATTATTATGTGTTAACTATATGTTATCTATCGATTATTAATTTTTTTGAAAAAATGTTTATATAAATCACCACTTTAAAATCTAAAATAAGTTTTTCATTTTAGAAGAGCAAGATCTCATCCAATAAATAGTTCAACATGTGGAGACTAACATGTTCTACTACACCATCCTAACCAGCACTGATCTTACTTTATATCTTTAAAAAGTAAAAGTTCCCTCTATAATACCAACAAAAACTATAAAAAATAATTTAAAGCTATACAAAAAATGAAATTAAGACTTCATTACTAGTTACACACAAACACTTGTAATTTTTAATCCAAATGTTGTTCATCATTGTCCTCATCCTCATCATCATCAATATCTTCTTCCTCCTCAACCTCGTCATGTTCTTGTAGATCTGCAAGAGAAAAACTCCTAGACTTGAAACTCCCTAATCTAAGCCTCATATGATTAGCATAAGAATGAGGCATTCTATTGTTGTTGAATTGTCTCATCATCATTTCTTCATGTGGACTCTTCTTTTCCTCTATCGAAGAAGATGAAGATGAAGGTGACCCTTTTGTTGTGGCTTCTTTATTATATTCTCCTTCGTTTTCGTAATCATCTTCATCGTCGTCATCGTCATCCTCATTCACAGGCAAAAGGGGCATTGATTTTGGATTGAAACATGAATAAAATGAAGATTTTCTTGATAACTTGGATGCAATTAAAACTCTTCTCCTTTTGTTAAATGGATTCTCTTGCTTCTTTAGTTCCTTCACATTTGTCACTTGAGATAGATCCGAGAATGACTTTGATTTTCCAATAAAATGATTTGATAATCCCTTCCTGCTTCGCTTATTAAGAAAAATCACTTACCCTTATCAGAAAATTCACAATCACTCAAAAAACATTGAATAAATTAAATAAAAATCTAATAATCAAACATCAAACCAAAGATTGAAATGAAAGAGAAAAAACAAAGCAAAATACATACACAATAAAAACCCAATTGAAAAAAAAAATGAATACATAAAAATCAACTTTTTAGATTGGAGAAGAAAAAAAAAAACCAAAACACACATGATAATAACAATTAACAAAAGAAAATTGAATAAACAAAATTCAACCGATTACAGATTGACAGAATGACAGTGAACACTGTGATTTTTTCAAACATGCACAAGATTGATGATTGACAGAGAAAAACAAAATAAAACACATTAACACACACACACACACAAAAATCGAATAACTAAAAATGACAATTTTTCAGATTGAAAGAGGAAAAACAAAGCAAAGCAAAATCCATTTAAAAGACCAAATTAAAAACAGATAAACAAGGCAAATTAATTAATTAATGAAGAATTAAAAGGGTGAAAAAAAAAAGAGGAACTAACTTTATGGGAAGAGAATCTTCTAAAGAATCAAGAGAGTTCAAACCCTTAAATTTGCTCTGAACTTCATCTTCGTCATCTTC
Source organism: Cicer cuneatum (assembly GCA_037974295.1). NCBI lineage: Eukaryota > Viridiplantae > Streptophyta > Magnoliopsida > Fabales > Fabaceae > Cicer > Cicer cuneatum. The sequence goes on along the minus strand of JBBPBO010000001.1, from coordinate 73,068,622 downwards.
TTCCCGATTCCTCTTCGGCGAAACGTTGTCGTTTTCGATGTCGCTGTCATCCGGTGTTCCGATCGAAGACGAACTCCCCGATGAATCGCCGTCGAAAAACACGTTTCCGGTGGAACGGTTACTAGCATACGGTGGTGAGGACGGAACGTCGATGGACAAAGCGGGACCCACCATAACATCCATTATTATTGTTACTACTTGCTTCTATCGAATCGCAAAATAAAACAAAAAATAAACAAGTAAAGAAAAATTGAGAAAAGAAACTCACGAGAAAAACAGAGACAGAGAAAAAGAAAGAGAATACGAGGAACGTGTTTGACGCTACCCTTGTTCTCTAGTTTATCATTACACAGAAAGGTTCGGTGTTGAGAGAGAGAGAGAGAGGATAACGTTCGCCGGCGGAGAAATAGCGAGGAAAAACTAGATTGAAGACATATATGCTGACGTGGCATAGACAGTGACCAAAAATCACGTTTTTTATTAATAATTAAATTAATTTATATGTGGGGAAATGAAATGCTGAATCCTTATCTTCAACTTTTAATGGGATGAAAGGATAACACCTACGTTTTAGGGATCATGTTTCATTATATATTATAAGAGTATTGCCAACTGTAGCACACATTTTTTTTTTTAATTTTCTTCGTTAAATAATGTATTGTCAAAATTATTTTATATATTATATTCTTGTTTATATTTGAGATTTTTTTAATAAAAGTTGTTTTTATATATTTATACATTATATATTTGACTCTTCCAAAAAATTAATTAAACAATGGCAATGATTACACGTAAAAAATTAAACCATTAAACTCCAAGGATTTATTCTAGTCATATAAAGATATGCTTGAATTAAGAGGTTTTAGATTTGAGTTCTGCTAATGTTTTTGAACTCTGTTAGTTTTCTCTAATTGATTGTACGATTTTATATTCATAATTAAGATTAAAAATTATTTACATGAGATATATTTACTAAAAACTACGCGAGTTTTTGTTTTGATATTGATTATATATATATATGGTTAAAATTTATATCTTTTACTTTTTTATTTTGAAATTACTATAAAAATGGAGAATTTTGTTTACTTTAGAAGTAAGTCCGACATAATTTACTTCACTAAATAATTTAATATAAATTATGAATTTAATTATTCTAACCATTAATTATTAATATATTATATTAATAATTAAGTACACATAATTTTATATAAATTTAAAATTTGTAGTTATAAATTTAGGCATGATATTTATATATTTCTAAAAATTTATTATACATTCATTTGAAATTATTTAATAAAATATTAAATAATTTTAAATTTAATAAAAATTTATAGAGTTGATCTACACAATAAAAGTTTTTGATTTTAAATGTTAAATTAATAAAATTCATCTTTTATATTAAGTTATTAAACAAGATTAATTGTTATGTAGGATTTTTTCCCCTCAATATTCCTTTTGTTTGATTTTTTTTTCAAAAATATCATACTTTAAAAAAATATCAACATGTCATATTTTTTGAATTTTCACTAAGCCATATGTACGACCTTTTACTTCTTTTTCATATTAAATAATTGAAAAACAAAAAATTAATATATAAATAATTAAAAATATTATTTATTTATTGATTAATAATAAAAAAATAATTAAAATATATAAAAAAGAAATTAGACCGAGTAAAGTTGTTACTAACATTTAAATAATATTATGATTCGGCAACAGATTCAATTTAAACAATATTTAATTGGATATGTTTTTTTTTTAAGGAGTCATTCAAGCTATAAAGAAGTGCAAATAATTTATTTATAAAACAGATGACTTTTGACTTTATAACTAATCTAAACCGCACTGTAAATACATCTACATAGTCCACGTATAGTGCACATTTTATACTTAACATCCCTTTTAGTTTTAATACGAACACTGTTTTGACAACCATTCTTGAATTTTTGCATTTCAAATTTCTGAAATATTCATATTCATATAAGGTCAATTAATTATTAATATTTGCAATTAATTCTATAATTTTTTGCAGACATCTTTTTTTTGCTTTTTTAGTTTTGCTCATAATTATTTTATATTTTCATTTATATTCTATTGAATGTTAAAATAAATTTGACGAGCATTATTTACTTTTTTTATTACCCTAAAATATGTTTACATTTGTTTTTATTTATTTCTGAGTGATGGTTAGAGCAAATAATAATATGAAAAATAGGCACAAAGTAACCCCTTAATATATTAAACGTTGAAATTAATTACTTGTCTTTTCATCACATTATCTTTGTTTAAGCTTTTTTTTTTAATTGTAATATTCGCATCATTAGAAATGAAATGAACATTAATGATAAAATGCACAGCATATCTAGACTATGTAGGCTATCCGATCATAAATTCATAATAATTATTGACATCTCTATTCAATCTTTATAGTTTTTTTTTTAATTTTTTATTAATTTTAATTAATTTTATATTATTATTATTATTATTATTATTATATATAAAGTTAAAAATTGTATCTTTAGGATATGACTAACTACTAAGTACAAATTTTTTTTTTTATATGATCACATCATGGGGATGCGACCTAGTAAAAGTCTAAAAAAAAGTAAGACATTTTATTTTTATTTTTATTTTCAAAAGTATTTATATGATCATTTTAAAAGTAGTTATAATTAAAGTTAAATATTTTAAATGATCTTATTGTTGTGATTGACTAACATTATAAAAAATATGTATACATGTGATGTAAATATAAGAAAATTGAGTAAAAAATAAAGGCATTTTATTTACTCAAAATTCTGAACCAAATACATCAACTATTTTGTAAAAAAAATTACTTATATTTTGAGACGAAAAACACACATTCATTCATTCAAATTCGTAAAATAAAAAAAAAAAAGATGAATCTATGAACAAACTCATAGCATTCGGGCTAGAAGTATATAAATGTAAAACGCCTACAAATGTGGCAAAACCTGCAAATATGATAAAAATTAAAATGTTTGAAATTCATCATAACTAAAAACTTATTTAAAATTCATTTCCCTTGAACCAAAGACAACTATTAAAAATTTATCTCTCCCATTTTTAAATCAAACATGTCTCTAGCACCCCTTCCCCTTTTCCCCTCTCCTTACCTCCACTCCCATATGATTAACTAACCAAGCCCTTAGAGAGTTAGGTTAAAAGACCTTAAGTTATTGATCTCTAGTCTTCCACACTTTCCATTCATGCACACCTTATTCCATTTGATCAAATTTACTCTACCTGTCAAGGTTATCAAAAACGCATTTTAACTTGTAAAAACATTTGATTTTACGATTTTAGGTACCAATTTTGTGTTAACTCGCATGTAGACTCTTTTAATTTTTTTATAAATTTGGTGATTGAAGTGAGATCAGCCATGTTGACTTGGAAAGAAAATAGTAAAATCGCTTGAACTCATGCGAGTTTATGAGTTAACTGATTTTCATCAAAAAACTGTGTCGTTTCTTTTCAAATTTTAGCGCAAAACAGAGAGAGGGGACCAGAGAACGATGGAGAAGATACTTGCAGCCACATGAGAATGTTTGAAAGAAGAAACAATGGTCTTGTAAAAAAATGAAGATGATGAGAATGGCAAAGGAAGAAGTGGTTGGATGTTGTGAACAAAGAAGATAGAGGGTGAAAATTAGGGTTTGTAGTAGTGGACTTTGACCATCCACCTTAATTCTCTTTTTGAGAAAGTCCTTTTTTTTTTAAAGAAACATGACATCTTAATTCTAAGTATTAAATTATTTAAGTATATTAATTAATTAAATAATAAAAGGAAACAACATTTTTTACAGAATAAAAAAGGGAATACCATATAGAAAAAACACATAGACATGAATGACTATATTTGATATACATGTATATTTGTAATTTAGCCTAGTACAATAATTTGTTTTTAAAAAAATGTACATATAATTATTTGATTATTTAAAAAAATAATTGATTATTTTAATATTTTGAAAATTGAACAAAGAATTATAATATTATTTTAAAAATATTTTCTGTCAACAAAAATCATTTTAAAAATATTGATGACTTTTTAGAAAACAAATAGCAATATGTGTACATTTTATTATGGTGATTTGATATTATTTTTTACTTATAATTGAGTTGAAATTTATGTATTTATGATAAAATATAAATATATATTATTTTTAATATATTTTAATAGAAAGTAAATTCGCACAAGTCCAGTTAATAATCCTAGTTTACGTATATAAAACAAGTTTAGCTAAAAATCGAGTTTGACATCTTTACTCCTTTCCACCCACAAAAAAACCCCATTAAATCATCATCGGTAGAAAACAACTCCAATCTAAGGTTTCGTATGATTTTTCAAAATCCACACTTTAATATAAATCTTAAATCCTTATGCCCTCCTTAAAGGACCATGTCCCCATTTCAATCAAGTGTTCCCATCTTGAACTCTTGACTTGTCACTTAACTCGTGTAAAATTTCCAAGTATTACTAATTTAGCCAAATCTCCTAAATTGAAATTTGTCATCTAACACACGTCTATTGCGAACAAGTATGTGAAAACTCGATTTTTTACGCTTAGCCAAACACGTTGTTATCTTGAATTTGCTCTTACGTGCAAGTTTTAGATGTCAAGCCACCATGCTTCTTCTTCAATATAACCTCAAGTTTAAAGCACCTAAAATAAAATAGGCTCACGAGTTGCAATTAAATTATCTTTTCAAGTCAAAGTGCTTGTAATATCTATGTATGGGTTTTTTTTTCAATACCTCTTATTTGAAAGAAAAAAAAAATCAAACTAGTTCCTTTTCAAAACTATACACTAAAATATCTTTTTTTTTTCTTTTTATTTATAAGTCGTCTTTACAAATAGCGACTTCCTTAAAAAAAACTCGAGTTTGCAAAAGCAACTTCCTTAAGAAAAATTTTTAAATATGCTTTTCTTCATTTTTTTTCTTTTTTTTTTCAAATTAAAAAAAATAAATTAAATTTTTTTTTGAAAAATTTTCTTAAGGAAGTCGCCATTTGCAAAAACAACTTATAATTAAGATAAAAAAAAGTATTTTAATATATAGTTTTTAAAAAGAAGTATTTTGGTAATTTTTTTTCAAAATTGAATTATTGAAGAAAAAAAACTCTCTATATATAGCTAAAGTAACAAGCCTAACAACAAAACACTATGCAACAAAACAAATACTTTCACTCCTTTCCATTTTTATGTATTTTTTTTATACATTTTAGTCCATCATTTCCATTTTCCTCTTTATTTCTTTAGGTTGTGCAATTATCATTTCCTATGGAAAAAAAAAATAGACTTTGAGGCATGCACCATTGCAACTTCAATCCTCCTAAACCACTATGCTAGAATACTAATTATGTGATGATAGATTGCAAAGCGTGGTTGTCGTGAAAAACTTCACACCTATCCAAAATATGAAGCAATACTAAAAAAAACCCCAAAATTTGATCAAATTCAAATCATTTAGGCTTAAAAATATTAATAATTCATCATCTGTTTCAGAAAAAAATTGTCCTTAATTATATGCTCTTTTCAAATTATTAAACACATTTATTTTTAAAAAAACATATACAATTTTGTTAATACAATTAATTTCTTTTAAAAGATAAAAAATCAAAGTTTGACACATTCATGTACAAATGATATTTAAAAAGATTTATACATAAAATAAACACATTAAATTTATCATTTACTTTATTAGTATACGTAAAAAAAAAGTTTATCAAAATGACCGATGGAGTATATTTTTATATGAAAGAGAAATTCATCGCACTAAAAGCTCGAAATGTATTAGAGGTTGACGAATAATTTTATCTTTCACCGTTTGTGCTTATAGAAAAGGAAAAAAAAAACTCTAATTAAGCATGATTTTGTCACAATATTTTAATTTTTAAACAAACTATAGGTTTATAGGTCATACCTAATTACTTAATCATTCTAATTGTGTTAGGAAACATATTCTTTTGGTAAGTATTCATTCCTTTTAGGAAAGTTTTTTCAAGAAGCTCATAATTATATCCCCAAAATAATTAAACACACATTTTAATTTGTTTGTTGAATAAGCTTAAAAAAGTTAAAAGGAGGTTAACTATGCCCTCCTCATAGGCTATGTGCCTCCTATTGCACCCATTATTTGCAACTCAATTAATTCCACAATATTAGTAGCAATATCAAAGTATTGAACTTTTGGAATAAAAAGGACATAATATGTGAGATTCCGGCATCACGTAGTTCATATAGGTTAGTGCACATAAACTAGCAAACGACAACTTCAACTTATCAACTTTGGCAGGGTATGGCCAAAAGTTGCATTGGCAGATTTATGACGAATAAGTTTTTTAATGCAATGCTTAGTGCATTGCTAAAGTTTCAAATGCGCATTACTCTTCAAAAGGGTCCGGGGTACTAGGTAAAAACATGTTGAAATTTGCAAGTACAATTATATCGATTAGTTACAATTACATTGGTATGTAAAGGTTTAAGTTTGAATTTAATAATCTCCACTTCTTTATACTTAAAGTTTTAAATACATTTAAGGTGTATTAATCTAACAACAACGTTACTTTAAAAAAAACATGTACACGAGGTTGCAAGAAAAGATGACTTGAGACACGAAATAATAATGGTGTTGTTTCAATTTTTTATTTACCAATTTAACATGCATGCCTAAGGTCATCTTTTATAGGAGAAGCTAAGCTTATAAATGTCCACCATTGGAGTTGTTATATATATAAAAGAGTAAAATTATTTAAATGAGTTGATATATTAATATTTTGTTGTAAAATTGAGATGTGATGTATCAATCAATATATTATTATTTTTTTGAAAAAATCTTTGTATTGTCAAAAGAGAATGAAATAAACTTTTTTTAATAATGCATTAACAAAAACATAGCATCTATAAATATCTTAAGATATCAGCGGATATCACATATGCCTCTAACTACTCCACTGATAAATACTAATATGGAAACGAGACACACAAAAAAGACATATTTTCCAACTACATGAGTGGGGAAGGCCTACTATCTATATTCTTAGATATTGACATTTTTTGAGGGAGCTTATAAAAATAACAGTCAAAATAAGCAGTAATGATCATGGAGATCTTAACGGGCCAAGGTGCAATTAACGTGGATTGTGAAACAAAGTATAATTAATGAATATTATGTTGATGAAACGTGTAAAAATGTATGGTTACTAATAAATTCATTAAGTAAATATCAAGAAGATTCTAAATTGAAGGGATGTGGTGATTATTAGATACCCCAAGTTGGAAAAAAAAATTGTGAAATATACATGTAGGACCCAAGTAATAATCACCAAGAAAGGTGCTAGCTAGGTTGGAGATACTTTAATACAACCAGAAATTTATGTACATCTGAGTCATGGTTGGAGGTGGGGAATGTTCCTCCACAAAAACAACCCAAAAGTCCATGGTGAAAAAGTGATGACTAGGGAACGTGCGATACAATAGAGGCTGAAAGGGATGAAATTTTCATTACTTGGCAAAATATGTTATAGAAAGCAACATTTGTAACTTTCATAAAGCTAACTTCATACAATTGTTAATTAGAAAAGTGTAAGGGCGTCTTTAGTATCATAGTGGATTGGATTTGTCAGAATCACAGTAAGTCATCATCGTAATTTTACAAAAGCTGTAAGTTGTAGTTTTTATAAATCACAATGACTCACAATAATTATTGCAAGTTATCAGGGCAACTATGATTATTGAAAATAACCTATGCTTATGTCTCTCCCATCAATTCATTGTCGTAAAAGCACATTGTAGTGCATTTTTGTTTACAAGTTATGAGCAAGTTATGAGCTATGTAGCGCCAATACTTCATATTGAAGATGGTCTGATATCCAACACCAACACATATAGTTACATTAATCACGTCATTTTTTAAAATTATTAAAGGTGTTTGTGTGTCAGTATTGAATTTGGTGTCCATATCTTTGTCGGTGATTGAATTTGGTGTCCATATCTTTGTCGGTGATTCATAGTTTGAGTTCCAATGCATGAAATCAAAGAAGCAACAACTTGACATTGTTGCGAGAACATACATTGGAGTATGTTCCACTGTGAAACAACACACATTCTTATTTTGGAAAAGACAACCTTAGAAAATACTATATAAAACAAGCAATTCAGGGGTTTCTGCATTTACAATTAACAGTTCACCCCTTCCAACACAGATGGCTAAACATTCTATTAATCTAAGCTTATAAATTCATGTATACTAAAAAAAAAATTGTACATAAAATCTGCATATAACAATGATCCTGCTACAAACTCATGGACAATGATGAAGATGGAAAAAATAATTACCTTAGTAAGGAGTATGACCCAAGAACCTCATTGGAAGGTCCACATTTATTCACCAAAGGATCATCATAGCCTATGGTACACTTAGAGATTGCACATCTTTTACAGAAACCCCTTTTTGAAGGAGATACAAAACTTCATTTTCATGGAAAATACATCAGATATTTGAATATAAATACTCAGAAACTTCCTTCTCAGAATCTAAGCAAAGCCAATTCTATGCAATGCAGAGCTCCAATGAAAAATTATATACAGTAGCCATCCATCTGATGAGGGGAAGAGACTTTCTATGCTACCGCAGAGGCTGTACGACGAAGATCGGGTATTCCATTGCCGTACTTTCCACTAAGCTGCGGACTTCTCAAGCTACCATGTCTTGCAGGCTTCGGCCGGTAAAGGCACAAAAGCATTTCTTCCAGCTTCTGCACTGTGTATTTTGCATATTTATTGGAGCTGGCATCTTGCTCAACCAAGGGACCGTAATTCTGCATGTAACTCCGGTAAACAGGAACCACGGCCTGCACTATAAGCTGACACGTCTTCTCTCTAAGATCTCGCTCTACCATGATCCAACCTGACTGCTTCGAAAACATCTCATCGAAAACTTCATTGAACTTTTTCAATCTTTTCTTAACCAGATCACGAGCTGTTGCACGCCCTCCCGAGAAAAGAATCAGCCCTTCCCTACTCAAATGTCCAGGAAGCTTTCCCCAGCTATCTCGCAAGAATATTGTCGAGTAATAGTCTTTGTACTGTTCTTGTTCCCTTAACCAAGAATCCCCCAAGAGATCCCCGAGTTTCGTTCCTTTCAGATGCTTGAACAGATGCCAGTGATTGTTCATGGCAAAAAAGTTGGACAACATAGGATCATCATAAGCCTTGATCCATGTCTCCAAATTTAATTCAACAGCTTTCAGTATGTTCAAAATCTCATTAACAAGAAGCTTCTCCTGAAAACTTTGCCGCTTCCAACTTCGGTGAATGATCAGGACTTGGGTCAGTATAGGCTTATAGTCGTCCCCGAGGAGTTTATTGCAGTAATCGGTGATAAAGCTAACCAATCTTGGGACATTGCCGTCCGGAGGAGGAGGGTTCTGTCTCTGTAACTCTACCTGAACCAGAAGTTCCCAGAAAATTTCTGCTGCTCCATCAATCACACTCTTGATAAGTTCCCTTGTCAAACTTTGGATTTCGGCACACGCATTTCCCCCGAAAAGACGGTTGAAATCCAGTCTCAATTTGTTCAACGACGCAAAAATATCCAACAACTTCAAAAGCTTAATCGGATCTTTCTTACTCTCCGTAACAGTCTTCCCAAATTGAAGAAATGCAAGTATACCAGCCTGTGCAGCTATCTTCGAAAAGCAACCCATCCACACATCGAGTCCAATCCTTTCAAACACATCATTACAAAGCTTATACTCAGCCTCGAACAAATGCTTCACCGCAAACTCCAAATGCTTCCCCCACTGAGCTATATAAACCTCTATACTCTGAACATCATTGAACTCAGACACCGAGATCTCAAGATAATCCAAATTCAGCGCCTGCAAACTTGCCCTCACATTAGAACTTCTAACTTCAACATAAATCGAAATACATTTATCAAGTCTATCATTAGCCTTCAACCTACCGAGAATAGCCTGCAATTTGTGAACAACGGAAACAGGCAAAGGCGAAGGCGCAATACAAGGCTGATCACCAAGAGAATTCGACATCGGAAGAGGCACACTGTTTTCAGTTAATAGCAACCTAAACTCATCCTCCAGTTTATCCAAAGCAGCCTCTAACAAACCACCATCCAAATCACCATTCTGCGATACCTTAAGATTCTCCAACTCCTTCTTCAAATTCTTAAGATAAACCTGATCCGCAACCGAGTTATCCTCTAAATACTCAACTATATCATCCAACCATTGAATAGCCAACCCACAATTATCCCCCAAGAACCTCAGCGCCTCCTCAAGGCGCTTCAAAACCGACAAATAACCAGGGAGATCAATCCGCGGATCCGACAACAAAGACTTCTCAAGTCCATGAACTGCATCGAAAACCTTCAACACGGCAGCCGCAGGACCAACAGCCCGATTAATATGGCCGCCAACCGCGACAAGGGCATCCTTCTCAGCTCGAATAGGCCGAACCGCGGATTCAAGCCAAGGTAACCTTACCCTAATCTCATCTAACCGTGGACCTGCTTTATCTAATGCTAACCCTACACTCTTTGATTTCTCTAAACTAAGTTTCAATGATTTAGTAGCACAAATCAAATTCTCAATTCTACAATCACTGTTGCAACTAACAGAACCAGAACCAGAATCAGCCATTCAAAACAATCAAACTAGAGAAATAACAACAATTAATAACTGATTTGAGATTGTTCTTTTTTGTTGTTGTTGTTTCTAATTGTGGCTATATTTCATCGGAATCATCGAAATGTGTTTGTTTTTTTTTTATTAACCTGGAAAAGGGCGTTGAAAAAATTGCATTTTTAAACTTCACCTTGATAAAAAGACATGAAATTTGTACTTTGCAATCAAAGAAAAAAAAAAGAAGAAAGGGTTTTTTGAGTTAAAGTATGAGAGAGAGAGAGAGAGAGAGAGAGAGGTGAAACTGACTGAGTGAGTTGGAGAAGAGGAGAAGCGCGAGTGAACTCGGCGAGTTGAGAAGTGATGAAGAATGGGGTAGATGGGAATCTGAATCTGCGTTGTGATTGTGATGAGAGAGAAACCCTAATGTGAAGAGAGAGAGAGAGAGTTATGTTTTTGGGTTGATGCAAAGTGCATGACAGGAGGCAGAGAAATGCTTGTTGCTGTTACTTTTTCTGTATCATAGTTTAATTATTATTCTTTCTCTTCGTGGAATTTTATTTTCTTTTTCTTTTGCTTTTATTTTCCTATTTTGTCGTTTTTAACTCTTTTTCTTAATCTTAACTTTTATTACGATTAGAATACGTAAAACTTTTATTTTTATTCTAGTATTATTAGCAAGATTTTTAAATAATATCCCTTCTTAAATTTATAATTAAAGGTTATATATTGTTTTAATAAAATAAAAAATTATACATTATTAATATAAAATTATTTTATTTTATACTTATAATTAATTATATATTGACGATACATAAAATAAAAAACCGAGACAATAAAGTTGTGTATGACGATAATGTGATGGCAACTTGTGACAAGTTCTTAATGTAAAATAATTTTATACCAATAACCCATCACCTTTAATTTTTTTATATAAAAAGACAATTTCTATACATTTTTTAGACAAATTTAAGTTTAATAATTTTATTTTTCAAATTTAAACTTAAATTAAATTTTAGGCAACTACATTTTATGCCCCTCAAATTCACATATAACATGAAATTGACATTAAAATTTAGATATACATATATTTAAAGTAAAAAAAGTATAAAATTGTTACACGATTAATTTGACATTTTAACTATGTTAACATATTAAGTTAATTATATATTATTTGTAACACTTTAAAATATTATTAAAATAAAATACAAAATTATTTGGGGTTATACCAAAACTCAAGAAAACACTACTAAGAGATACAAACAATTACATTGTAAAAACCTCACCAAAAAACCTAGTGGAATAACAATAGAAAACTTCAAATTATAAATCATGTCAGATCATTGATTACCTTCTAAAAAAATATGTAATATAATAAATGTCATTATTTTTATTATTTCAAGACAATTAACTAATCTATTTATAATATAACAAATAACATGATTATGATTCACTGATTCTTAAAAACAAGATTTGTTAATTGAGAATTGAGACATGCTCAATACATAAAAAATTAGATATATTTAGATAATATAAATATCGTAAAATTAAAACAAACCAATTAAAAGAAAACATGTATTATTCAATAAAATATAATGTTTAATGGACATGTGTTATTAGTGTAGACAATTTTACACTTACATTCAATATAAATTGTTGATTTGATTATTATTTTACGATAAAAATTACAATTATGTGATAACACGATAAAATCAACTATTTCTATTGACAAAGAAATACCATAAATAATAGATAAATAAATATGTTAATGTCCATCTTTTTGCGGGTAATATATTAAATAAAAGTAACTCACACTCTTTATAATATATTAAAACATAGTTAATGTGATTTAAATTTGTAAAGTAGTCCAACAATGAATATATATTCTCCAAATTACTCTATCTAGAAACTTTTCTGTAGAATAAAATGTTATATCGAAAAGTAAAACATAGTTAATCAAATAATATTTTAATAAAATATCATTAAATATGAAGAAATAATATTGTAAAAAATAAAATAAATTAATATTTGATTATATTTGAAACAACAAATTATATTGCTTATATTCAAAATAAGAATGTTAAAAACACCAAATAAGAGACATGGTTGTGGATTTCAGTTGGAGATCCATGTCTTAACATATGACAAGTGAATAGAAATTCTCTCCATTTCTTAAAAAAAAAAAATAGATATATCTATAAATATAATTTTAGTATATAAATATGAAATTAACGTAAGATATTTTGACAAATGCATTTAAAGTGCTCGTGTAATGAATCCGTGCGCCCCAAATGTGTGTCAAACACAATTCCTCTCCATTTCATCCATGCAAGATGCGAATATAAAGATTGTGTTTTTATTTTGATTAAAATTTTTAAAAGTGAATTATTAATGTGAGAGAAAATAAAATATTGGTTAATAGAGAAGTATTTTCAAAAATAATAAAAATAATTTTTTGATATTTTTATTATTTTTTCTAACGTGAATAATTGTTTACTTTAAAATTTTATTATTTTCTCTTTTATCTCATTTTTGTTAATAATAACACAAATTTTAAAAACAAAAAATATTTTCATAAATGCAAAATTTTATGTCATTGTATTTTATTCACCTAGATGAATTTAAATGAAATTATGCTCTCATTTATGAAAAGGTGAAATCATCCAAGAATCATAACTCTTTATGAAGAGTTATTTCACCATGTCAAAGTGGGGAGTGTTGGTTTATACATTGAACAATTTGACTACAAAATTATTGGAGTGAATAGTCAATTTGCCTCCTGAAGTTATAGGGGGTTGGATATTTACACCCCTGAAATTCAAAAATAGATAAATAAAACTTTTAAATTGAACGAGGTCAAACAAATTCGTCATTTTATTAGATTTCTCTGTTAATGAACGTGACATGGATGAAGCCTTCTGATGTGGCAGTCCATATGTGATAGGAGACAATTTTTTTAATTTAGAAAACAATAGTTTATTATAAAATATTCATCTTTCCTCCATTTACCCAATTTTTTCTCCATTTCCCCAATTTTTTCTCCATTTCCCCCCTCATTTGTTCACCTTATTTGTTTTGCTATCCCCATGATTTGCTCGTTTCCATCATCGCCACTCATCACAGTAGTTTCATATTTCTCAATTCAGTATCATTCACACAAATGGAAAAAAAGGGAAAATGAAAATGGGGAAAAGGAGAAACGAAATTGGAGCGAAATTGGAGAAATTACATTTGGCAAAGGGCATGAAAAAAAAATGTTTTTCAAAGTTCTTCTTTGTTGTAGCAACTCTAACAACAACTTTTCTTTTACAATGACATTTGAGAATCATCGAGTTCAAGCTTTCATCCATGAAGGAAGAAGAAGAAAAAATGAATTCTTTCATTTTCTGAAATTTGAACACAAAGGAAGATGACGAATAATGGTTTATATAAATTAAGGTGTAGGGAAGAAGGAAGTGTGAAATCAAGGAAGGAGAACAAGGAAGTATTATATAGAGGTATAATATTACCATTACATTCATGGTAGGTTTCAGTTAAAAAAAAATAGTTTCAAATTGATTTACAAAACCCAATAGTTTAGTTTATGTTTGACGTGTTTACCAAATCGAGCAATTTAACCCCTATTTGATATGTTTATCACATCCCACATTTTAGCTTTTTATTTGATGTGTCACTGACTTGACTTACATATGTTCTTGTTATGTAAGCACTTTACGTCTATGTCAGCATCATTAATGAAGCAAACTAATGAAGGAACTATCTTGCCCAACATCACTCAATTAAGGGTTTTATTTGCCAATTTTTGAATTTCATAGGGGTAAATGTTTGACCCCTACAATTCCAAGGCGCAATTTGGTTATTCACTCAAAAATCTTGCCATTTTCATTTTTTTTAGTTTATTCTATTAATTTAAAAAAATTAAAAAATAATTTAAATATTACTACCTCTAGTCTCTTTTATAAGAGAAAATGACAAAAACATCAAAACCAATTTACTCATGAATTATTTTAACTTTTTAATTACTTTTACATGTATATCTTTATTGAAAATTGTATGACATTAAATACTCATTAATAATATTAAAAAGATAAATATATTAAATAAAGTTGTACAAGTAATTTAAATAATAAATACACTTAAAAAATCGTAACTTAAACTTTTTCCTATATATCAAACCAATTTTTTTTTTCAAAAAATCTCTTATATATAAGACCAAAGAAAATATAAATTTATAATTAATTTAGTCAGTAATAATTTTAATACTAGTGGTTGCTAAATATACAGTTGTCACAATGATGATTGATAGTTGATGGAGGTCTTGGGGTGGTTGGTGGGGGCGTGGTGGTTGTCAAGGTTGGACCGGTGATCAACGAGTATTCGAGTGATAAATGATATTAATTGAAACAATGGCCAATGATAGTAGTCTACAATGGTCAAGTGATGGTCAGTGCTAGTCAAAGTGGTGACCGACCATTACCTGTGGTGATATGTAAGAATTAAAACAAAAATAGCGTATAAAATTTACCGTGATTTTGATTTTACGAAAAGTTAGTTTTAATTAAATGAAATCTCAAACTAACCTTGATTTGTTTGAATATATTTTGTTTTTAAAATTGACTTTACAAACAAAAAACTTAAAATATCTAAAAATGAATTTATATATTCTTCTACAAAATCAATCTTTCATTTTATTTTTCATTTTACTAGACTCAACCATATTTCTCAACATAATATCAAAATCATGACATCTATCTTAAAGAGATAATCATAATTGTTATTGAAAAAATCTCAATCTTCAATTATCTCCTCCTTTTTTCTATTTATATATGATTAGGTCATATGTGTATATAAATTCAAAATTATTTATATCATTACACACATTAAGATTAACATTGTATGCACTTTTATTAAGCAATTTTACTCATATATATGAATTTTGATATATCTTAAAGACATATCAAATTATTTTAAATTTACGTAAAGTGAAATATGTTAGTCTAAGAGGAAGTTTTGCATGATTACAACCATTTAATCACAATATTTAGACACACATATTCTTAAAAAAAAAATTAAATAATATATATTTTTAAAATAATTAAATAATATATATATATATATATATATATATTGGTGTATGTGTACTTAAATAATTGTGACTCAATTAAGTATTTTTTTTTCTTCTATAAGTCCGATTAATCTATGGATTTTCGGATACTATAGCCAAATAATCGTTGTCAATAATATTAAGGCAAAATTACATTTGCAGTTCTTTAAGTTTGATCTAAATCTTGCATAAGCTCTTTAATTTTTTGTTTTCTTTTTCAATTAGGTCATTTAAGATGTGTTCCATTAATAAAGTTACCTTTTATGTTATAGCTTGGTTGCATCGTTGCCATTTTTTGTTGTATCAGCTAAAAAAAAACCATATGTATCCCTTAAATCCGTTCTTCAATCTTCACCCTCTTTCTCATCTTCTTGCTCTTCAATAAAAATTCAATTTGTTTGAATTTTTTAGGTTTTAATTTTTTTTATGGAAACTATTAGAAAGGGTAAAGCTGTAAACAAAATGAATTTTAAAGGACCTAACTAGAATTTTTTTGCCTTAATTGTAGTTTTTGTCTTTTTATTTTTATTAATTCACATAATTAGTTCTCCTATTTTAAAAATCAACAACTTTGGTCAATTATTCAGATTTTTGAACTAAAAAATGAAAATTGACTTACTTAAAATGATGTGACGTGCGATTTCATAATACAAAATCATCTAGATTCATTAATTATTTTTATGTCATTAATTAAATGACAAAAATGAAAAAAAATTGAAGTTAAAAGTTAAGTTTTTAGATAATTTTATTGCGACTTCATGGATATTAATCATTTTACATCATTAATTGTACTACATTATTTAAAATTTGTTACATTGCTATTTTTTTAGTTAAAAAATCAGAATGAAAAATCAAAACGGTCATATTTAAAATATAATAATTAATCATAAATTAATAAAAATAAATGAATTAAACTGTAATTAAAAGAAAAATTTAAAAGACATATTCAATATTAGGAGCTAACTTAAAAAGACCACAAATATAATTTTACTCAATATTAACCATGTATATTATGTTCATTGACAAAACTCCATTTTGAAATTATTTTCGTACTTTCCTTTCTTTAAGATCCATTTTGAAAATTCTAGTAACTTTGTTAGTATTATAATCGAGAATTTCAGGTCGAATTACGTTGGATGCACGTTTGAAAAGTCTAATGCCACACACTGTAATCTTTATGTTGGTTCTCGTAGACTTTTATGCAGTGCTAAGCTTTATTGACATTTTTTATTTGTATTTTAATTGACCCTTTCTATTAAATGCTTCAAGTGTCTCATGGATAAAGGATTGGGGACGATGAAAAGTAGGATCAGAGTTCTAGATCCTCCATACCAAAAGCTTTTGACCCAGTCACAAGTAACGTGATCCTTCCTACGTTTCTATTTATAATTAAAAATATTTATATATTTAGTTTAAAATTTAAATTAAATTTTTTTTTTTTAATAAATCTTAAAAATTTAGATTCATTTTTAAAACTGAATATTAACTTTGCAGCTACTATATATTTATAGTTGTTTGATTAAGATTGAACAATCAAAGCTTTAAGATCACTTGTAGATTTAGTGAAAATAACAAAATCTATTCTTTGAAATTTAAATTGACAGATCTCAATCGAGCGGCAAAAAGTACATCAACTACAAAACTATTTGTAATTTTGACTACATACAATTTAAATTCAATAGACATCATTATCTAACACGTGTTCAATTCTTACTATTCTAACAATTTTAATAAATTTATTAAGTTATATCAAATTATAACTTGTCAATACCAAAACAAATATCATATTTTAAAGGAGAAAAATATGTGAAAATATAATTCTTGAATGTATTAAAATTAAAAAAATATACTTAAATATATCATTTGTATCAAAACGATGGTTTACTCACAAAAGAAGGAATTCATGGGTTAACTATCATCCATATAGAAAAGGTTTATGCAAAGTAGAAAAAATGTGGAAATTTCTTTTTTTTGTCAACGGAAATTTCTTGTTACTTAAAACTCTCAACATATCTATATTGGCCCATATAATATAATTTGGGCATTTTTATCCGTATTCCACTGATGTCAAGCTTCAATTCTAAGCCTTTACAAGTTTTATGTTCTATAAATTCTCATAAAAAGAAGAAAATGTTATTCTATATCTCTATAATTATACTTTTACTTTCACATTTTAATAGAAATTGGATTTTTTTTATATGTTCCACATTTTGAACAATAAGAAGATGAAATTGATGATGACGAATATTGCATAATAAATTTCAAAGTGTGTGTATTACACTAAATTTAGAATCTTTGAAGTGAATTTACATTCACATCAAACCTATCGATCAATGATATTTTACATAATAAAGTTTATTTATTTACTGTCGTGCACTAGAGAAAATAATAAATGACTTATAATAAATGACTTATAAATATTTTTAATAGAAATTTGACACATGTAAAAATAAAATTCATATTCTCATTTATAGATAAACTCATACCAATTGGTGAAAGAAAACAACTATTGAAAAATTTTGTAACTTTTGGTAACTTAACAGATCTATTGGTTTGATGGCTAACAGATATATTAAACTCAAACATTACAACCACTTCACCAAGTGATATATTAAATTATTTAATTTTGGTACATTAATATAACTATTAAAGAAATATAAATATATTTTAGAAATTCCATTCACAATTTCATTCTATTTTTTAAATAGAAAAATATAAATCACTATTATTTAAACAAAAAATTTGAAAGTCAGGAATTTTTTTTGAAAAATTTCTAAAACATTAAATTTTGTTTAAAAAAACACAAATTGTTAAAATGTATACTTGAAAAGACTTAAAGTTTGAATTTTTCAAAACAAAAAAATATTTCAAAAAATTTAAAATCTAAATAATTTAAAATATATTTGTAATCTGAAAAACTTAATTTCAATTTTTTTGAAACACGTGACTATTTTTTTAAAGCAAAAATTGTATAACCGAATTTTTTAAAAATTTATCTCTACAACACAAAAGTCAAATAGTTTGTACAAACTAATATATTTTAAATTTTTTAGTAAACGTGTTTCGAAAAGTTTAAGGTTTAAATTTTTAGAAATATAAAAATTTCAAAAATTTTAAATTTTAAATTTTTTTAAACACGTGCTTGTATTTCAAAAAATTTAAATTATAATTTTGTTGAAACACAATTAAAGATGTTGAGGTGGAACAATTCTTTCTGATATTTTTATAAAAAATAATAAAATAATTAATTTGTGTAAAATACTGAGATAAGAATATAATTGGAGAATATAAAATAAAATTTTATAGAACAAGACTAACTGATAAAAATTTGGCCTCCTTGCAACTGAATCTTGAGACCTTGGCGAAGCGATACTCGAATCGAAGTACATAATAGCATTTCAACTCCTACTCATAAACATATCAACCAAAATCTGCTATATATGTTTGTTTTTATTTTAATTAAATTAATTATTATCTTAATCATAAAAAAAATATTATTAACGTTTATTTTATTTCTATGATCAATAAAATTTTAAAATATTTTTTAAAATTGACTTATGATGAACTATGTTCACATTTAAAATTTGTCATAATTTTACGTTGAAAAATAACAATAACAGTAACTTTATAACAAAATGTATTTGGAAATTAGCACAAAAGTAAACAATGCAACTATCTAATTAAGCCTTTATTTTAATATTCGTGTAAAAAAATGATAATTTTTGAAGGAATCCATTTTATGTTTTTACATAGACCAACTCAAATTTATGATATCCACATAATTTTTAATTCAATGGAAGATTTTATCTATAAAGTTGTTTAACACTTCTAAATGTATAAACAAAAATGAATAATATATTCTCTAATACATAATTTTTAAAGTAATCCTTTCTATTGATTTAATTTTGAATATGACCCATCAAATTGACGTGGCTTTCACATAATTTGAGTTTTATGCGAATTTCAGTTAATAAGAAGTAAGATGTTGAAAATGATATATTAAAAAATGTGTTGTTTGTTAACATTCTCGTGTATAAAAGTAATATTTTAGTGCTATGACATAATTCTTAAAATTATCACCAAAAACTATTGCTAATTACCACACTATTATTAGATGGGAGAGATAAGATTCCCCCTAACTTGAGGAGCAACCCCAATTCTAACACTATATGAAGAAAAAAATTTGACAATTTAATACCTTATCTAAACATATTCACTTCCTTTGACGTGTCATGAACAGTTGTATCCCAGTCAAATCTAGTTTAAAATATATATATATATATATATATATATATATATATATATATATATATATATATATATATATATATATATATATATATATTCATTGCCCTCTTTTATGCCCAAAATGTGGTACTCATGTTGAAATCATTGAACACACCTTTAGGGATTACATTTGGACTAACCTAAAGGCTACCTAAATCTAGTTTGGATCCCATGTGACAATCAACTTTAGGAACAATGCTCAAACTTCCTTCACAGGTTTCATCTTAACAAACAACAAGGAGAACATTGCAATAGCTACTTCCATCATTTATAGCATATGGATGGCATGAAACAACACAATTTATAACAAACAAAGTCATACACGTGGATATTGCGAAATGTTACACATAAACAGATGGTCACCTCATGTTATGTTAAAAATACATTTAAAATAAGTGTACTTTGTCACACAAGTAGTATTAAATATTATCGTATTTATAAGGATTAATTAACAAATATCAAACTAATTATGATTATTTATTATTTATATTAAAATATTAGTTGAGTTGTGACAGTAACAAAATAATCAAATAATAAATAATTAAGAAAAATAATAAAACACAAAGTTGTAAATTGATGGAGAGAAGCTTACGGTCACTGTTTCACTTGTAACTTTGATTACTCCTGATTCTAGTTATACTCAGATTACTTTCTTCTGATTTAGTAAGCAATCTTTTTACTAAAACTATTAGGTGTTTAATAAACTTTTCTGATTTTTAGAGTTTTGTGAATTATTTTTCTGGTTGTGTTAGTGTATAAAAGCTTGTAAATGACAGAAAGTAAAACACACATAAATTTATCCTGGTTCCCCTTACAACCAAGGGTACATCCAGTCATCTTGCACACCACAAGAGATTTTCCACTATTTGTTAGAATAAGTGCAAGTCTAACACTAAGACTTCAATTACAAATTCCTAACACTCTGCATAAGATAGCACACCACTATCTTAGTTTACAACACTTGAAGAAAATACACCACTTTCTTCAAACAATAACTTCAATGATTTTTTACAACAATGTTTTTAATTAAGAACAACAGGATATAACAGCTTGTACAATGATAACAATCCAATATACTTTCAAGTACAATAGAGAACATTTCTCAATGATATGAAAATGTAGAGCATGTACTTGAAGTATGAAAATATAACTTTGAAAAGTTCACAAAATATTTCAGCAAGTTGTTCAAAGTTGGTAGTATGATTGATTAGTTTAAAACTGAAGCTATGAAGTATTTATACTCCATATACAACACTTCAGATCAGTGAGAATTGTTCCCATAAGTTTTGATGAACTTATGCAATGATCCATATAAGATCTGAACTGAAAAATTGCATTGATTTGCACTTATATTCGAATACACCTTATGCGTATTTGAATACACTTCTGTAACGTTCAGTTTTTATTCAAAATTTCAGTGTTGTATTCGAATATGAAAACCTTGTATTCGAATACGAATCAATGAATTTTTCCACTGACTTGATTTTGTATTCGGCTATGAGATCCTGTAATCGAATACAGATGTCCAGTTTTTTGCTACTGACTTCATCTGTATTCGGCTACACATATATGTAGTTAAATACAACTTTGATTTTAGCCAAAAACTTGATTTTCAAATATAGTTTATGCATTTTTGACACTTTGAAAATTCTTTTGATGCATATGCTAAAATGCAAAGGTTCGCATATAATTGTATTTGAAATGTATTTGGATTTTTATCAAGTACCTTAAAATCTAAGTTTCCTAATAAATGACTTGAATGTTGATTTCACTTTGTGCTTGCATCTTGATATTTATTCAGTCTTTTGTCTTCATAAAAAACATAGATCTTATATATTTTCAAAAATTAAATCTAAAATAATAGTATTTATCAAATTAAAGAAGAAGAATAAGAACCTTAAAAAAAATGAATATTTACTCGAAAACTTGAGACACTTAGCTTCAACTCCAAACACTCTTAAAATTACCAAATTATGGCGGTGCTCCGTTTAACCCTTATGTGTGGTTCCTCCCGGTTCTGAGGGGCCCTTGTAACCTTTTACACGATGAAAGAGTTCTTAATCTTATGCAAACAATAACAATCTCTCCTTATCATTTCTTTTTCCAATCTTAACAATTATTTCTTGTTCCTCCTATTCTTGGGCATCATCTTTTGTAACAACCACAAATATTTGTTCCTTTTTTTATGGGCCAATTATTTTTTTTTCAAATCTTCTATATCTTTGTCTCGTATATTATATTATATATATTATTAATTGCATTATTTTTATCTTTTCATATTTCTTGCATAATAAAGAGCAAATTAATTTAGAAATTTATGTAATATCATATAGGTTAAATAGCACATGTGGTCCCTTAACTTAATTTCAGTTAACTTTTTAGTCCTTTATTTTTTTTTCTTTTTCCGATTTGGTCATTTATTTTAATTTTAAGTGAAATAAAGAATGAAAATATGAGTTTATTTGAAGATTTGAGTTACGAATCTAATTAAATTTGTATTATATGAAAGAATATAATTAATTTTATGGGTGAAATTAAGTTAAGGGACCACGGATGCTATTTAGTTTATCATATAATTGCTCTAAAAATAATTAATAATAATCTCTCAAAAATCATTAAGTTGGAGTTTATGAACTCTCTCACACTTAACCTTTGCTTGTCCGCAAGCAAATTATGTCTCAAAGGTCAATTAGAATTTAAAGAGAAACAAGAAAATAATAGAAACGAAATTCACTTAGACTCTGTGATTAAATTTTTTAATTTGATCAAAAATCCTTCTGAATTGTTAAGACTAAGTTGTCAATATTTTCTTTTTCTTGTCGCCTAGTTCATGAAGTTTTTATTCTTATTCTATGTTAAAAATTTAGTTTACTTCAAATTAAACTTAACTTTTTAATTTTGTTTATCTCAAGACACCTATCCTTACTCAGATTAGGAAATTGTTGTGTCAAAACTAAGGAACATCTTTAACCAAACAAACATAATTTCAAAGTTTTTAATTTAGACCCAACATGTTTATCACTAGATCTTACTCAAAAATTTATTGCGTTAAAACTTCAAGCACGTCATCTTCGAATCAGACTCAAAAACGCTTATCAAAACAACCTTCAAAGATTCTTAGCCCCTCATGAACTTCTTGTACCTCTCGCTCAAATTATGGGCCTGATTTAATATAGCTTTTCTTTACAAAAAAAAAAAAACTAAAGCAAGGGCTTCAGTGTAAGACCTCATATTTCTAGATATAATTTATTTGTATTATTTGATATATGTATGGATACTTAGACATAAAAATATGATAGAAGTCTTGTGATTGTTGTTTTGTAATAGTTAACCATTAAGTTAGTCTATTGATCAATTATTTAATTGAGTTACTAGATTAAATTGTTTCTGCATAGGTTTTCTTAGTTTTTATCTTATCTAAATTGATTAAATTAAGTCAGATCGTGATAGAAACTATTTTTTTTCATTTGGGTTTAACTTTAGATTCAAAGCTCAAACCCTATCCTTATATTCGACTTTAGTATAAATATGACTTTTGCAAGTTATTAGAATTACTATTTGTCATTTGAAGGTTGATGATAACTTTTAAAAACAGAGTTATCTATCACAATTAAACTTGAACTAGTAAGTCTGTGAACTTATTTAAGTATTAGTGTTTATTTAATTAATTTAGATAATTAGTTATTTTAGGAGTAAATGTAGAATTTAGTGTTTCTAAAAGGAATTATGTTGATTTTATGCAGGTACATGAAGTTTGGAACTAGTGGTGAATCTTGGATGAAATATTTGAGATGTTAATTATAGTATAATGTAGGAAAATATTGGAAAATTTTATCCCATATCTACCCCATATTTATGCTCTTACCTCCAGATTTTAATAAAAAACTAATTTTATATTTTTTTTATAAAAGTCAAATTTAATGTTTTTTATACATGTTTGTGTTCCAAAAAATTTGAAAAAGTTTTTTAAAACATAAAGTTTGAATTTTCTGAAAACATTTGTGTTTCGAAAAACTTGAAAAAAAAATTTCAATACACAAAGTTTGATTTTCTAAAATATATTTGTGTACCGGAAATATTTTTTTTAATTTTTCAGAACTCAAGTTAAATTTAGCGGGTAGAAGAAAAAAAGAAAGTGATAAAATAGGTGGTTTATATAAAATATAGGGTACAGGTTAAATTTTTTAAAATATTGTAGTACAATATTGGCTCGTTTGTTTAATATTTTTAAAAAATGATTTAACTTTATACTTCTAAAAATGATTTTTATGAGAATTTACTTAAAAATAGTAAAAGTTATTTTAGATTTCATTTGTTATCAATTAAAAAAAGTAAGTTTGACATTCAATAACTTGAATATTTATTATTAAAGGTTTCTATATGATAAAAATAACATTTTTTAAAAGGTATCTTTCAAAAATGATTTTTATGAAAAGCTTCTCAAAATAGTTTTTCATTTTAATTATTTTTTGAAATTTTATTATCTAAAAAGAGTTATAGGAAATTGATAAAAATACTTAAAATTATATTTTAAGATAAACTATTTAAATCAATTTTTTATTTGAATCTTTATTTTTAAAATTAATTATTAAAAGTTTTATATAAAAAAGATAAAATACTATAAAATCATTTTAACTCTTAAACAATCGAGCCCATAATCTATAATCTATATTGACATTTGATATAAATAATAACTTTCTTTTATGAGATCTAAATAGTAACTTAGTATATTGACGACTTTGGGGTATTGTCGCTATGACTGACTTAAGGGTAAGACTACTAAAACAATTGTTTTAAATTTCTAAAAATAAATAATTTTTTACTTAAGGAAAACTTGTCCAAGAAAAATTTGTACTTAATAAAAAATCTCATATTCTAATATTTTTAAATCTAATTTAATTTGTATGTTTTCGTGGTTTGAACCAATGTGAGTTTTTAGACGCGAATTCATCTATTATCCACTCTTTGTACCACACATTTTTTGGTATTTACACATGTTTTATTCACTCATAAATACCACCGTATATGTTATTATCTTCTATTTTTATTTTAATTTTGAATTTTATGCAAATTTTTCAATAAATTTGAGATTTTCTTGGTAAATATTTAAAATTCATAATTAAAAGTTATTTAATAAATTATATATAATAATAATAATAATAAGTGATAAAAGACTACAATTTAAAATTTGTTTTAGGTCTTAAAGTAAAATATATTTTTTATTGAAGCAAATTTAAAACTAATGAAATAGGCGTTGGACCAATCTTTGAGCGAGGATATGTGAGAAAAACTCTCTAAAATTATTCACTTTAGTTTGTAATGTCTTTACTTATAATTTAGGTAAAACTCGTAAATCAAGGTGGCTAATTTTACTTCAATATGACTATTGATTTTTTTATCAAATGCAATGGTAATAATTGAATAAAAAAATGAAAGAATTTCAATTTCATATCTTAATTGTAATAAAATGATCATCAGTATTTTTGAGTTTTGAAAAATTGTTTCTAAAATAATTTTCAATCACCAAAAATATTATTAGATTGAGTTGCAGACTAGGTCGCTCATTTTAACATTTCGCGGTACTGCCTAAATTGTGCAAGGTAGACTATCAACCACAGTCCCCAAGATAAAACAATCCAAACAAACTGTATCGGAGTTCTACTGTACTGTAGAAAACCGTTCTAGAAATACACCCTCAATATAGCAGTTAAAACCACTCGTAATTATTGAGACAAAATCCCAAATTAAATGTTTTGATGATAAACAAATCGAGTTAATTAATCTTCTAACTATGATTCTAAAGATCATTGGTATTTAACATGTGTTCTTAAGTGTTTTAATCAAAGATAGGTTTCAAACATAACAAAAACCAAAGCAGAAGAAAAACAGAATCAAAACTGCTTTGTTAGCAAAAATAGAAAAAATAAGAACGATATGGTTTTCACAGCATTAAACCAAGAACATTATTGATTATTAAAGAACAAATTCTTCTGGAAAACAAGATTGTTTCAACTGCAATAATTCATCAAGATGCACGACAAATCACAAACAACTATCATAATTATCAGAATTGAACACACAAGTAAACTATGAACAGATTCATCATACAAACTCACGATATCAAAGCAATGCATAACATATAAAGTTACAAGATTAATCTTCAAGAGTGATGACTTAGATAAAACAAACACAGCCTGAACAAAAGAGGCACTACATTAATATTACACCTGCAGAAATGCGGGTTTACAAACAGACTTCAAAAAAAGGACATAAACCATCAAGGTGCCCAAAATCGAAATGAAGAATGTTTTGAAGATCAGCAGGAACAATCTTCATTTATTTGTAACACGTGCCTAATAGCTCATAGACTTTACAATCTGTTTTTCAATGCTATATGAGCTGGCACAACCCTTCATGATGCCTATAAAAGAAACTCTAAGGCAAAGGAAATATTATCAGCTCAAAGTGCAAACAATCATTTATTAAAAGGTTGTATTATTGAGAAATGTAAGCTCCAATATCAAGCAAGGCTCCAACTCTCTTTTATTAGATTCAAGGATCCATTTTTCGAGTCTGATAGCTTGAAATTGAAAACTCAAACAAGTGTTGAATAAAGGCAGATCCATCAAACTCCTTTCAAATCACTTACAAAACTCAAACACTATAGAATTAGAAATAGTGTGAGTATAGTGGAGAAATCCTTTTGTATCTAAAAGGTGAAGTGTAAACACTCTTCTGGACTGAAGGGTAATCTTTGAAATATCTTTCATGGTTGAAAGGTGAACTATTGTAATAGGTCAAGGTTGATCTTAAACATTGGTGGGAAAAGCAAGAACGGTCTTGTTTGAACACGTTAGTGAAAAAGCTCACAAATTGACAGGATTGGACGCAAACCACATTGAGTGAACCATGATATATTGCCGTGTTAATTTTCTTTCCCTTATCTCCATTTTATTTTTCACCTGCACGCCACTAATCACTTTGTGAAGTTTTTATTTTTATACTCTATCGAAGAATGTTCTGCCTTTATCATTTATCAAACCAAGATCAATCTTGAGTTACAAAATTAATGCAGAAAATTTAAAAAGTAATCACAATTCAAAACCCCTTTCTTGTGATCAACATTGTCACTTCAGTAATATGGTACTACGACCACTCATAAACCAAAAGGACTGAGGCACAAAAACCATTCTAAAAGAACAGTGGTATTAATAGGCCACTTCAAAATCGAAGGAACTACAACACAAAAACCGCTCTAAAAAATCGAATGGTCTACAACACAAACTGCTCTAAAAGGAAAGTGGTATTAGGACCACTCAAAAATCAAAGGGACTACGACACAAAAACCGCTCTAAAATGACAGTGGTATTAGAACCACTCAAAAATTGAAAGGACAGAAAGAAAGGAGAGAAATGGTTCGGAATGCATAAGTAGAAGAGGGAGAAAAGATAAAGTTGGGAAGTGCATCCAACTTTCGTGTGCTTTTCACAAGAGTTTTACATTCTTTATATAGTGGTAGAAGCAATCTCACATATATTAATTATCCAATTGGACTAAAGTGTTTATAGAGTTGAAAACTACTCAATATGTGAGAGATTTTCAATGTGAGACTTCAACAAATTTTAAGTTCACACACTAACATACTCTCTTTCAATCGCACACCAATGTTCCATATTGGGTCTACTGGTAAATATGCACAATAGTCCCATGGTGTAGGAAATATCGGGTCTAATACAATCAGTGACATATCTGAGATTGCCAATGATGCTCGCATATTTAGTTTGTCTAACATCTTCACCAGTGTTTTTGAAAAGTTTCGCACTCGGATCATATAGTGTGCAAACAAGTTTACATTCAAAGTATTTGTATTTCTTTAAGATTTTTTCAACATAGTGAGACTGATCCAAAGAAATTTCATTTTCTTTCCTAGTAATCTTGATTCCAAGGATTACACTCGCTTCTCCGAGGTCTTTCATATCAATCAAAGTTGTTACACGACAATGATTTCAATATTTACATTTTGAACCAAATATGAGTAGGTCGTCTATATAGAAATATATAATAGTGCAAATGTCATTTTTATATTTGTAATAAATACATTTGTCACTTTCATTCACTTTAAACTCATTCGATATAATTAAGTTATCAAACTTTTCATACCATTGCTTAGGAGCTTGTTTAAGACCATACAAAGATTTATCTAATTTATAGACCTTGTTTTCTTGTCCATGAATCATAAAACCTTTAGGTTGTTCCATATAGAT
This sequence comes from Cicer cuneatum, assembly GCA_037974295.1. Lineage (NCBI taxonomy): Eukaryota > Viridiplantae > Streptophyta > Magnoliopsida > Fabales > Fabaceae > Cicer > Cicer cuneatum. The sequence goes on along the minus strand of JBBPBO010000001.1, from coordinate 73,040,298 downwards.
TTCTTCTTCCAAGTCACTAAAAAACAATTTTGACATTCATTTGGTGCACCACCAAGTTATGAATAGCAGCAACAACTGAAATGAGTACCCTAATGGATTTAATTCTAGTAACAGGTGAAAAACTGTCGAATGGACAGAAAGAATTGAGAGAAGTGACTTGGAAATGCATCGCTCAAAAGAGGGAGAAAAGAGAAAGTTGAAAATTGCATCAAATTTTGGTGTGTTTTTCACAAGAGTTTGAGACTCTTTATATAGTGATGGAAGCAATCTCATATATATTAATTATCCAATGTGGACTTAAGTATTTATATAGTTGAAAACTACTTAATATGTGAGAATTTTTTAATATGAGACTTCAATAAATTTTAAATTCACGTACTACCATACTTTATATGTTCCAAGAATCACACTATAATCACCATAGCTTCATGGAATTCATATGGTATTGGTAGACATGAATCAAATTCATTTCTTTCTATTATACTTGCTATATATGGTAGGGTAAAGGTAGAAAGTTTTGTTCTAACTCATTCTAGAAAAGAAAAAAAGAGATTTAATATGGACCAATCTATAAATTTATTTTACAACTACTTATAGAAAGACCTAACCTTTTCTAAATCAATTTCTATGGAATATTTAAAATTGCATGTGACTTTGAATGGAATGATCTAGTTATGAATTTGAAAAGAAAAAAATTTACTAGCAATTTCAGATTGACTTTGTTGACAAAGTAATATTCCAGCATGTCAGAATTCAATAATTTTAAATACATCTTTGGTCATTAAGAATCTTAATACTACAACAACTCACTTTTTTCATGGGTGAGATCCTCTTGGGATATTAGTATCCGTGCAAGTTAAAATTCACCCCTTTGAATTCAATCCTTACTAACAACCTTAGTGAGTAATTAGCTTCCTATCTAATACTCTTACCCATCTTAAAATATTAATAAAAAAAAGTAAATGTATTTAGTTGAAATTTAAACATAATACATTTAAGCTTTTTTTTATATTTAAATTTAAAGAGTAAGCACTATGGAGAAACCTTCCTAACACCACTTTTTCCCATAAAAAATGTGACCAAATGTTTGATTTCTCACGGTGAGTTATTAAGTTGTAGCCTTGAAGAGTTAAATCAATTTATTTTAGTTCTAATAATAAAACCCTATCAACAATTTGAAAACATTAAACCCATTAAAAAATGTTTGAAAACATTAATTAATCCTTTTCAAGCGTAAACAAAGTATATAGACAATTAATTGTATTTAAAACTACATGCCAATTTTGTCAACCAAACTTAAACAACTAAAATAATACTACCAAATACCTCAATTATTACTTTATTTATAATATCATGAAACCCTCCCTCGGATACCACCTCTTCCCAACAAAAAGTCATAAAATAAATAAAATTAATCATGGTTGGCAACGACTATGGTGAGCAAATAGAATATAAAAAACTTCATATTCATATTCATATTTTCCATCTCTCTATATTAAAATATATTAAATATAATAAAACAAATTTACAACGCATCCCCACCTTAACTTCCCACTGATATTTTTCTACCAAAAAAAAATTATTTTCTAATTTAAAAGAAAAGTCATCCACTCCCCACTTTCTTCATTTCTTTTTTTTACGTTGACTCGAATACCAAACCCACAACCCCGGCTGCGTTCTCCTGCATCGCAGCCTGAATCGCGTGTCTGTGCTCTCCTTCGTATGTTACGATCAGCATCGCTGGATCATCTGGTGCACGCTCCACGTGTTTCCTCGCTGGGCACCCTCTTACTGTGCTACACTTATAATAACCTCTGATTTTAAGAAATAAATAAAACAGCGTAAGTAAACAAGTCTTTAACATAGTCAACATAATCGACGGTTAAGATTAAATCAACGGTGTAAATTACTTACCGTGGATACGGTGAACCTTTGATCGGTTTTTGACCGTATTTTCGCCATGAGTACTCGTCCGGTGGTATATCAGCGGTCTTTGAACTAATCGCCGGCACTCTCACTGTCCTCTTTACCCTATTTTTCCTGGGAAAAACAAAATAAAAAAACTTGTTATTTTTATTTATTCATAAAAATGGTTTTAATATAATATTTTTTATTATATACTTTTTACATTAATAATACATTACAATAGTACCTAATAAAGATAATTTTATATTAAAAAGTTTAACGGATGCATTATCAATATAAAATAATTTTTTACTAAACGTGAATTATCTATATAAATTTTATTGAGTTTTAATATAAAACTTTTTTAATTTAAATAAAGTAATTTAATTAAAACATTGATTTGAGACATCTCTTTTTAACACTTTTGACGAAACAGTTTAATCTATAGTTGAACAAGAGATAAGGTGAAATTTGAGTAAAGATTGTTTTGAATAATTAAATGTAGAAGTTTAATTTGTATGTATTAAAATTAAAAAAAAATTATCCCGACAAAAATTAAATAATATTAGTTGTTAATAATTATGATTGATTGACATTATAAAAACTTTTTATAATAATATATGTAAATTAAAATTTTAATGCATTTAGACAAAATAATGATCAAATTACTCCATAAACTTGTCTTTTTTATAATTTTTTTTAGACTACAAACTAATTGTAGAGGCAAAAAACTACAAATTTAAAATTCAAATTTCGTTTTCAATATACAAAATATATTCGTCGATTTAAATTGGTAGAATACGCTTGATCAAGAACAACAAAAATTAACTATACCATCAATAATACACAAATATATCAAAATCAATTTACAGCACTAAAAGCAATTTGAACTAAACCTACATAAAAATGGTATACAAAACATAAAAATGTTGTCCCTGAATTTTATTTAAAGGCAAATTCTAAGTTTCATTAGTTTTCTCTTATTATTAATCAATGGAACGTCTTAATTGTATTGATCAGAAAAGCCATTAAATTATAATTCCAAAAATTATGTATTAGAATTTTTATGAATTTTAGCACCGGACCACAATGGACCTAATATTATAGATAGTGCACCTTAGCATCGACCCTAGCCTTCGACCTTATTTCAATTCCCAATAAAAAGTGTGTTGCTAACATGCGCATAGGGCAGGTGCATTAAATTAGATTAACAAAAAAGTCAACAGTCAAAGCAATTAACTAAACAAAGTAGAAAAGGACAAAGGAACGTTCACTTTGGCTTTGTTTGGTCTTTGAATTTCTGAAGTGTTTTCTTTCTCAGACAGCAAAAGCAGAATCCAATGTTGTTTTGTCACTTTCACAGTTTCACGCCTAGTTTTGCCATTAAAACCATTTAACTACACAACTACCGAAATCGTTGACCCCCAAACACAGCCTTACCCCACTCACGCGACAAACTCACGTGATTAGTTAAGAAATAATTAACCTTTTTTTTCTTCTTTTCTTTATTAAAAAAATTAACAAGTCAAACAAAAAACGGCTTCATCTTGCAACAACAAAAAAAGAGTAATGATTCGGTGAAACGCAGGTGTACCTTCTCTTGACACAGTGGCACTTGTTTGTGCCTGAAACGTCGTCGGAGTGATCACCGTGATCGTGACACCTTTTCTTAGACGGAGCCGACGAGAGTGGCGGTTTCCCGCCGGAGATAGTCGGTGCTGCCGAGGCTACCGCCACTGGAGTTAAGAAAATCGATGAACCTTGTTTCCCGTTGGAAACGCTGCCGTCGCCGGTGATTGCGGAGGACATGAACGACGAATTCGAAGAAACGCTAAACGTTGCTGTTTCCTTCGAGAATTCAAGCTCAACCATGGGTTTGTTCAAAACGACGTCGTTTGGCTTCGTGAAATCAAGCGTGAGGCTGTGTGATTGCGGTTGGACGAAGCTAGCCGGCGCGTGGCGGTTTGTTACCGGAGCCGGTGACGGAGAAGAAAAGTGAGGCGGTAACGAGACGGTTGATGATTGAATTTGAGGCGGGGGGAGTGAAGAGGTAGAAGGTGTTGATTGAACCGGTAGAGTTTGAGGTTGAACCGGTGACGTTGAGAAGTGAACCGGGGCTCGTCTGAACCGGGCGTGACCGGTTCGGTTTAGCAAGGAAATGAATTTTTTGAATTTTGAAACGGTGAGGTCGGTGAGTTGCGTGTTTAATTGAGTTGGTTGATGAGAAAGGGTTAGGATCAGGTGTTCCATGCCTTTGAGACCTTCTGATGCAGCCTCTTGTATAGCCTTTTGTTCATCTAATTTTGGGAACCCCATGAGTTCCACTGCCATTTTTATTTTTTATTTTTGAAAGGGGTTGAAGAGAGTGAATGAAAATTGTAATGGAAGAGTTAGAATGGAATAGAAAATGGAAGGAGGGAGAAAAAGGGTAGTGGGTTTGGAAGGGTGAAAGGTTGAGGGAAGTGGAGATATATAATGGAAGTGGAGGATGACCAGATTAGATGACTTGGTAAGAGAGAGAATGTGTTGGTTAATTGGGTTTTAGTCAAAATAACTTTTATTTAATATTATTTGGTCGAATCTTTTTCGTTTATGTAATAAATATTAATATAACATGTCTATGGTTTCATGGTTTGAGAAAAATCACAAGTTACTATAATTTGACAAAAGCTATTTTCATTTTTAAGAGTAATAATTGTAATTTAATTTAATATTTTTTAATTATTTATCTTTTATTTAATATTTACTTTATTTTTTTTATTTTTTTTTATTTTTTATTTTTTATTTAATAATTGTTCTAGTCTTTTATCATTCGTAAAATTATATAAATCTATCATTTTATTTAAAACTAAAATGAAAATTATGTTAAAAATAAAGGACGAAAACAAATAAAAAATATAGAAAATAAAATGAATAAAAAAATAAAAGATTAAAATAAATATTAAATAAAAAATAAAGCATCATAATTTTTATATAAATAAATTCCACTCATTTTTTCATAACTATTTATTGAAATTTTTTAACTTCAATATGGATGAGATATGTGTCAAGTGAGTCTTCATTCATGTATTAGCATCTCCAAATCAACATGGTTGGCCAAGAGGCTTGAAAGTGAGTCAATAATATGCCACACAAAAATGAACTATGGTGTACAATGAAGGTAGACTATGGGGTAAGATAACCAATCTTGTCGAGTCAATGTTTCAATACATACATAATCTTTTGATGATTGCTTTTTGTCAAATCAAACTACTATAGGTTTGGGGTGCTGTTGATAAGAAAGGGACAACAAATTCATGCAATGTTAGCTTATGGTTGTGAATCACACAAATTTGCACAAAAAATGTTGATGTTGTGAAGTGGCTAAGTTATATACTAATTGAGTCGTGCAATGCGACTGAAGTAATTATTATTTCATGGTCTATAAAATAGTAAATCCAAGAAATGGTTTACCAATTGGTGAGTTCAAAGTCGACCTTCTTACAAATTGGTATGATTCCACAAAATATTACATTTTATGTGTCTTGGTCACATGTCATAGTTGTATGTTCTAAGATTTGTCAAAACCATTTGACGCTCCTACTTGAGGTGTACAAGGATGGTAACGTACTTAATGTTTATGGTGAACAATTCTCAGTGGTGCAAAATGAAGGATATTTGTCTACATATGAAGGTGATAGAGTGTGCCACAATTTTGAAATGATGAGACTTCAAAAAGGCCATCGAAATATTGTTTGAATAAGAACTTAAATTGAAATCGAGTATAAAGTGTCAAGAAAATGTGACTTATATCATGTGATGGGTCATAATAAAAAGAATTGGGTGCATTTGATTTGGTGAAAAGTAAGAGATTGAACATCACAATTTCAATTGTATTGCAATTGATTTCATAATTGGTCAGATAACTGGACCAAACGAGAGGTGAAGGCATATAATTGGTCCTAATTTCTCTCGTACCTCTTTTGCTAATAATCTAGTATTGGTAGCGAAGGGTTCTCTAAACCAGACATTTGTGATCAAATAAGTATTGAAGGAATTTTGATAGAGAATAGGTATTAGGTCAAACTCTTGGAATTTCCACCACACATGATCTTGGTAATTACATGAAAGAACCTATGCTTCATCAGCGTATACGGAAATCCTTATTTACTTATATTATTGATAAAATGAAGAAGAAATTAAGTTGGAAGGTTATCGCTCTTTCTCTTGCATATCAAACTACTCTTGCTCAATCATCCTTCATAAGCATTTTGGACTACATTATGCAGACGATACACATTCCTACCTCTATTTGTGACGAGGTTGAGAGGATCTCTAAAGATTTTATTTGAGGAAGTAGCAACGAGCAAAGAAAATGTCATATAAGTTTGAAGGGTGGTTGGGATTTAAGAATATCAAAACTCTAAATGAAACATATATGTGTAAGCTTTCTTTACAACTTATGGCTTATCCATACAAATTTTGGGTTCAAGCTATGAAGGCTAAATATAAATGTGGTGGTGAAAGTATGTCAAACATTACCGTTAGAAATAACTCTTTCAGCAACTTAAGCAATTGCGAAAGCGTGGTCGAATGTTTGTAATAACATTTATTGGATAATTAAATATGAAAACATTCCTAGATTCTCGAAGGATAGGTGGATCCTTAGTTATAATAGTTTGGTGGAGCAGTTTGGTCCAATTAATCCCCAAATATAACTGAATTATACAGCGGTGAGCTACAATTCTCCATCGGATAGGAAATGGGGTAAAATTTTATCGTATACCTACTTACATGAGGGAAGCCATTATTGAACTTGTGCAACCGCCTTTTATAGACATGAATGATATGCCCTTATGGATACCTAATATTAATGGCCAATTCTCCATCATATCAACATATGACATTCTAATTTCTAATTCCCATAATAAGATACAAACGATTCTCTATTTACCAAAGTATGGAATTGGAATGGGGGCAGCGAGAATCAGAGCTAACCTTTGGACGATGGCTCGTGTAAAATTGCTTACAAATGAAGAAACATTTTGCAGATGCACGACATCTGATATCCTATGTTGTAGATACAATGATGCCTCATAAACAATTATCTATATCCTTAGAGATTGTGAAGATAGAAAGGAACTTTGGACTAGAACTATTAAAGAATAATATTGGAGTAAATTATTTAGTCTTGATCTTTTTGCATGGTTGGATTGGAATCTGACCAATAATGATGTGGGTAATACGCATTAGAATTGTAAGACTTTATTTGGTGTTGTTGTGGTTGCATCATGGAAAGATTGCAACAGGTTCATATTTTCTCAAAGTTCAAATATGGAGGATAAATTATGGAAATCGATTCATCATCAAATCCACAACAGAGTTTCATAACTGAATCAACCTCTGATTTCAAGGAGAATAATCAACTATGAATCAAACCTTGACAAAGTCTCCTTTTGGGTATATTAAAATTAAAACTAATGAATTTCATTACATCAGCAACTTAGCTCTACATGTTGACGGGTTCTATGTGACCATACAAGAAGATTTTTTCATACGTTTCTAAGAAATTTTGCTTTTTCGAACGCTTTAATAACATAATTTTGGACAATTCTCTCTGACCTTAAAGTTGCTATTCACTTGAACTTGCACCAGGTTATTATCGAATATGACTCTATAGTTGTTGTTGACGTAGTTCATCGTGGATATACATCTATTAAACATCTGCAACCAATTATTGCATAAACTATTGCTCTTACTCAATCTCATCAATAATGAGTTGAAGAAGTGTCAATTGACTGTGAAACTAATAAATATGCATAACTCATTGCACATATGACTCATTATGTAAATTTTTATATAATTATGTTGAATTCATGTTTTCCTCTTTTAGATGATGTTATTTATATGGATATTGAGGAAGCCAATTCTCCAAGCTTTAACACTTAATATAATTTCCTATTAAGAAAAAAATTTTGACACTAAAACATAATAGTCCTTTTATATTTAGAAGGGAAAAAGACTCCAAAAAATCTACAAATTAGTGTAATACAATATACACATAAAATACCAAATTTTGATATAGTTTTTTCTTCTGATTTAACCCTTCATTTAAATTATTTTATTTATAAATATATCGTTCTTTATTCAATCAAATAACTAGATTTTTAGAAATATATAAAGAAACAAAATTTTCATTTTACCCTCCATTTAAATTACTTCATTTATAAATTTGTTTATCCTTCTTTATTTAATTGAATAACTTAATATTTTAAAATAATTTACAAAATTTTAAAAGTTTAATTTTTATTACACGATAGATTGCGATAAAGAGAAATACTCTACCAGATAATAAAGATAATTTAATAAAATTATCATTATCTTTCTTTTATTTATAATTTGCTTTTAATTTATATAAAATAATAAGATGAACCAATTATAGTGAGATTAGGGAACCAAAAGAGTAATAATTTTACTAAGTTATTTTCTGGAAACCTTGTTGTGTTCTTCATTATCATAAAATTAAAGTGAAATATAACGATTTTTTGAATTGATGCGCTTAATTTAATTAGAGAACCTCGTTAGAAAAAAGATATTAATATTACATTAAAAATTGACAATGATATTCAAATTTAATGATATTCAAATTTAAGATTTTTTTTTTCAAGTGTGACACTCGAGATTAATAAAATATTATTTATATTTATAATATATTATTAATGTTGATGAATAAGTTATGAATATTAATTATAGACTTTATTACAGATAATAACAAGTATAACTGATAAGTTTCGAATTTGATGAAATTGGTATTATATTAAAGAATATAAATGATTTTATGGGTTTTGGTTGAAAATTTTAATGAGTTTTTTGAATTTTTGTAAAAAAAAAGATAATATTGTTGATATTTGAAAACATAAAGGATCAAATTGTCACTTAAAATTAAAATAAAGGACCAAATCGGGAGAAAAAAAAAAGATAAAAGACTAAAACATTAACTGAAATTAAGTTAAGGAACCACGAGTCTTATTTAGCCTATTATATACTAATTCTATTAATAATTTTTTAAAGATTTATTACATTAAAAATAAGTCACATCAATTATAGGTTTAACTAGTATTGATAGCTATCATTTATTGAATCCTGTCAAAAAACTGATATAAAATATAAGTAACAATAATTAAAATATACATCTTCCATAAAAAAAAGAGCTAAAATATAGAATTTATTATTGTGATTATAATATATATTATCAAATATAATTTATATGAAGTATAGGATTTAATTTATATATATATATATATATTTAAATGTTCAATAATTAGTATAAACAACAAATTATTTATTTTCAAAAAAGGAGAATTTTTTTATTATTTTTAATTAAAATGAATTTAAAGATATTTTACAACTACCTCCTAAAACATTAACAATGCCTTGGTCTTACAAAATAAAACTCTTGCCATTAATCAAGACCTGCTAAAATATGACAATTGACAAGACTATATTTGCTTTAAACAAATGGTGAAATCAAGGTAGCTGGTCATCGGATACTTCCCTAGACAAAATTACAAAATATGAAAACGTAAAATCATTAGGGACTATAAAGTTAAAAAATAAACTCAAATAATTGTAGTTTATTAAATTGAAATATTTTCTTTAATTTTTACCGATTTTATTTTTTATAATTTTTAATTAATTATAATAAATATTTTATTTATTTATTTTAATTCCTTTTATTTTAATTAATGTTCTTAAAAACATTAATTTTACTTTATAAATATATATACATATATATATTTCTTTATTATTATTATTATTATTTATTTTCTCTTATATTAAACTACTAATTAATCAACTTATTTTTTATTCTTTTTCTCTCCTTTTTACTTTATTTTATTCCTTATCTCTCATTTATAAATCAAATAAAGTGTAAATAATGTAGAAATTAAATTGTTTCACTTCATGTTTTTCATAAACTAAAAATAATTTTTATTTTTCTAAGAGATTAAATTAGGTTTCACAATTTTCATCAAAGACTAAAATAGTTTTTAGTTTATATTTTGATTATAAAAAATTTGATACCATACAAATACAAAATTAAGGATTGCATAAAATTCACTGTTACTCGACATTTAGCATTTTAGTTATGAGTCAAATTTAAATAAAATATAGGTTAACTAAGTTTTTAGTACCTATAAAATTTTAATGTTTTGCTTTTAGTACATATAATTTTTTTTTTCATCTTTAGTCTTCAAAAAATTTCTACTTTTATTTTTTGTCTCTGCTTTCAAGCCAACTCATGTTTGTCATCCAAATTTTTTAATAATTCTTTTTATCTATGCTTAAAACATTATAAGAATATCTCTTAGAAAAATTTAGAGTTTTTTAATAAATGATCAATTAAATATGAATTTATAAGCTTTTGATACTTAAAAATTCATATTTAATTCATTTTCTTAAATTATAATATTTTTGAATAAATTCTAAATATGCATGTAAAAATTCATTCATAAATTTGAATGATAAACATGAGTTGACTTAAAAAATAAAGACAAAAAACAAAAGTGAGATTTTTTCTAAGACTAAAGAAAAAGAAACTTTTTATAAAAATTAAAAACAAAAATTTAAAATCTTATAGGTATTGATAATTTATTTAACCTTAAAATGTATATATATTGAATTAAATTTTGTAGAATTATTTGGCACCCATGAAAAAATAGTGGGTACAGGTATTAGAGCTAGCTAGAGCTATTTTATTTATAATATCAACATGCTGTTTAATTAAAATAGACCATAACAAATGTATGCTTAAAACAAACTTTGCTGGCCAGAAACGGTATACCAATGTTGACTTTATGTTTCGTATTTTTAATTGGGATATTAATTAGTTTTTCATTCTTCCTCTCAAAATATAATAATACCATTAAGATAGAAAATTCAAACGTTTGTAGAATCATGCTTAAAACCTCGTGCGTTTACAAAAGATAGCAAGGATAATCTAAATTTTTCTGACCGTGCTTATTTTATGGTTCACAAAAAATAGTCAAATTCAATTATTAACAGCATTCTTGAAACTCAATGCCATTACAATAAATAAAAAAACCCTTCAATGCATACTTTTTCCTATTTCGCACTACTCTCTTCTAACTTTGAAACCACAATTAAAAAAGAATGAAAGTAAAACATTTTAAAATATCTTTATAATTTATTAATGTCTCCCACTTGCACAAAAAGTAAAACTTTTGTGGAAATGAAACTTGTGAATAAAATAAAACCATTTAAGAAAATTAATTAATATAAAGTTTTAAAATTATTTTTTGACAGAAAATGATATATTTATATTTAATTTGTATCTTATATATATTAGGAACCAAACATATATTTAAAATGTCTCTTAAAAAAGTATTAGAGAGAGAGCATACTATATAATACTTGAAGGCTGAAGGAGACATTAAGTAATAAACAAGAAGTGCCACCTTTCTTATTATAAGTTCCTTCTAGAAAAAAACATAAATAAGAAAATATGAAGTTTGAAATGTATTGATGAAATTTTTTTAAGCTCGTTTTATAATTAAAAGTTAATTAGTCTATTTTATTTAATATAACATACATCATCAACTTTTCAATTACTATTTTTATTTATATTTCATTTTAAATAGAGTATATATATATATATATAATAAATTATCTCTATACACTTTTACACAAATTTAAAGCCAATTATTTGATTTTGGTACGTAGACAAAATAATAAATACCAAATGAAATTTATCTAAAGCCAATTATTTGATTTTGGTATGTCGACAAAGTGACAAATACTAAATGAAATTTATATATAACTGTGGATTTTCGATTTGACTCTAAAAATAACGATAGTTGTCAATTGAACTATACTTGATAGATTATTTGATATATTTTTATTAAACAATATTATCTTGACATATTTGATCAATGACATATGCCCAACATCATAGACAAATCTCTAGAAAAATCATTAAAGCCAAAAAAGAAAAAGTATAAAGATACTAAATTTAGAAAAAGTTTAATATACTCAAAAAGAAAATAATATTTACCCCATTCGTCCTTATTGTAAGTACAATTTATTTGTTTCACGTATACTAAAAAAATAGATAGTAAATTTAATTTATCATTATATATAAGACAATTTATGTTTTGATGTTGCTAAAATATTCGATTGCAATATTTTGTTGTTGTCAGCTCTGAAATATCTGCTCAACTAAAATGTATTATGCTTTGTTCTCATCCTGCCCTCTTAGCTCCTGTATTTTGTTTATACGCACATGTTAAGAATGTTAGTTAAGTTGGTAATTTTGTTTTTTAATAGAGTTTGAATTATGGTCTTTTTATTTTTTCAAACACTTTTAGCTTTAGTTTAAATTATAGTTGAATTATTCAACTCCTTTTTAACTCTTAATGAATAGAAACTTTGGGAGCATACCATAAAGTACAATACTAAAAAAGGGTGCGTGTATTTAGTTATAAAAAATTGATTTTAATTAAATTAATTTTCACTTAAAGTGAATTGAATATAAAATAATTAATATTTAAATATATTTATTAAACAAAAAATTTCAAGAGACCTAATTAATGTAGATATTTTAATTTTAAGTTATAATCAATTTTTAAAACAAAATTAATAAAAAAATATCATAATCAAATTCTACAAATCTAAAATCAATTCTAATTCAAAAAATGTAATCAAACATAAATTACAGTGGCGGCCTTGAGCATGTGGGATCGCAGAGTCCCAAATTTGTAGGGGCACCAAATTTTTTATATAATGTAAAACAATTATATAATAAAAAATGTTCAAATTGATAATTTGTTTTAGCAATGTTTGTAGTGATAGATATATACATTGTATAATTACTTTTGCTATAATTTTATTATAGTATTAATTTGATTTGAATTTTTTAATGTTCACTTATTATATATATATATAATTAATAATATATATATAATTAATAAAATAAAGAACATATATAGATTCAAATTTTATATAAGACACTCAAATTCTCCAAAACAGCCCGATCAAATAGTCTATTAATAATTGATCTTAAATTTTATATTGAGTCGAATTCATTATTACAAAATTAATTTGTAAAATAAAAGATATCACATAAATAAATAATAAAATTTTATAGATTATTATAGAACTTCTCATGCGGTAAAAAAAGTCATGCTAACTAAAGCTTGGGATCTCAAACCCGAATACCATATATCAAATGTATGATTGTGTGAATATATACGGTTTGACTTAAAGCATTATTTTATTATTTAGGTGAGAGAACAAATCTTGTAAATCTTTCAAACAGGCTTGTGAGTTGTGATGATCTGTATATCATTGAGTATATACATAGTATTTTAATCGTGTCACTTGTTCCAAATCCAAATTTATTATAATCCAAAAAAAAAAAAAAATCCAAATTTATTAGTCGACCATTCTGTTGAAGTCCCCACATAATATATAAATTATAAATAAAGACATGCACCACGCTTCATTTAAACAAATAAAATAAGTGAATTATGAGATTGAGTATTGTGGAAGATATTGAATTTTATAATACAATAAGTTTGAGTTTAAATCTCTATAGTAAATTCAAAATTTTACACTTTACTAACTAAGCTAACATATAATTATAAATAAATTTGTAACATAATCAACGATATCATAAACTATTTAATTTGAAGACTTTTTTTTCTTTGTTAAATAAGTTTTTTTTAACGTCTAAAACCCTAATTTTATTGGCTTAACTCTTAAGTTGTCCCTAAGTATTCGACCTGCTTAAAATAAAATTAGATTCGATAAACAGAACCTATGAAGAAAAAATAATACTATAATAAGTGAAGCTTATCGCAAGGATAAATGTCTAAGTTTATATTTATCCATTTATGTTATTGGATTAGTGCTTATCATAATCACAATTAATAACATGAACCAAAACCATTTAATAAACAATAAAAGTCAACATTTGTTTGTCTGCCCGTGAATATTATGTTGTTCTTGCGAGAAATAAAGTTTTGTATTCCTTGTTTATTATTCAAGACAATGTTTCGTAGATTGAAAATTACAGAGTTGTTTCTTTTTTTGACAAAATTCACATAGTTGCTTTTAACGTTGACATTGGAGGATAATTATTCCCTATGTTTTCTTTGTATAATGGAGTATATATGTATACATATTTTCTATAATAAAGTAACAGAAATAAACTCCAATAAGATTCAAATTTCGTTAGTGTTATTAGAGAAACATCCATGCAAATTTATAAATTAAAAAAAAAAAATTCAACAAATTAGCTTAGTGATAAAAGGACATACTTTGAATTTGTATGTCGATGATTCGAATTCAATTATTACCATTGGAGGGATAATCTCTAAGCTAAGTAACAAAAAATTAAATTGTCGCAGTAGTGCATGGTGTCATATGACATGCACTAGTATTGTCTTCAATATTTCAATTAAAATACAGGCTTGAGTATTTTGCAATTTAAGCTATAGTTTAATAATATGACCATGACTAAAAGCTTTCGAAATATCTCTGTTCATACATAGATGTGTATGATAAATTTTAATTTTATAAAAATATAGCCTATGTTTTTTGCATTAATAGTTACAAATATCCCATTTTATCAACATTATTTTAAGATTAGGAATACTTGGTTTTAAAAACTGATTTGTTATTTATTATTATTAGTATTTTACTTAGTTTATTAAAAATTTATAATTGTTTTAACCTTTTTTACAGAAGAAAAAAAAACGGCTAAAGCAATTGTATCAAAATTTAGATATGTGTTAAATACTTCGTTAACATTTATCATATCAATTAGAGAGTGATAATTCGGTTTGGAGGAGCATAGGTAAGTTTGCACTCTATGTCTTCTATGGTGAGATTCAGAAGGCTTTGTTTGAAATGGATCCCCACAAAACCATAGGGGAAGATGACTTTTTAGCTCTATTCTACCAGCATTATTGGGACATTGTGGCTCTATCTTTACGCTAGTTTGTTAGTAGTGTTTGGAGTGATCCCTCTCTAATTAGTTTGGCTAACAATACTCTTCTGGTTCTCATTCCAAAGGTTGACCAAATGAAATTTCTCACACAATTTCACTCATTGTAATGTGATTTATAAATTGTTTATTAAAATTGCGGTGAGCCATGTGAAACCTTTGTTGAATAACATTGTCTCTCCATATCAATCAAGCTTTATCTCTAAGAGGAATATTCATCATAATATTATTATAGCTCAAGATATGGTTCATGCAATTTAAAAAATGGAGAGCCATAAGGTCTTTATGTCAATAAAGATCGATTTGGAGAAGGCCTATGACAAACTAAATTGGAATTTTGTTACTCAATGTCTTTAGAATTGTAATTTCCTGAGTAGTTAATTAATACAATTTATCATTTTATTTCTACTTCGTCTTTCAAAATTTTATGGAATGGGGGCAATTTTGATAGCTTTGACCAATCTAGAGGTTTTCAACAAGGTGACCCCATTTCTCCTTATCTTTCTGTTATTTTTATGGATCATTTGTCGCATATGATTGTTGTTCAGGTTGATACATGTTATTGGAAGTCTATGCGTGCATGGCATGAGGGACCTAAGGTGTCTCACCTCCTTTTTTCATATGACTTTCTTTTGTTTGCAGAGGCCACTACAGAGCAAGCTAATGCATCAAACATTGCTTGGATCCATTTTTTCAAGCCTCAGGCCAAAAGATCAATGCCAAAAAGACTACAATTTTATCTCAACTAATGGAGATCCTCAGTTTCGACAAGAGATTATGCAACATACGGGGTTCTGAGAAGCTCCGATCTTGGGGAAGTATCTTGAGGCAAACATTACACATGGTATGAGCTCTAGAAATAGGTTTCTGCCTATTATTGAGCAGGTTCAAAGGCGTCTGAGTTGGTAGGAAGGATTACTTTGAGTCAGTCTGTATTAAGTTATATCCCTTACTTTCATATGCAGTATACCAAAATCCTTACCACTATTTGTAATAAATTAGAAAAATTACGACGAGGTTTTATTTGGGGAGACATTAAGACAACTCGTAAGGCTCGCTTGATTAGTTGGGAAGTTTGTTGTATGCATAAGGTGAATGGTGGTCTAAGCATCAAACGACCTCAATTAATGAATGATGTTTTTCTTTTTAAAATGCTTTGGAATTTATTGACTAATCCTAATGACTTATGGTGTCAAGTTCTCTTGAATAAGTATAGCATAAATCAAAACTTGTTGGAGAATATTATTTGCATGTCGAATGATTCTCCGTTATGGAGATCTCTAGCGAAGATTTGAGACAATTTTCAATAGAATATTACTTGGAAACTTGGGGATGGAAGGAAGATCAATTTTTTGCTTGACTGTTGATTCCCAATGGAGCAACCTCTTGTCTTCAATTTGACCCAACTTGATGAAATTTTAGATACTACTCTGACGGTTAAAGATGTTGTAAATAGGCAAGGGAAATGGGACCTTGATCTGCTTCAAAACTAGTTCTATACCGATATGGTTAATTGCATTATTGTTATTCCTCATCCTCTTCCTAAAGATGGTGAAGACAAGTTAGGGCGTGTGATAATAGAATTAATGAGTTTTCTGTTAGCAATGCTTATAAATACCTTTCGCCAACTCAAACTGTTATTGGTACTAATATCAACCGGAAAATCATCTGGAAGTGGAAAGGCCTCCATCGAATCCAGACTTTCACTTGGCTCATGTCTCATGAGAGACTTTTGACAAACCATACACAACACAAGTGGAACCCAACAATCCCTTTTGACTGCAACTGGTGTTTGAACATTGATGGAACTTTGATTCTTGTGCTGCGAGATTGCCCATATGCAACACAAATACGAATTAGACTAGTTCCTGCTAACAATAAGACTCACTTTTACTCTTTTTCTTGTAAGGATGGGATAGCTTACAAACTTCTAAAGTATATTGTGGATTATCAAAGAGCTCAGTGTCATTTCATCTTTATGATATCGTGTTCATACCTGTGGAAATGAAGGAACAAAACAATTTTTTAAGAAGGCATTTAGTGTCCTGATAACCTAGCTGAGACAATCCTGCATATTGTGAAGGAGATTGAGAATGGCAATTGTGTGAAGAAGAATGTAAATCTGTTGAGATCAGAGATCATGCATGTCCGTTGGAGCCGACCAGATAACAATTTGATCAAGCTTAATTGTGATGGTACTTGCAAGAGTTCTACACCCATTGTTGGATGTGGAGGTCTTTTTCGGGATTCTTCGGGAAATTGGATTAGGGGGTATACGCCAAAAATTGGTATGTGTAATGCTTTCACTATTGAGGTGTGGATAATGTTGCATGAGTTGGAGTTAGCTTGGCAAGAGAGGATTACAAACCTAGTGGTTGAGAGTGACTCTAAAATCTTGATTGATATGCAATGTCAAGATAACGTGGATGACCACCATTTTCCACCCTTAGTTCGTAAATAAGAAAGATGACTCAACAAGATTGGCTTGTCAAGTTCAAACATACATGGTGTGAAGGAAATCATTGTGAAGATTGGCTAGCTAATTGTGGTCTTACTTTAAACAACATTGAGCTCTTCATTTTCTGAGCTTTCTTGCCGGATGAATTGAAGATCATTTTAGTTGATGACAATTCTGGGGTCTCCTTCCCTAGGCTTATTAGAGTTTCCTTCTAATTGTTTTTCTTTTTTATCAAGGCCTTTAGGCCATCTTTGGTACCAAAAAATAAAAATTCGGTTTGGAGGAGCAGATAAAAGTTTGGTTGGTATGGTTCAATTACTTTTTGATGAAATTTGGGAGTTTAATTTCTCTCTTTAAATTTTATGGAATAAAAAAACGATATTGATTATTTAAATTTGTATAATACATCGATTGAAAATAATATAAATTCAAAGTCGCTAAGGATGAATCTACAAACAAACACTCAACATTCAGATTAATAACATAAAATGGGAAATTGCATACAAATATTTTAAAATTAAAGTGTCTTGAATATCAATCTTGTCTCCAAATTTGTAACATTTCGAAGACGCCAAAATCATTGATTGACCGTAATAATAGAATGAAGTTAATTTATTAATTTGACCAAACGAATACCACAACAAAATGAAAAACCAAACAACACTGCATTAAAATGATGAACAAAACAACATTGTGCTGAGACGGCCAAATCAAAGATAAAACACAAAAGTAAATTTAAATCTACATGAAAATAACTCATTTAAATAAAATAATAATAATTTAGAGGGATGAAGAATGAAAGAGGTGTTTTGATTTTCTTAACTTAGAAGGAGTGATGGTAGTGGTGCTGCAATTTCTCTCTCTAATATTCTAACAACTCATTATTAATATTTGTTATTTCAAAATCTATAAACCAATTTTTATTAATGTTGTGATAAAAAAATTTCACCATTCTTTATAAAAAAATTGTTGTTATATGATGACCGGAATGATGTTTGGTTTAAGTGGTTAGCTAGGATGGAAGCTTGTATATTTACCAACAACATGTCGATTTTGGTAAATGATAGTCCGACAAATGATTTTATGGTGGAGAAAGTTTTTGGGTTTACTGGTAGGATTAAATTCGAGAAAGGTCTCAACTTGGAATCCGATTATTGAAAAATTGAAACAAAGATGAGTTAGTTGGAAAGGTCATCATTTATCGATAGGCGATAAGGTGGTTTTAATAAATTCAGTAATTAATAGTTTGCTTATGTACTACTTATCTTTCTTTAAAGCCCCTAGAAAAGTGATTGATAATATCATAAAGATTTGACAATCATTTCTTTGGGGAGGTGTCGAGGAAAATAAAAAGTCTTGTTGGGTAAGTTGGGAAACATTTGCAAATCAAAAAAAGAAGGGGATCTCAATGTGAGGAATGTAGAAGAATTTAACATTGCTTTACTATTCAAATGGAGGTGGTGGAGATATTTATTATTGGCTGGAAATTTGTTAGAAAGCGAAGCGTGTTTGTTTGCAAACAATATTTTAGTTAAACTTGAAAATGGTAATAACATTATGTTTTTGAGAGTTAAGCAGTTTGATGGCTATCCATTGCGAGACATATATCCCATTGTCTAATTGGGTGGTACCATAGTTGAATTGGGTTCAAATGATGGAGACACTTGAAAGTGACATTTTTGTTTGCTGAATTTGGGGAATTCTGATGTTGTCACTAGGCATACACTTGAGTTACTAGATGTACTTGCAAGTTTTGCACTACTGACACATTAAACTAAAGAGAGGTATTGGACGCTCGATAGGGTTTGAGGCTTTTATAGTGAAATTGTGTTACAAAATGATAATTGATTCGACACATTTGTCGATGGTGGGGGAAAGTTTGAAGAATGTCTCAGAATGTTTATGGAACTCAAATGGACCATAAAAAAATACAAGTGCATGAGTGTAGGTTGTTTTTAGATAGGTTGCCTACAAGAATAGAGTTTGAGAAGAGAAATATCTTACATAATCCTTTAAATGTATGTATCTTGTGTCTTCTGTTTTCAAGAGACTGAGTATGTCAATCATGTTTTTTATTTATGTCATTTTATTAACATGATTTGGTGTACGATTCTTGTTTGGGCGGGTTATGATGATATGCAAGGATATGTTGGTGTTGACCACTTCTCTCGATTTCGAGAATTGATGAAGGGGAAATGTCACAAAAAACGAAAGAGTTTAATTTAGTTTGCTCCATGTTGGAGCATTTCGTTTTTGAGAAATAACATTATTTTTAAAGAAAGGGTTGGTGATGTAGCCATTGTGATTGATAATATCAAAACATTGTTTTAATCTTGGTTTATGGCTAAAAAAAGTGTAATTCTACTTTTTATTTTGCTTCTTGGTGTTACAAATCTTATGGGTTTTCTCCAAAGTAGTTAATATGTTATATCTAAATGAGTTTAAATATCTCTTATACTTCTATTAATAATTTTGACTTGTAAAAAAACATTATATCAAGTGTATGGTGAAGTTCACCTTAATCTTAGTTAATGTAACGAAAATGACCACAACATTTGATTAATTTTTGGGTTAATTCATGATATAAAACAATATTATAAATTAAGGCATAAATTGAGGATTTGATTCTATTTTTCAGCAATGGGATATGATTCCTATTTAGTTATTTATACGTATAATTGGACCTATAAAATCAATTGCCATATCCTCTCTACCGTTTAATTAATAGGACCTCTTATTTTTAATATTATTTCCGAGTTCTCCAATTATGTTCTCAAGATTCTTTAAGATCACATCAGAAACTGAAGCACAAAGTTTAACTTATTTGTAATTTTAAAATGTTTTAATTAATTGATTAATTTTTATATATTCCGTTGCGTTAAGTCGTTTGTCCACCGTCAACATAAAAAAATATATCCAATTAAATATTGTTATAAGAACTTGACCTAAACGATTCTTAATGATTAAATTAATTTGTGCATTGGGAAATAAGTATTGGGTCTTTTTGCAAGTGCAACTCGATGACCAAGATTCCACATCTATTTTGGTGTTTTTTTACTATAAAAAAATTAAATGGTGAATACTCAGTGATTAAAACAATGAGTTTTTTTTCCTAATTAAACGAAAGTTGATGTTTATATCAAATTGATCAATAAAAACATTATTTTGCTTAACACTTTGACGTCTTAATTTTAATGATTAATTAACACCTAATTGATGTGGTAGCCAATTCCTTTGTTTTTACATGGGATGGAATTCTCTTTCCTTCGCACGTCAATTTTCTATAATTTGGTTCACATTGCAATTTGCAAAAAGAGAATCTTGGAGTCATGTTGTTTATATAATTTAAAAAAAAATGCACTTATAACGTAAACAACCAATTTTAATTAGTAGAAATTATAAATTTTTTTTAATCTCCACACAATTGTAATTTTCATCTTAAAAAAGCTATTCAATCAATAGTGTATATTAGTTGTCGGTGTAAAATTATTTATATTGATTGTGCATATCTATTAAATTTAAAATTTTTTTTGCATAAATATAAATAATTGTATAAATGATAAGGATAAATTTTGATGGATATGATTGTTATGACGGAATTATAACCCGTGGATGCATCTTAAATTCCAAAAGTCATACATTATTTCTAAGTGTGTTTTAATTGGAGATTTGCATGGATATCTACGAGGACACATAGATGTTATTTGTTTCATTGGATAAAATGTTACTTGTATTATTTTTATAGATATTCGTTAATTTGTATTTTTGCAAATTTTACGGTATTCGCAGATATCCACAAATATCAACTACGAATATAATTAATTTGTTAAAAATTGAAGTTTTATAAAATAAATTACTATTTTTTTACTCAATAAATAATTTTGCTGATACAATAATAGTTCTAATTACGTATTAACAAAGAGTTTAATTATTGTGCACTGATAGTGTAAAAGTTTGATACTGTTAACTTATTATAACTATTCATAATTGTAATTTTTGATATAGTTATCACAAAAATCAAAAGTTTCTAATGATTCTATGACTGAGATTGGCTTACAGTGTAAAAAACATTTACACTATTAATGTATATAAATTAAATTCACCAACAAAATAATAATTAACAAAAAACTTATATGTTAAAAAACATATTGTCAATTTCAATAGCCTAGTCATCTCTCTCAATTTTTTCTCTGTTCCTCTCTTCTTTCTTCCTCATCCATGGAAGAGACGTGGTTTACATTTATTTTTTGACACATAATCACCTCATTTGTATTGTTTTTACTTTCCTTTAATTTATTCAAACAAGTAATTTAGCATCTATCTGGTTTTTCTTTTGGCATTTTTCATGATTTTGTCGTTTGAGTGCGACATTGTTTTGTCATTCGTTTAGGTACAGCGTTGTGTAATTTTTTATTTTGTTGCAGTCTTCATTTGGTTCAGATAGATAGACCAACTTCGATCCATTATATATTCAATCAATGACTTGATTGTCAACACTACAGATCTAGAGGTATGAATATTTCAGCCACTCTCATTTTGTCATATTTGTAAGCATTTTGTCGTTTTATGATATTAACATGAGTGTTGTAAGTTTGTTCGGAGGTTCAGAGTAATGATTAAGGTTGGAAATGAGTTGAACTTTTATTCAGCTCAACTCAACTCGATAAGAATTACTTCTTCTTGAAACTCGACTCAAGTTCGTCACAAACTAATTTTTTAGCTTAAACTCGATTCAAATTCAAGAGCAATTAACTTGGTTTAGTTCGATAGCTCGAATCAAATGAACCAAAAGACAAAAAAACTTAAAGAAACAAATGTATTCCTTCTACTTTAAGTTAAAATGTTAATTAATAAAAAAAATTAACTAAAGTCTATATAATTTAAATTAAACTCAAAAATCAATCTTCTTAGATCAATTTTCTCATTACTCTTGATTGTCCAATATAACGGTGGTGCACACCTTATATAGGAGAAAAGGAGAGTATAAAGGAGTAAAATTTTCAATGTGAGACTTCAATAGTGAAGATGAAGAGAGTTTTTTTAGCATAAGATTTCTTAATGTTGAACATAACTAAATAACCAACTTTGAGCAATAATGTAACACTTAAAATAATTTTATTACCTCCATAGTATAAATAAGAATTTGTTTCGAACTTTTAAATCACATAAGTTTTATCTCAAAAGAAATATTTATAACTCAAAATATTATTACTGGAAGTAGTTGATTTGAGCAACAAATGCAATATCTCACCTTAAACTTGTTGACATTTTTTATACCAGTAAGAATTATAAATAAGAATATCTCACCTTAAAACAAATACAATTTTATTTACCTCCATAGTATAAATAAGAATTATATACATTGTTTTCAACTTTTAAATCACATAAGTCTTATTTCAACTTTTAAACCACATAAGTCTTATTTCAAAAACAAAATTAACTCAAAATATTATCACTGAAGTAATTGATTTGAGCAACAAATGCAGTATCTCACTTTAAACTTGTTGACGATTTATTTTTACTATGTTAGAGATTGACTTTGGTTTTTTTTATAAATAATAAGGTTGTATGTCTTTTTAGTAATTTTCTAATGATATAAAAAATGTCTTAATATTAATTTTTAAAATAATTTTTATTTCATTTCAAAATAACATTTACAATGTTTAACCTCGTGTTCAAACATTTTAATACTCACACCTAAGTTAATTTTTTTACAACTCTTAGGTCAAATTTATTACTTTATTTTAAAAGGAAATTACTTAATTTTAAAATAATAACGAAAATTATTTTTCAAAATTACTTGTTTTTAAAAAGATAAAAAGTTAGCCTTTTCAAAAACAATATAAAAAATACTTTTTGAATAATTAAAAAAAGGTTTTCTAAAATAATGAATAATATTACTATTGTACGTATTATTTTTGTATCCAAAGGGTTTTATAATTGATTGCACAATTAACTTCGAATAAAATCATTTTATTAGATAAAAATGATTATGAAACCAATTGTATATTTCTGAAATCAATTTTCGTTGTATCCAAAGGGTTTTATAATTGATTGCACAATTAACTTCGAATAAAATCATTTTATTAGATAAAAATGTTTATGAAACCAATTGTATATTTCTGAAATCAATTTTTGAAAACGGTTTTAATATTCAATCAATTTGAATACTAAAAAATCCAAATTATGAACTCTATGTCGAGAGATTGGGCCTAGGTTAAAACTTAAAGAGCTGCTCATCTCTCCCTATGTTGTCAAAAGGCCCCTCAAATTTTCCAATTTATCCTTTACTGGATCTCATCTCGTGGGTCGGTAAATTCTCGAATTCTGACATACAGTAGGTACTAATACATAAATCTTTTCAAAATTCTCACCAAACACTTCTTCTTCAACACTCAACCTCAAATTTTCACCCACTTTCACGTTTTTGGAGTTCAAAAACCCCATTCTTCTATCCATTGACATTATAAACTCTAATTTTCTTCATTGCAAAGGTAATGTAGCTCTAAAACCCCCGTCATTATCATTTTGGTTAAATTTTTTGAAATTTTGTAATGGGTTGTACCAGATGCTGGGATCCAATTGTGTTTTATTTTAAAACTTATCACTATCGGATTCACGCATTCAGTAGTAGTTAATATAGTACACAATTGTTTATTTTACGCATAATTGAGTTTTAATTTGTGTTAAATGTTTGTAGTTAGCTATGGTTGAGCCTGAAGCTCAATTCAAACATTCGTCGGCACCATATTTGAAACTTGAGCTTGCAGCTGAACCAAAACCTGAGCCTGCAATTGAAGAAATACTTGAG
Organism: Cicer cuneatum; assembly: GCA_037974295.1. Lineage (NCBI taxonomy): Eukaryota > Viridiplantae > Streptophyta > Magnoliopsida > Fabales > Fabaceae > Cicer > Cicer cuneatum. Next base: position 73,016,118 of record JBBPBO010000001.1, on the reverse strand, counting down.
CTCGTACCTGACTTGAAACCAAAGGAAGCAACTGATTTTAAACCAGATAATGTTGGAACCAAGTTGGTTCTAAGTACTTAGGATTTTGATGCTTAGAAATGTACTCAATGTAAACTTATTTTGTACTTTGAATTATTAAGTTAAATGGCCCAGAAACTGAAGGAAACAGAAGCAGAGATCAAAGGAAAATGAATTCTGGAATTTCCAGATGTTCCAGGATGTCAAAACATAAGCAGATGATATGTTTGGTGGCCCAGAACAGAAGGAAGAAAAATCATAATGAAACATGGATCATACCATTGGAAAGCCTGCCAGAAGAAGAGTTGTTCCAGACAAACAGGAGTCAAATATCAATTTTATTCCAGAAGTTATTCTGACCAGAAGATGGCCTGGCAGTGAAAAATTACACAGTCCAGACTTGTTCCAGACTTGACCAGAAGGTATGTTTATGAGTCCAGAACAAGAGGATCAATTCAGATTTGGCCCAGATCATAAGATAGCATGATTCAAGGCATGGAACTAAGTCCAGACCAAAAGAAATAAGTTCCAGAATCAATCCAGACCTGGTCCAAAATTAAAGGTAAAATGTCCAGACTGAAATAATTTTTTGTTCAAGTTAATTTCAGTTTGTTCCAGACCAAAGTCTAGAATCTGTCCAGATCAGAGTAAAAACATCCAGATCAATGGTTCAGAAATAATTATTTGGTCCAATGATGGTCCAGATCAGAAAATCAGACCATGGCCCAGTGGTGGCCGAAATCATAGGGTTAGGAAGTGTGGTCCAGGAATGGCCGAAATCAGAGGATCACAAAATATCAAATAGGCTGGTCCAGATGTGGACTATCGCATGAAGATCCAATGGTGCAGATTTGATCATGAGGATTAAAGAATCTGAGAAAAATGCTCAAAACAGAATTGGAGAAAAAGGCTCAAAACAAAATCTGAGAAAAATGCTCAAAACAGAAGCGGAGCAAAATGTTCAAAACAGATCAATGAGCAAAAGGCTTAAAACAGAATCTGAGCAAAATACTCCAGAATATTTTCAAAACAGATTAATCTAAATATACTGCAGAAGTAAAGCATCAGTGAAGTTCTAAAGTTCAACTATAAATATAGACTTAATGCTGAAGAATAAAGTATCGAAAATCACAAAAGAGTCATACACTTCCAAAGCAACAAACACCCAAATTTTCATAGAAGTCAATTGTGAGTTTTAGCTTTCAAGAAGCAAGTACTCTTGTTATTTTCTTTCCGCTGAAGATCAAATCTAAGTTGTTGAAGTAGAGTTTACAATCTGAGGGAGTCAGTAGAGGTAGCAGGGTACTTGGCAATTAGATAGGGTTGTATCTAAGTTGTTGAAGTAGAGTCTACAAACTGAGGGAATCAGAAAGAGTAGCAAGGTACTTAGCAATTAGATTCATAGTGTTGTGATTTCTTCTACAATCTGGGGTTGTCAGATTGGCTGAAGATAAGGTTGTTTTCCTCAAGAAGTCTAGGATTGTTAGACTATTGAGAATACTAACTTGGAGGGTCAGTAGCAAGGTTGTAATTCAAGATTGAATTAGTGAAATCCTTCAAGGCGAAGGGACTGGACGTAGCCTCGTTAACGGTGAACCAATATAAAATCTGTGAGTTTTTATTTTATTTTTATCCGCTGCTAACTCTGTTTTAATTATACATCAAGTTTTGTTTTGAAAGTATTAAAACAGGAAAAGTATTTAAGTTAAGTCAAACACAATTCAACCCCCCCTTCTCGTGTTTGTACCTTCAATTGGTATCAGAGCTCGGTCTCAAGGCTGAGCACTTAACAGTGTTTGAGGAAAGGTCCAAGGGGTTTAATATGTCAGAAGAATTGGGAGGCAACATCAACAGACCACCAATATTTGATGGAGAAAGGTTTGAGTATTGGAAGGACAGACTGAGAAGTTTTGTCATATCTCAAGATCCTGAACTATGGAAGATGATAGTTAAAGGATACACTGCACCAACTGATCCGGAAGATCCAACTAAAGACTTGGATGATATGACACGAGATCAGAGCAGATTACACAAACTTCATCACAAGTCCAGAACCATCATGATCAGTGCAATCACATTCAAGGAATTTGATAGATGCACAAATAAAGAAACAACAAAGAGTATATTCGATAGTCTGGTTCTGACCTATGAAGGAACCAAGTAGGTTCAACAAACAAAGGCTAACATATTGGTAAGAAAGTATGAGCTGTTCAAGATGGAAGAGGATGAAGACATTGATACAATGTTTTGCAGATTCCAGACTTTGGTATCAAGACTGAAAGTATTAAACAAAAGCTATACCACTGAAGATCATGTCTGGAAAATTGTGAGAAGTCTACCAAAAAGGTGGAGACCAAAGGTTACTGCAATTCAGGAAGCTAAGGATCTGAGTACCTTGAGGCTGGAAGATCTGATCAGCTCACTCAGGTCTCATGAAATAGAACTGGAAGAAGATGAACCTAAGAAGAAGAAGAATCTGGCTCTGAAGTCGAAACAGAAGAAAGCTGCAAAGGTAGAATCAGAATCAGAGGATAGTGATAGTGACTGTGATGATATGGCTTACTTAACCAAAAAGATGGTTAAGATCTGGGAAAACAGAAAGAGGAGAGGTTCCCAGAAGAAACATAACAGCTAGGAAGAATTTGACAAGAAGAACATCATCTGTTATGGATGCAATGAACCTGGACATATCAAGTCAGAATGTCCAAATCTGGAAAAAGGAAAACAGCACAAGAAGAGTTCCAGATACAGAAAGAAAGGTCTGATGGCTGCTTGGGATGTATCAGAATCAGAAGAAGAATCATCTGATGAAGAAGAGGCAGAAACAGCAATGATGGCACACATCAGGTCTGCTTCTGGACCTCATAAAGGCACGAATTCTAGAAGAAAAATAGGCAGAAGGAAGAGTGATAGAAGCAATCACTCAGGCAAGTCTGGAAGCACATCAGAGGAAACAATTCTGTCTCTGATGGCTCATACAAATTCAGGTTCTGAATACTGCTCTGAAACTGAATCAGAAGATGAAGACAGTGAGGTATTTTTTGATCTTTCTAAATCTGAATTAATTGATACTTTAAAGGACTTGTTAAATGCAAATAATAAGATGTCTTTAAAACTGAAATCTCTTAGGGAAGATAAGAGAAATCTTACCAAAGAAGACCAAGTTTTAAAGAATCAAATTTCTGAGTATGCAACTGAAATCAAAGATCTTAAAACTGAAGTTGCAAGACTCAAGTCTGAAAACCAAACTCTGAAAAATAATAATTGTTCCAATTCTGAGACTGTTTGTAAATCTGATATGCATGAGCAAGTTTTTCAAAACTTTATTTCAAATGGAATGGAAAGAAGTAAATATGCATCTATGATTTATGAAAACAGTAACTCTGGAAAAAGAGATCTTGGTTTTACAGAAACAATTACTGAAAATAAAGCTGTTCATTCTGATGATTTATGTATTGTTTGTGCTAAGAAAGGTCACTCTGAACTATCTTGTCCAATGGTAAAATCTGAACAAGATCAGAGAGCTGTTAAAACTAACAAACCTGGACCCAATCAGTTCTGGGTACCAAAAGATCAAATTGTCTATGTTGCAGATGTTCTGAGTAACCAGAAGGAGACACCAACAATGGTGCCTGGACAATGGATGTTGGCAACGCACAAGCAGAAGAAGGTTTATGTTCCATCATCTACCAAACAGAAGCCAAGTGACTCTGGTAGAAGAAGAACTGGTCAACACAATCAGAACCAGAACCAGAATCATAGGAGGAACAGGAAATATCAAAGATATAACACGAATCAGAACATGAACTGGAACCAGAATCAGAACTGGAACCAGTACCAGAAGCACAGAAACTGGAACCAGAACCAAAACTGGAACCAGTATCAGAGGTACAGGAACTGGAACCAGAACCAACACTGGAACCAGAACCAAAACTGGAGGCACATAAACTGGAACCAGAATCAACACTGGAACCAGAATCAGAATCAGTACCAGAACCAGAACCTGAACAGGTATCAGTATCAAAGGTTGAGGTATGATCATCAGAATTACTCTAATTATCAAAATCAGTATAATTACCAGAATCACCACATGTTCCAGAATCACCAGAGGAACATGGTATATGAGCCAAAGCAGAAATATCAGAATCAGGAGAGTTCTTCAAACACTCCAGTAAGATTCATCAAGACTACCAACCTGGAAGGGAATTCAAATTCCCTCATCCAAACCATGTAATCTCAGAACATATAGATTAGGAATCTGAAAATCAGAAGCAAGAGGATTTTCAGAGTAAAACTGAGGCTACATCTTGCTGTAAATACTATTATTATTTGATATTTATGCTTAATGTGATAACAAGAAGCTTGACCTTAACAAATCAAAGCTAGATAAGTATTCTGCAGGTTTTCAAATTGTCAGAGGAACCAGGTGATTCACACGAACTGAACACATCGGCAGAAACAGCATTCCAGACAAACTGATGCGAACAAAAACCACCAGAAGCAGAATTAATGGTTTGGTTGTACTAAGTTCATTTTTAAATTAATTGATTTATATTATGGTATATGACAAATTGCTTGACAAATCAAAGCAAGATAAAGATAGTATAGGTTCATCAGAACCAAAGGGAGCAAAAGCAGAAGCAGAACGAATGGTTTGGCTGTATTAAGTTAAATTTTAACTTATTTGATTTGCATTATGTAAAATGACAAACTGCTTGATATTAACAAATCAAAGCAAAATAAAAATAGTGCAGGGAGCAGAAGCACAAGAAACAGAAGTACTTGGAAAGGTAAAGGATACAAGCAAACCAGCAACACATGACAAAATCTGATCAAGTCAGAAACAGCCAAGATAAGTCATAAGAGAAATCTGGATATTTATCAGAATCTAAAGTTGTTACAGATTCACCAGACCAGAAGCTGATTCATCAGAATCAGAAGCTGTTACAGAACCAGAAGCTGATGCGAACCAAGCATTGTTGATGAAGTTTTGGCAGAGGAAGGTTGGATACTTGCAATGCAAGAAGATCTGAATGAAATTCAAAGGAATGATGTTTGGGATCTGGTATCCAGACCAAACAGAAGCATTATTGGAACCAAGTAGGTATTCAGAAACAAATTCAATGAAAAGGGTGAAGTTGTAGCTCAAGGATATAGTCAACAGAAAGAAGGAGTTCCAAATGAGCATGATGGGAGAACTTAAGTTCTTCCTGGGAATTCAGATTCATCAAGGTAAAACAGGTATACTCATTCACCAATCTAAATACACCAAAGAACTTCTTAAAAAGTTCAAGATGAGTGACTGTAAGCCTATGGCCACCCCCATGCACCCAACCTGCTTACTTGAGAAAGATGAAACAAGTAAAAAGGTAGACCAGAAAACATACAGAGGTATTATTGGATCCCTTCTATATTTAACTGCTTCTAGACCTGACATTATGTTTAGTGTTTGTGTCTGTGCCCGATTTCAAGCTGACCATAGGGAATCCCATTTAACTGCTGTCAAACGAATTCTGAGATACCTTAAAGGAACCACCAACCTTACCTTGTTATACAAGAAAACACCCACCTACAAACTAAAAGGTTTTTGTGATTCTGACTATGCTGGAGACAAGTTGGAAAGGAAAAGTACCAGTGGCAACTGCACATTTTTAGGTGAAAATTTGATCTCTTGGTCAAGCAAAAGACAAAGCACCATTGCCATGTCAACAGCAGAAGCTGAGTATATATCAGCAGCAGGATGCAGTTCACAGTTACTCTGGATGAAACACCAACTTGAAGATTATAACATCTTTGAAAACAATATCCCTTTGTTCTGTGATAACACTTCAGCCATAAACCTAACCAAGAACCCTATCTTACACTCTAGAGCCAAACACATTGAAATAAAACACCATTTCATTAGGGACCATGTTCAAAAAGGGACTTTGAGCATCCAGTTTGTGGACACTGATCATCAATGGGCTGATATCTTCACCAAGGCATTACCAGAAGATAGGTTCGAGTTCATTAAGAAGCATCTCAACATGACCTCCATATCTGACTAGCTCAAGTAGTCATCTTAGGAGTTTTTAAAATTTCTTGCAATTTTATTTTATTCAATTTTTACTTTCTGTAATTTGTAAAGAGAAAAACAAAAAATAAAAAATAGTAGCACCACTTTTTGGCTGATGACAAAAAGGGGGAGAAAGAGAGAGAGAGAGAAAGAAAGGAGAAATAAGTAGAAAAAGAGATATAAAAAGAAAGAAGGAGAGAAAAAGAAAGAGAGAAAACAGAAGGAGTTGAAAAGGAGAGGAAATAGGGAGATAGAAAAACAAAGAAAGAAAAAGAAAGAGTGAAAACAGAAAGAGTTGAAAAGGAGAGGAAACGTGAAGAGAGAAAAAGAAAGAGAGCAAAAAGAAGGAGTTGAAAAGGAGAGGAGAAGAGAAGAAAAGAAAGAGAGAACAAAGAAGGAGTTGAAAAGGAGAGTATCAGACTTAGGGGGAGAGATTGGTCTGAGGGGGAGTAATTCAAAGTTTTCGAGTCATAAGTTAGCAAAATAAGTTAAGGTTTTGTCATCAACAAAAAGGGGGAGATTGTTGGAACCAAGTTGGTTCTAAGTACTTAGGATTTTGATGCTTACAAATGTACTCAATGTAAACTTATTTTGTACTTTGAATTATTAAGTTAAATGCCCCAGAAAATGAAGGAAATAGAAGTAGAGATCAAAGGAAAATGAATTCTGGAATTTCCAGATGTTCCAGGATGTCAAAACATAAGCAGAGGATATGTTTGGTGGCCCAGAACAGAAGGAAGAAAAATCATAATGAAACATGGATCATACCATTGGAAAGTCTGCCAAAAGAAGAGTTGTTCCAGACAAACAGGAGTCAAATATCAATTTTATTCCAGAAGTTATTCTGACCAGAAAATGGCCTGGCAGTGAAAAATTACACAGTCCAGACTTGTTCCAGACTTGACCAGAAGGTATGTTTATGAGTCCAGAACAAGAGGATCAATTCAGATTTGGCCCAGATCATAAGATAGCATGATTCAGGGCATGGAACTAAGTCCAGACCAAAAGAAATGAGTTCCAGAATCAATCCAGACCTGGTCCAAAATTAAAGGTAAAATGTCCAGATTGAAATAATTTTTTGTTCAAGTTAATTTCAGTTTGTTCCAGACCAAAGTCCAAAATCTGTCCAGATCAGAGTAAAAACTTCCAGATCAATGGTTCAGAAATAATTATTTGGTTCAATGATGGTCCAGATCAGAAAACCAGACCATGGCCCAGTGGTGGCCGAAATCAGAGGGTTAGGAAGTGTGGTCCAAGAATGGCCGAAATCAGAGGATCACAAAATATCAAATAGGCTGGTCCAGATGTGGACTATCGCATGAAGATCCAATGGTGCAGATTTGATCATGAGGATTAAAGAATCTGAGAAAAATGCTCAAAACAGAATTGGAGAAAAAGGCTCAAAACAAAATCTGAGAAAAATGCTCAAAACAGAAGCGGAGCAAAATGTTCAAAACAGATCAGTGAGCAAAAGGCTCAAAACAGAATCTGAGCAAAATACTCCAGAATATTTTCAAAACAGATTAATCTAAATATACTGCAGAAGTAAAGCATCAGTGAAGTTCTAAAGTTCAACTATAAATATAGACTTAATGCTGAAGAATAAAGTATCGAAAATCACAAAAGAGTCATACACTTCCAAAGCAACAAACACCCAAATTTTCATAGAAGTCAATTGTGAGTTTTAGCTTTCAAGAAGCAAGTACTCGTGTTATTTTCTTTCCACTGTGGCAAATCTAAGTTTTTGAAGTAGAGTCTACAATCTGAGGGAGTCAGTAGAGGTAGCAGGGTACTTGGCAATTAGATAGGGTTGTATCTAAGTTGTTGAAGTAGAGTCTACAATCTGAGGGAGTCAGTAGAGGTAGCAGGGTACTTGGCAATTAGATAGGGTTGTATCTAAGTTGTTGAAGTAGAGTCTACAAACTGAGGGAATCAGAAAGGGTAGCAAGGTACTTAGCAATTAGATTCATAGTGTTGTGATTTCTTCTACAATCTGGGGTTGTCAGATTGGCTGAAGACAAGGTTGCTTTCCTCAAGAAGTCTAGGATTGTTAGACTATTGAGAAGACTGACTTGGAGGGTCAGTAGCAAGGTTGTAATTCAAGATTGAATTAGTGAAATCCTTCAAGGCGAAGGGACTGGATGTAGCCTCGTTAACGGTGAACCAGTATAAAATCTGTGAGTTTTTATTTTTATTTTTATCCGCTGCTAACTCTGTTTTAATTATACATCAAGTTTTGTTTTGAAAGTATAAAAACAGGAAAAGTATTTAAGTTAAGTCAAACACAATTCAACCCCCCCTTCTCGTGTTTGCACCTTCAGATAATACATAGCCAATGGTGATTGACATTGATGTTGGGATAAACTTTGTTACTGTTAATAAATATAGTTGCCTAGATGATTTGATTGTTTGGGTTCGTCGTCAAACAATTGAGTTAGGATTTTCACTGGTAATTACAAAATTCGATCATGGTTCTGATAGAAGAAAACAATCTTTTGTATTGGATTGCGAAATGAATGGTGTGTATAAAGGAACCAATAAGAAGTTGAAACACGAAGACACATGATCTAGGAAATGCGAATGTCCTTTCATGTTGCGTGGTTATTTCTTGACAACCCAAGAATAAAATTTCAGTGTTGTGTCAGAATCACACAGCCATGAGATGGATAACAAATTAAAAGGTTGTCTCGTTGTTGGTTGTTTAAATGAGGAAGAAAGGAACTTGTTGGTGAAATGACAATGAACGTGGTCACACCGAAAAATATTCTAATGATTTTGAAAGACAGAAGAAATGAAAATGTGACTAAAAGATACAAGAAGACTATAATGGGTCCGAGATTAGAAATGAAATATCTGTTGAAATGTTTGGATGATAAAAAATATGTATAGATATATAGAACAGTTGACAAGTCTAAAACTGAAATTCATAATATTTTTTGGGCTCATCCTAAATTAGTCAAGTTGTTTAACATGTTTTCAATTATGTTGCTGATGGATTCATTTTATAAAATAAATCAGTATGAAATGCAGTCATTTGAGATTGTTGGTGTGACTTCAAAAGAGATGACATATTCATTTGGTTTTGTTTTGACCAGGTTTGAAAAAAAGGATAATTTCACTAGGGTCCTAAAGATGTGTCATAATTTGTTGAAGTCTGAAGACAAGATTCCCAAGGTAATTGTGACAGATAGAGATACCACATTGATAAATGTCATTGTGAAGGTAAAAGTTGCGAAACTTGTAGATGCGATTGTGAAACAGGTCAAACCGACAGGATTATGGAACACCATAAAGACTTGGGATGTTGTAGTTAAATTTCCTTCATATGATGCATATGTTGGTGTTGTTGTCGAGTTGAAAAAGATGTGTGAAAAATTTCTAAAATTTCTCAAATATGTCGAAAGTACCATATTGGATATGGTGAATGAGAAAATTGTAAGAGCGTTGATGGACCATGTGTTGCCCTTTGGCAACACAACCACAAAGATATTTAAATCTGTTCGCAGTAGGTTGAAAAAATATTTGTTGGATAGTAAAGGTAATTTGGTGAAGGGTTTGAAAGCCATGCACAATATGATACACACACAGTTCACTGAGATATAAGCTTCATTTGGAAGATATTTGAGTGCGTTAGAACACAGATACAAAGATAAAGTTTTGTAATTGAAAATGGTGTTTAGAATTTCAAAAGTTGGATTGAATTTTATTCATTGCGAAGAAACACTAGCAAAGGAATAAGGCATGGTCATAGGGGTGGGAATAGGCCAGGCCAGGCCAAGCTTTGAAAGGCCTGAGCCTGGCCTACGATTAATTTTTTAGGCCTAAGCGTGGCCTACGGCCTATCATATGCTTTTTTTTCGGCCTGGCCTGGCCTTTTTATAAATTTGGCCTGGCCTAAAAGCCTATTTAAAAGCCTTATTCACATTAAAATATTTAAACGTTATATTTTAAATTTTTTTTAAATAGGCTAAATTAGAAAGTTTTATATAAGGAAAACTAATAAAATTATAATCAAATTTAATATAATAAAATAATATTAAAATAGCCTAATTGACAAGCTTTAAACTAAGGAAACAATAATATTAATAAATAACTTTAATAAATAATAAGATATATATATATATATATATACTTTAAAATAGGAAACTATAATATTAATAAATAATAATAAAAAATAACATTAATAAATAATATATATATATATATATATATATAGTCCGGCCTGTCAGGCCTAATAGGCTTTTATATAAGCCTGAACCTGGCCTATTTAAAAAAATAGGCTTTAAAAATAGCCTGAACCTGACCTTCTTATTAAACAGGCCAGGCCAGGCTATAAGTAGGCCAGGTCATAGGCTCCTGTCGGACGGCCTAGCCTATTCCCATCCCTAGGCATGGACAATAAAAAGTGTGGTTATGTAATTAGAAAAACTTCCAGTTTGTCATGTGCTTGTATTATTGTATAGAAAGTAACACATGACACACATATTCAACTGATTGAGGTACACTTTCAGTGGAATATGCTACGGTTTAATGATCTTGTTGTCGTAAAAGAAGAAGGAGCTTCAGATGTTTCCATTTTAACAGAGTTGAAGAACGATCTAGGTACATTTTAATTAGTTAAATTAAATAATTGTTAATCTAGTGAACTCATATAATAGTAAACAAATTTTAGGTACCCGTTTGTATTTCCGAAACGGTTTGACGAAACGGATTACGGTACGAAGCTACTTATCAAAGACCAAATTCGTGAAATAGTTTTCCTCATAACGACATCGTTGAATCCACATATTGAGAAGGTGAAAACCAAGGACGCACCAAAGAAGGTTATATGTATGTCAGTCGATGGGTTAGCTAAACGTTCGCAATCTTTGTTGGAGCATGTTGATTCACTACAATCGAACAGTCCAGATTCTGAATTAACGTTATTATGCCCAAGAAAGAATAGCGCACTTATTAAGAATCTCTCACCTAATCCATTCTCAAAACAAACAAAAATTCCTTTATTGATCATATGCCTCTTTTTATGCATTCACATATTGACAAAATTGTGAATGTTGTTGGTGATTAGAATTGTGGATTTCACATTTTGGTAAGGGCGAAGAGAATCGTGCAATTGTCCGACATGAACTCATTATAGAGATAAATAAGCACAAGTTAGATTACATCAAATTGTATTCGTCTAAGCAACGATTAAATGTTATCAAGACACTTTATATCATGGAAAGATTTATAAGGCACCAATAGAAAAGTTTATGTCATTTCTAGAAATGTGACATTTTGTTGCAACTGTATACAATAAAGTTGTAATTGAGTTAACAATATTTTAAGATGGAGTTTCTAAAACCTTTCTACCACTACCATATCTTCTACTCCTAAATCCAACTTCACATATTTTGTACATTGGTTTGGTCAACCAAAATCATTTTGTTTATGTATACTTGAAAGACTGTTGTCCATTACGTCCGACATATATAGAATGGCGAGTGCACCATAAACCAAAATTAGAATTATGGGAGGATCCATTTGTTGAAAAGATCTCTTTGTTTGATGAACTCGTGAAAATTAAAAACGACGTCCAACCACCGAAAGAAGCAAACGATAACAAACCAATTGAGGTGACAAACAAAGTTGATGTCATTGACCTTGGATTATATTAGTTAAGATGTATAGGACTATTAAACTACATTAGGATGCTATTAAATGTATATGACAAATATGAGCATAATGAAATGTATGACATATTTTTTGATAAGTTTAATGTATTTAGTCCTTGGAATTATAACATTTTTTTAATTTTGGTCATCGTAAATTTTTTTGTTTGGTTCACATCCCTGCAAATGTAGTTTCATTTCAAAATAGTTCTTCCATTCAACTTCCGTTACAAAAACCATAACATTGTTAAACCTAAATATAATTAAAACATAACATTTTTTTAACCTAAAAATAAACCCACTTGTAGTTCCTTCAATTTCATGTCACACACATTACCGGATTCTAGAATCCGGTAATGTATATTTATGTAAATTAACTATCGGATGCCAGAATCCGATAGTATACTGAAGTTTTTTTTCCAAGTAAAATATAATACCGAATTCGAGGATCCAGTAGTATATTTTTTAACGTAAATTAACTACTAGATGCCTGAATCTGATAGATAACTGAAGTTTTTTATTTTTCCCAAGTAAAATACACTTTAATACAATTTGTGTGGTTCATGGTTAACCCTAATTTGTGCGATCAATATTACACACAGTTATATAAAGATTAGTTTTCTGGATCACCACGAGTCTTAAACTTCTTTTTTCTTATTATAATTTCAGACATGATTCAAGCACGGACTGAAGTTTATTTCATGCATTTAAAATCTCCAATAACATTTGAAATTTGTAACAATGGTACTCTGTCAAAACTGAAGAGTCGTCTTAATTGCATATTTAGAGTGGCTAGTGACATCACTACAAATATTAGTATATCATATAGTTGTCTTCACATCACATTCAAAGATAGCAACCCAAACAATGCTATTCGTTTTGATTATATGCATCTTAAGAATGATACATACGTAAGATTCATGTTTGCAGTTAACGATATTTACAACAATAAAAGGCCGGTCAAATTATACATTAAGTATTGTTCAAGTAAATATTCTCCAAGTAGGGGAAATTCTTCAATGGATGTTCACACCAACTTAAGAGAGTCAATAATTTAATATAAATTGTTATTTTTAATTTACATTATGTAATGACATAATTATGCTATGTTATGTTTTGTTTATTTATGTAATTATTAAATTATGTTGTTTGTGTTTATGTAATTAAGTAATTTTTAATTTAAATTATTTTTACCAACAACTCAAACACACAAACAATCTTTATTCTAGAAAACACAAATCTCAACATTTTACAAGAATATCAGATTAATCAAAATCAAAACCAAGTACATTTAACCAAAGTATTATAATTAACGAAAATATTACAACAATGTATATCTAAATAAAAAGTAACATTAACTATAACATAAATACTATTATGCAACTCTATTCTTAATGCTATTATGTATCCTCCTATAATATAAAATACATCTTGTGTGTGATCAATGATATGTTGCACAAATTCATATCCATGAGTTCCCTTCTCAATCCTTTCACGTGCTTCAAGTGCAAGATCTCCAACCATCTTGCAAATTTGCAGCGTGTCAGCTACATTAGACACAAACTCTTGTTGTATGAAGACCTTAACATCTATAGATCTCAGAGGATTTCCTTTTAGAATGATTGCATAAAAGAATGGCAAAGACTATAAAACCAAGTTTCATATCCAACTACAGTTTCCCAACCCCTACTCACGAATAGCCCTCGCATATATGGAGTAACTATATGCAATCTAAAATCCAGATATATATGATCAACCTCATGCATACTCATGGTATGAGGTGTAGATATGTCTGAATGTATAGGGATGATCTAAATATATCCAAATTGTCTAAGCACACGCTCAGGCAAGTTGTGACACTTCATTCTAGATCCACATTTAACCCAACCAGAGTATCAACATATTTCCTCCAACATATGTGTCAGATGGTGGTCGTCATAGGGAGAAAACCAATAATCCTTGACCTCCAAATGATCTAGTGTATTCCTATATGTCTTTGACAGTAGATGATCTCGATGTGGAACGAACATACATGCACGTGGAAGGGACTCGTCATATTCACCTTGCAGAGTCTGCGAACAGGTCATAGGAAAATGTTGCATGATCCATGATTGAAGCAAAAAAATAAATTATAAATTAATTATAAATAATGTTCTAATAAAATTAATTATTATAAAAAGTATTCCAATTAAATTAACTCTTAATTATCTTGAGGAAGGACAAGTAACCAACTAGTTGTTTCGTCTTGGGCTTGTTAGCGTCACTTAGGTGACTATACAACAACACTTGATTAAGACAAAATCTCAATTAATTATTTTGATGTAAACAAACAATGATTAATTAAAGACTCTAATTATGATTCTAAATAATGTGTTGTTTAACATGTGTTTTTTAGTGTTTTAACCTAAGATAAGTACTAAGCAAAAGCAAGCAAAATCAGTTTAAGGAAAAAGCAAAAAATGAACTACCAGAAACCAAGAACATTCTTGACATATTTCTGGAAAACCAAGAACGTTCTCTACATTTTTCATTTCATCAAAAAAAATTCAAGTCAGCTTTTATTACAAGGAAATATCTTGCAAATTTCGAATGGATTTCTAGTACATCTACAAGGAATGTACAACTCTCATATTAGCAAAAGAAATACTCCAAAAGATCAAAGGAGAAAAGACATGACTCAAGGCAAAATGACATAATCGTTCAAGATCAATCATTCTCCATGTTCAAGAACATTCTCCAGCTTCTGTGATATAAACCAAGAACGTTCTTAAAACTGAAACTTCAGCATGACTTTGAAACGTATATTCTCGTGATAAAAAAAACCCTCAAACATTGTCCAAATCAAATGACAAAGAATGCATCAGATCAGAAAATCTTGCAGTCAAAAAGAATAAAGTTTCAGTCAACAGTCTTGTTTAGAAATATGATTTGTTACAACCTGACCTTTGACCAATGGAACCTCTCCAACGGTCATATTAGCTGTCACAGATCTCCTCAAAGCATATAAAAGGAACTCCAAGCTTAAAGAAAAAACAGATATTCGATTGCTAAGAAAAAACCATCAATCACTTACATTCATACTTGAAAGTCTCACATTCATCAAAAGAAATCAGTACCATCCATTTACGAATCTATTGTTATTAGCTTACTGAAATCTTTTGTAAAGAATCTAAACCTCAAACAAGTGTTGAGATTAATCAGATTCTACCAAACACTCTAAATCATTATTGTGTAAACTCAAGACTATAAAAGTTGTTTATAGTTTGAGTAGTTTGTTCGAAAATCCTTTTATGGTTAAAAGGTGAAGTGTAAAATCCTCTCAAGATTGATAGGTGACTTGATTGAACTCCTTTCTGGGTGGAAAGGATTGTAGTTTGTAACAGATCATGGTTGATTTGAACTAGGTGGTGTAAAACCAAGAAGGTTCTTCGTTTGAACACTTAGTGGAAAATCTCACGATTGTGAGGACTGGACGTAGCCCGGGTTGGGTGAACCAAGATATATCATTGTGTGATATCTCTTCCCTATCTCTATTTACTTTCAGTCTTCCGATTATTAAAGTTAAATAAACAAGTTGATTTTTGTTTTTAACTAACCAAGAACGTTCTCCGTTTTCTGTTTTCACAATGAAAATCAATCTTGAGTTATTTTCTTAAGTTTTAACAGAAAATTTTTAAATAGATTCCTTGTAAATTGACATTTCTACTTCACACCCAATGCATACTCTCAGACACTACCTAAGTCTCTAAAGTACTGATCATACATAACGTAGAGAAGATATCATTTGACTGCATTAAATCGATAACATTCCTTCACCTCATCATCATAAAAACAAATTTTTTTAGATGAATCAAAAATTGGAATTCAAAGGTTGAGAATATGACATACGTTCATTTGGTTCTTTCAACCTTTGTCAGCGTCTCATCTATGTTGAACCTAAGATCATTATGCATCAATTCAACCACCTCATATTTCACTAGCGATGTATATGCTAGGAAGTGTATGGTGATGGGTAAGTGCATAAGACATGACACATCATCCAAAGTCATTGTCATAACACCAATAGGCAGATGGAAGAAGCTAGTCTCCATATGTCATATTTCAGCAATAGGGTAACATTTATCAATTGTAGGTTGTGCGTCCAAGATCAACTAAGTCAAAGGCTTTGATTGGATTCCAAAACCAGATCACGGTAGAAGTTGGATCCCGAAGCTGACATATCCTTCTACCATTGTTGGCGTATTTCAGAGGAACACATTCCTAAAAAAAATCAATTGTTAGTCTTTTGATGATTAAATAAATGAATAAGTAATCTTTAATTAAATAAATTTAGAATTAAAATTTACATCTTCAATTCATATGCAGGCCATCACGTGGTCCTCAAAATATGGTAGCAAAGACATATCAACAGGGCTCCCTGGAAACCTTTGAACTTGTAGGGGTAGTGGTGGTGACGGTGGTCCCTGAAATGGTGCAAGTGGTGATAATGGCGACGGCGGTGGTGTAAACATCTCGTCCTGTACATATTAAGTATCAACATGTGCCTAAGAGTGAAAGCTTTCACCTTTAACCCGTTGTCGTTTACCGATAGCTTTGACCTAACGCTATCTACGTACACACCCATGTCCATCTCTAAAAGCCAAAAATCAACACTTTGTCAGATTTCAACATTTTGACTATATCAAATTTAAAAAATGTAAACTACTTTAAACTACAACAACAATATACTAATTATATCTCACTCCAAACTTATTATAAATTAAAAACATTTGTCAAAACACACAACAACTATAACAACTTATTTAACATTTTGTTATATTTCAACAACAATAAATTGACATAACAACAACAACAATAAATTGACATAACAACAACAACAAAATCACTACTGATCGCTAATATAAACTACAACAATAATATAAACTACTAATATATCACTACAAACTCATTACAAATCAAAACACATTTTGTCAAACACTTGACATACAACAACTATAACAATTTAGAAAACATAAACTCAGTTGTAACAACAACAACCAATTGATATAACAACAACAACATCAACATTCATCCCTAACTACCTAATGAAACTACAACAATAACAGAAATATAAACATAAACACTAAAATAAAAATATAACACTAAAATGAAAAATATTAAAACATAAGTATAAATACTAAATCAAAAATATAAAAACAAAAAACTTATCTTTTGTTGATTAAGAGTTGATGAATCAAAAAGTGAAGTTTTAGTGTGGATTTGAAATAAGAAAATGAGATTGAGTTGGATTTGAGAAAAATGGAAGTTTAAAGAGTTTTAGAATTGGAAAATAAAGTTAATGGAGAAAAATAGCGTTTTACCTTATTAAAGTACCTACCAAATTCTAAAATCTGATAAATTAGCAAATCAGATTGTCGAATCCGGTAAAAAGTATTTTGGGTTATTTAAGATAGTTGACAGACTACTAGGAATAAACAATTTCCACAACTTAAGAGAGATGTTTTTTTTTTGGACCAAGTAATCTTTTGAGGCAAAACAACAATAAAAGGGGAAATGCTACATACACCCTCATGTTTTCTCTTGACACCCCTTCCTCTTAAAATAATTTTCATCACACAAAATATCCCTCGTTCCATACAATACACACACAGTTTCCCATTCATGTCCTCAACCATAAACATTCTCATCTCCTTTCTACTATATTATGAAATTATTCCTTTCACGAAAAAACACTTGTATAGTCACAAGCTTCTTAAACAGATATCTAGACATACACATAAATAAGAAAAAGTAAAAAGTAAAAAATAAAAAATAAAATAATATTTATTTTTAAAACAATTAAATGATTTATATATTTTGTGTGTATAAATATGTGTCTAAAAGTATTCTAATTATACAAGTATTTTTCTCTTTTAACGATCACCCCCTTTCTCTTTCTCTAATAATAATAATCTAACAATAATAAGATTCTGCTTCTTACAAATTATATAAAAAAAAGTATTTTATAATTTGGAGATTATTTTTAGATTCTAATTTATTAATGGGGAAGGTTGAGACAAAAATATTGTGTATACTAATTGGTTAAAGAATCCACTTCCTTGTATTCTTCATGTTTGAGGTTTCAATTTGTAACAGAATTTTGAGGATTCTGTGTATTCGCTTTAATAAAATTTACCTAAAAAAAAATTATCTTTTCAGATTCTTATTTAAAAAAAAAGTTTAAATAAACAAGTGAAAACGTCTAAAAGTGATTATTATTTAAAAAAAAAAGTGATTATATTTAAATATAAGTTGTAAAAAAGGTTCTTACATTTATTTTTTAACGACCCCTCATTTTCGTACACTTCTTCTACACCGAAAATATATTTAATGAAATATCAATATGATGCGTAATAATATGATCACACATTATCTTTGAATACCAAATTGAGTTTAACTCTAAAAAAACATTAGATAGATGTAGATATTGAAATCTTATTTGTGATGCTTTATTAATTTCATGGTTAAGTTAGCTTTATTCACTTGAGAATTTGCTTAAATAAAGACATCAGAATTGAAGCAATCACATGGTGATGAAAGCTCCAAGATCCAGATTCCTACAACTCAACCACTGCTTCGCTTAAAAGTTAAGTCTATACTACAACAAGAGTCATGACCCCACAAGCTATTCACCTCCTTTCCTTCTTTTCATCTCTGTCATAAATAAATATATTCCTAAAAAAGTTCCATTCTATATCAGTATGTTTAATGCCATTTTATTTACAAATTTCTCATATAACTATTTTTGGGAACTACACACATGGATTGAATTGAGGTTAAAATTGTAATAAATGTGATATTCGACTATGGAAAGCTTAATTATTTTAAAATATATTGGAGGCTATTTAAAAAAAGAATCCAGTAAAATAGGCCAAAAATCAGTTAAATAAAAAATTTAATAAAATTCTTATTGTTTAGTGAATGCTTAATTGATATTTGAAATTATAAATGTTAGTTAAATTAGTTTTGATTTTTTTTTTGAATTGGCATATAAATATTTGAATTTTAAAATGTCAGATCAAGATAGTTTATCGATAAGCTTTTAGTAATGTGATACACTAATTAACTATACACGACTTCTTTATATTAATTCAACATCAATATCTTCTTATTGAGAATTAATTATCTGTTGCTTAATTATTGACAAATTAGTCCATACAATACATAAATTAATTCTTAAGGGCACTTGAACAAAAAAAATAAAAAAAATTTGCATACAAAAAATAAATTTAAAAAAAATTAAAAACACAAACTTCAATACATTTTTATTTGACTTTTTTTTGGTTTATGCTTTCCTATCACGTGTCCTTAAAAATATTTATTAACGTTTTATCTTTTATTATTAGTAAAATTATTTTAATTGACACTATTTGATAATTACATTTATTCATTTACAATTTTTTTAACTTTTTTAATACCCGATTTAAATAAATAAAAATAAAATAATATTTAAAAAATTAATATATTTAATTTTAATTTTTAATCTATAGAATAGTCGCCATTAGTCTATAACAACCATGTTTTTTGTGCATTGTACATTTATTTATTTACAAAAGGACCAATTTATCTCTTGGGTCCATTTTTTTCGACTAAGAAAATAATAAAAACCCTTGTTTTTTCTTATTTTCTCTGGTATTACTGCTTGATTAGACTCTTAACCAAGAGAAATTAACGCTCGCGTGCGTGTGTGCGCGTTTAGATCTCAAACCAAACACGCTCTGCTGCTACCACCATCACCATCTCTCTCTCACACAATAATTTGAAAGAAAAAAATAAGGAACGAATCGTTGATGCACCGCCACCACCTCGAATGAAACCCTCTACGACGTCGTCTCATAACTCTCCTCAACCCTCAATCAAGGTTCACTTCTTCTTCTTTCCATTCATTCATTATTTTTAAAAATTAATTTCTCCTTTTTCAAATCAGACGGTTACGTAATAAGGCTCTGTTTGGCCGACACCGAATTAGAAATCAATTTTTTCAAAAAACCTCCAAATGATTCACGAGCACATTGCTTTCTGTTGATGATTGGAAATTTTAATAATCGTGTTTGAAATTAAATTCGATTTGATTTTTTTTTTTTTGCGTAGGATAATAAGAGGATCTGAAATGTTGAGGCAGTATTAGGGTGTGGTGATTGCAGTTTAGTTACAGTGGGTAGCAATAACGGGGTGGATCGGAAAATGGACAAGAGCAAGAGCCGTACCGATCTACTCGCAGCTGGCAAAAAGAAGGTAATTTCAATTTCTTCTTTATCAAGTTTGTGTGTTTTTTAGGAGAATTAGCTCCACCTCTTGTGTTTTTTTTTTTTTGGATTTCGGTTTCAATTATAGTTAGATAGTTGAAGTATTGTCAATTGGAGATCACGGAAAATAATAATTTATTCAAATTCTGTATAGTGCCACCATTTGACAACACTTTGTACTAAATAATGCACGGTATATTGCAGAACAATAGCAATTTGCTCAAATTTTGCTATGTTATAATGCCGATATAGTTGCTATTTGACAATACTTTGTACTGAATAGGGTTTGGTGGCTAGGGTGGGGGAGTTAGGGCTTGAAGTGATAAGGAGATCGCAAATTCATTCCCTATCCACATTATAATATTATCAATACTAATTACTAACATTGACAGTTGCAAAAAAAAAAAAAACTTTGTACTGAATAGTGTATTATAGAACAATAATGATTTGTTCAAATCCTGCTACATTATATTGATATAGTATTGCTAATTGGCAACATTGGATAGTTGTTATTTAAGATTTAGTAAATTGTTACAACTAAGAAGAATTTCTGGATATTGTGATGTAATTGTCGGTGCAGGTTAGAGAGTAAAACACATAATTGATAATAGTTGATGAGGATATTAAAGGTTTAGTATTTTTGTAAATACAAAAAAGATATATGTGAGAGTGTATGTCCTTGATTTTGTTGGAAGGGGTTCGGATATGCATTTTCTACTCAAAAGTCTACCTAACTTTGTAGAGGATCCAATGTCCAGTTTGGATTTGGCTTTTATCTTATGGGATACTCTCAATTAAGATAAGTTTAAGTTGATGGTTATCAACTTTTAGGTGTTTATGAATAAGTTGAATGAGAGAGCTTTTGGAAAAAATGAGATGGAGAAGTTTATTTCAATTTATATGGGAAGCTATTGTTTTAAAATTCCGTAGTTATTATAATTTTTTTTTTCATAATTGCTTGTTGAAGTGTATCCAAACTGACTCTAAATCCCCCTAAGAAAATGGCGTGCCTTACCGAACCTTGAAGTTATTCGGCTGCTCATTCTCATTTTTGAAGGTTGACATGTGTGTAAATGGGATTGGAATTTTTTTATAGGATCAGCAAATATGCGATTTCATCTATCTCTTCCTATATATTTCCCTTAGTCTGCTTCAGATATAGGGTGGTTTGCATAGTTGAATGGTTGCAGTTATTAATTTTGATTCTCGTGTTTGTATTGGCAGCTCCAACAATATCGTCAAAAGAAGGACAAGGACAATAAAGGTGGTAGTAGCCGTGGGAAATCATCAAAAAAGTCTTCCAAGCATCAGCTACCTGAGTCCGATGCTGATTCCGATGCTGCTAGTGTTACCTCTATTTCAACAAGATCATCACAGGTTACTGATGGAAATCTTGAAACCAACAGTGACCCCAATGTGGTTATCACCGAATCATTAGAGTCGCAGTCTTTGGCAAGCTCAGCAACTCCTGATAATGTTGAACCATCTGTTGTTTCATCGTCAGCGATCAGGGAAAATGATACAGGCGAGGAAACTAATTTGGATTCTAATGCTAAGTTAGCACTTCAGGGTCATGGTGTTAATGAGAATGATTCTGAACTGTCAGCTCAAGATCAAGGGGGAAGCTCTGAGAATGTTGATGCCGATGTGGCAAAAGAGGTGTCTTTGAAAACTTCAAATAGTGAAGGAGGAACAACATATGATCATGCATCTGAATCTGTTGCCCTTTTGTCCCCACCTGCTTCTGTTACAACTGCAGTGAGTGAGTCTGTTACTGTTGAAAAAGAGAGTGAAAAAAGGGGGAAACCGTTGCTTTTATCTGAGGATATTCCCAATACATTAGTGGTGCAAACAAGGGAAGATCAGGTAACAGATTTAGGTTGTGCTCTCTCTCCCTGTCTCTTTAATTTAATTGCATACTTTTAAGTTTAGATACAAGGGTATTAGTCGGGTAGGCTGGGAAAACTGATACATGGATTTGATTTATAATTATTTTCTCATATGTTGCTGGTAGGGGCAATGCAGGAAGCTGATGGTTTGGATTTGACGAAATCTTGTCAAAGCACTGATGTAATTATAGATGATCAAATGGAGCTTCCTTTGTTTCAAGCTGGCGAAAGTGATCAACCTCTTTCAGGAATTGCTTTGGAGAATACTGTAATCGAGGAGGCTTCTCATGAAGCAAACCAACTAAACAGACCAGTTGAATTATTCTTCTCTCTCGAGGACATTGTGTCAGATGAGCTTTCAGGTTCTGACAAAGGCCAGCAAGATAATATTGCAACTGTGGAGACTTCAATGAAAAACTTGGAGAGAGAAACATTACCAGGTTCATCTCACGAAGAAATTATTCTTCAGTCTAATCAAGAACAGATAAGTAAGGGAGTTCATAGTGAACAGGACATAGGGCTTCATGAAGGGCTTAACCTGCAACCCCCTCTTGTTGGATCTGCAGTTGACAATCCGACTCATGAGTTGTCCATAGTAGCTTCGACCAGATCAGTGGATCACTCTCCTATTTTTGATGTGAGCTCAGTTAATCTCTTGCAGCTAGCTGAATTGATAAAAGGACTTAATGAAGAAGAGTACCAGTTTCTGCTTAAGGCAAGAGGATCGGTTGCTGATGCAGATCCTTTAACCAGTAGTTCAGTTCTACAAGATCATGACTTTTCAGAAGCATTTCAGAGACTAAAAGAAGAATTGTTTCTTGCCAATATGATGAAAAATATATTCAACATGCAGCTAGATGAACAAATGGAGCTCCAATCGGAATCTGATTATCACCGCTACCAGTTGATTGGGGAACTGTCTCAGCTCCATGATTCACACAATAAAGTTAGTGAGAACAATCAACACCTTATTGAAGAACTTGCTAAATGTCGCGTAGAACTACAGAATAATTCTAGCAAGAGTGTAGAACTACAAAACCAATTTGATACTGCCATGGCAGAGGTTGAAGCTCTTTCTGCCAGAGTAGTTGAGCTGCAGATTAGTTTTGAAATGTCCCAGAAAGATTCATCGGACCTGTCCACAGAGTTAGCTGACAGCAGAAGTTTGATCTCAAGTTTACAATATGAAAAGAAGGGTGTGAATGAAACTCTTGATTTGGTGATTGCTGAGAAAAATAAACTCGAGGAGGAGAAGGAGTTTTACCTGTGTGAAAGTAAGAAGCTGGAAACTGAATTATCTTGCTTAAAGAGTTCAATGGAAGGAGTAGAAGTCGAAAATTCCAACTTAATTGACAAGATCTCTTTGGTGACTGAAGAGAGCAATAAAATCAACACAGAAATCGAGCATCTCTTGCATGAGGTTGATAGACTGTCATTAGATTTGGTTGAAAATAAAGATTTGGTGGCAAGTCTACAGGCAGAAAATTCCAACTTAAATGGGAACCTTGCATTGTCAGTTGATAAGATTAAAAATCTGGAAAATGAGAATCAATCTGTTGTTCTTGAGAATCAATGGATCTCTTCTCAGCTTGTTTCCCTACAAGAACAATTATCTGTAGAAAAGGAAGAGCGGACAAGGTTTGAAGGTGACCTTAAAGAAGCCACAATGCACTTGGAACAACTTTCCAAGGAAAATGTATTACATAATAGCACTTTGGATGAGCAGAATGCTAAAACAGAAGAAATTGGAAAGAAACACAATCGACAATTATCTCAACCTGGGGACCTTGGAAATCAAGCACATGTTGGATGGGACCAAAGTAAGGGCCTTGAAATTGCAGTTACTGAAGATTCTCTGCATATGGATCAGGGGCTAGATGAAGGTGCAGCAGGTCGACCGTTTGAAAATATACCTCAACTTGAAATCTTCAATGATTCTCATGGGTTTGTTTCGTTGAAGACTTGCTTGAATGAGGTGGAGAAGGTTTTGGTGAAGCTTGAAAAGGCAATTGCTGAGTTGCATTCTCAATCAGTAATCTCTGGCGGGTCTGGGAAGAAAGTTTCTTCACCTGGTGTATCAAAATTGATACAGGCTTTTGAATCAAAAGTAAGTGAAGATGAGCATGAGGTAGAGATAAGTGATTCCACTGATTTTCAGTCACAATCACACTCATTGATTATGTTGACTGAAGAGCAAGTAGGAAACTTGAGAAAATTGCTTTCAAATTGGAAGCTGGATGTTCAGAGTGCAGCTGTATTGTTCAAGGGGGAACGAGATGGTAGGAAAATTGGAGATGCAAAGTACAGTGATCTCAAGGACCAGTTTGAAGGATTGAAGCAGCATTGTTCAGATTTGGAAGCATCCAACATCGAACTTACAGTTCAATATGAAACAGCAAAGCAACTTCTGGGCGACATCCAAGAAAAGAAACGTAATGTTGAGGAAATCTGTGAAGCTCTGAAGCAAGAAGATATCCATCTCAAAGCGAAAAATAATGAACTCTATGAAAAGCTTGGATATTGTCACTCCAAAATTATAGAATTGCAAACAGAAATGAATGATGTGAAACAAAGCTCAAATGAGATGGCTTCTATTATTGTCAATCAAGTGGAAAATTTGGAGAAGGAGGTCACAGAGAGGGCAATGCTACTTGAGCAAGGCTGGAATACTACTATTGCTGAGATTGTTGAATTAGTTGCGAAGCTGAATGAATCAGTTGGGGAAACTTTGCATACAACGGTCTCTTCTGACACTCACAATGGCTTGGATATTGGTCGTCGGCTACAAGCTTCTGTTAGTGCAGCCACTGAAATGATTTTCGATCTGCAGAAGAAACTTGAAGCTATTAATGCGGATCATGAAATAATCTCCATGTCATATAAAGAAATGACCTTGAAATGTGATCATCTGCTTGGGAGGAATGAAATGGCTATTGATGTATTGCATAAGATGTACAGTGCCCTGAGGAAACTTATGCTCGGTAGTGGTTGGTCTTTGGATGAAAATAAGATAGATGAGCAAAGGGAGGCACTGCCTGATCTACTGAACTATAATAGCTATGAGACCATCCTGAAACATTTGGGGGATATATTGATTGAGAAGCTGGAACTGGAGT
This sequence comes from Cicer cuneatum, assembly GCA_037974295.1. Classification (NCBI taxonomy): domain Eukaryota; kingdom Viridiplantae; phylum Streptophyta; class Magnoliopsida; order Fabales; family Fabaceae; genus Cicer; species Cicer cuneatum. Next base: position 72,991,104 of record JBBPBO010000001.1, on the reverse strand, counting down.
CTGTTACCAAGGACATAAAGTCAGAATTGTTGCACAAGGAAACAGAATTGGAAGAATTGAAGATGAAGTGTCTTGGTTTAGATTCTATTGGGAATCTAATTGAGGATGTTGCAGGTGTGCTGAATGTGGAAACTATCGAAATTAACAAATCACCCCTTCTGTACTTAGATTCATTAGTGTCTAGTCTTGTACAAAAAACCAAAGAGGCTGAAATCCAGAATCACACCACTAGAGAAAACTATGGATCTAGGGAGATGGAATTGGATCAACTTAATGAAAAGATGCATCGTCTAGATATGCTGCGTCTGGAGAATGAAAATGAAATCTTTGTTCTAAGGGAAAGCTTACATCAAGCTGAGGAAGCTCTTACTGCTGCACGTTCTGAATTGCATGAGAAAGCAAATGAACTCGAACATTCAGAACAACGAGTGTCCTCCATTCGGGAGAAACTTGGCATAGCTGTTGCCAAGGGAAAAGGCTTGGTTGTACAGCGGGATGGCCTAAAGCAATCCCTAGCTGAGACATCTAGTGAACTGGAGAGATGCTTGCAAGAGTTAAAGTTGAAAGATACAAGACTTCATGAGCTTGAAACAAAACTTAAGACATATTCAGAGGCTGGTGAGCGTGTGGAAGCTCTAGAATCTGAACTTTCATATATTCGTAATTCAGCTAATGCCTTGAGAGAGTCATTTCTCCTTAAAGATTCAATGCTTCAGAGGATAGAAGAGGTTCTGGAAGACCTAGATCTACCCGAGCAGTTTCATTCAAGTGATATAATTGAAAAGATTGATTGGTTGGCTAGGTCAGTTGTTGGCAACTCAATGCCCATCAATAATGATTGGGAGCAGAAGGATTCTGCAGGAGGAGTTTCATACTCTGATGCTGGTAATGTTGTCACAGATTCCTGGAAAGATGATAATCAGCCACTGCCAGATTCTGGGGATGATGCAGGAGAACGTTCTTATTCTGATGCTGGTTTTGTTGTAACAGATTCCTGGAAAGATGATAGTCAGCAACAATTAGATTCAGGGGCTGATTTTCAAAAACACTTTGAGGAGTTGCAGAGTAAATATTATGGGCTGGCTGAGCAAAATGAAATGCTGGAGCAGTCATTGATGGAAAGAAACAGTTTAGTTCAGAGATGGGAGGAGCTTGTAGACAAGATTGATATGCCTTCACATTTGCGATCTATGGAGATGGATGATAGGATTGAATGGGTAGGAAGAGCACTTGCTGAGGCAAATCATCATGTAGAGTCTCTGCAGCTGAAGATTGAAAGATACGAAAGCTATTGTGGATTGCTAAATGCTGATCTAGAAGAGTCTCGAAGGAGAGTGTCCACTCTTCAAGAAGACCTTAGAGCTCACCTATCTGAGAGAGAGCACCTTTCTGAAAGAATAGAAACTCTGAGACATGAATGTGAGAAACTATCAGTGCAGATAACGGGAGCTGAACATGAGAATGGAAATCTGCACAACGAAATAACTAGATTGAAGGATAAATTGGAGGAGAAAGCTGAAATTGAAGAACGGATTTTCACCATCGATGGCAAGATAAAAAAATTAGCAGACTTAGTTGGTGATGCCTTGTCAGAATCTGGAACAGAATATTGGGTTTCTGATAGTGTAAATATTGATTCTTTGGAAGAATTGCTGAGAAAGCTTATAGAAAGTCATGCCAGTCTTTCATCAATGAAACCTACGTGTGGTGTTGTACTTGATGGACCTCATTCACAAAAAGACGATGCTACTCTTCATGAGGAAAAAAGTATTGATACGCGTGATAAGGAACAAGCGGATATTGATAGATACAAGAAAGATCTGGAGGCTGCTTTGAGCGAATTGGTGAATTTGAAGGACGAGGGAGAGAGATCTTTGGAAAAGCAAATATTTCTATCTGGTGAAGTTGAAGCTCTGAATAAAAGAACTGAGGAGTTGCAAGAGCAGCTTAACCAGGAGGAGCAGAAGTCAGCTTCTGCTAGAGAGAAATTAAATGTTGCAGTCAGGAAAGGGAAGTTGCTAGTGCAGCAAAGAGACAGTCTAAAACAAACCATTGGAGAGAGGAGTGTTGAGATGGAACACTTGAAATCTGAGATCAACAACCGGGAACACTCTATTGCAGAGCATGAACAGAAGTTGAGACAATTGTCAACCTATCCAGATAGGTTAGAAGCTCTTGAATCTGAGAATTCTCTTCTGAAGCATCGTTTGGAAGAAACTGAGCAGCATTTGCAGGAGAAAGAATATTCTTTGAAACTGATTTTGAACAAGATAGGTGAGATTGAGTTTGGTGATGAAGATCATATAAGTGATCCAGTGAAGAAGGTGGAATGGGTCGGAAAACTGTGCTCTGATTTGCATGATTCTATGGCTTCTTTAGAACAAGAATCAAGGAAATCTAAAAGAGCATCGGAGCTCCTATTGGCAGAGTTGAATGAGGTTCAAGAAAGGAATGACGGTTTTCAAGAGGAGCTTGCTAAGTTGGCCGATGAACTTGTGGATCTCAGAAGAGAAAGGGATTTAGCGGAGGCTGCCAAACTGGAAGCTCTTTCACATCTTGAAAAGGTGTCAACATTGCACGAGGAAGAAAAAAAGAGCCATTTCTATGAGCTTGTGGAATTAAAATCTAGCATGAACCAAGTCTGGAAAGGATTTGGTGAGGTTCAGAATTTACTGGCTAAGGCTTTTTTCACGGATTTGGAATCTTATCGGAGTCTGGAAGCTGGTCTTGAGTCTTGTATGAAAGGAAATAATGCTCCAACTGTGGTGGATTCATCTGTCAGCGAAGAACATCGTGGTATTTCACGCAGGTCATCTGATAATAAGGTATTATTATCACATGAATATTCTACAACTTGCCTACAATTATTATTTCCACCCAGTTTTGATATTTTTTATGTTCTGCGTCAACTGTCATTTATGCGGTATATTATGAGAATCAGTAATAGAACATAGCCTGCAGTCAGCTGGTATTTGACAATGATTTGTTAGTATAATAAGTTCTTGTATTGTTGTTTTTTTGGGGGAGAAGAGTATCCTTTGTCTGATTGACATTCATTGAGCTTGAAAGGAAGTTGACAAAGAAGTCTTCATTTTTCCATGAATGATTTGGATAAGAGACTTTTTTCTTGACCCATGTGCACATAGCTTGAGCAGTTGAGATTTTATTTCATCATACCTTGTAGGAACTTAAGAAATAGAATGCATTATCTGCTATTGAATAATGATTTCTGATCTCTAGACTCGTTGTTGTGTGTTTTGTCGTAGTTTTTTCCTTAACCCTATTGTAATAAGTAGCCCTTTTCTTTCCAATAATGTTTATGTAAATGAATGTTGAGTTTTCAAACTAGAACAAATTGAGCAAGAGAGACGGTTGTTCCTTAAGAATTGGTTTGGTTTTTCAAATTTTGGTACTTACATACTGGTATCTTGTCACTACTTTAAATCACTTCTTTTTTGAATTTATTTTTCTCAACTTTGTTAACAATATGACATATGTTTTAATGTGCTTTTCTATGTTAAGCTTTGGAAAAAAAAAATCTATTATAAATTGGAAATTTGGGTACATTATTTTATTGACATTTAAGTCTGTAATTGTTGGTGGAAACATATTTATAGTATATGTTGAATGTTGCTACTGCAGTTGCAAACTTCCAATATACAACTCTCTCTCCATGTGTGTGTTTGTATTAAACTGATAACCCAAATTTTATTTCTTTAATATTGTGGCTTCTAGTTTGCCTTCATTGTATTAATTTTCATGAGGCTTAACTATATTTCTTGCTATTATTTTGTGTAATCTGACTTTTTCTTTCTAATACTTGTTATTTTTTCTTCAGAAGAGCTCTATTTATGCAGATTCTTTGTCAGAATTTGGCACAATGGACCACTATAATGATAATACCATTATTGAAATTTTTCATCTCTTTGGGCATCAGCTCCAAGAGTTTTTGGTGGAGGTCAGTTCTCTTAAGGAAAGAATATGTACGCACTCAACCTTTGCACAGGAGCAAGACATAACTCTGTCTAAACTAATGTCAAATATTAAGAGGGAAGTTACTTCCCAAAGAGAGTCGTGTGAAAACATGAAGAGAGAAATTAGTCAACGAGATCTGCAACTTGTTGCATTGCGTGGGAACATTGCCCACCTTTATGAGTCATGCATCAATTCTTTCACTGTACTTGAAAAAGGAAAAGCTGAGCTGGTTGGAGAAAAGATTGAATTTTCAGATCTAGGGATTAACTTGAAAACACCGTCATGTGATGATGAAATGTCTGAGGAATGTATTAAAACCATGGCAGATAGACTGATGTTGGCTGCAAATGGGTTCGCTAGCATAAAAACTGAAGTTTTAGATGCTAATCAAAAGGAAATGAAGGCTACTATATCAAATTTACAGAGGGAGCTTCAGGAGAAGGATGTTCAAAGAGACAGGATTTGTGCTGACCTGGTAAAACAGATTAAGGATGCTGAAGCTGCTGCAAACAGTTACTCTCAAGATCTTCAATCTCTTAGAATGCAGGAATATAATTTAAAAGAACAGGTAGAAGTGATTGAGGGAGAAAGGAAGATACTTGAGCAGAGAATCAAGGAGCTGCAAGATAGTCAACAGAGTGCAGCTGAGTTAGAGGATAAAGTTAGATCTCAGACTGGTTTGCTGGCTGCCAAAGACCAAGGTGGGCTTTCCATGATTCCTGAAGTCTTTAAAGAAGTGAACTTGTAGTATAGCTTTTATATAAACTATAACTTACAATATTTCTGTAACTTGATGATTTATTGCAGAAATTGAAGAGCTAATGCATGCACTTGATGAGGAAGAGATGCAAATGGAAGCACTGTCAAAGAAAAATGCAGAACTTGAAAATGTTGTTCAACAAAAGAATCAAGAGATTGAGAACGTTGAATCTTCTCGTGGTAAGGTTATGAAAAAGCTCTCTGTAACTGTAAGCAAGTTTGATGAGCTTCACCAACTGTCTGCAAGTCTCCTTTCCGAGGTTGAAAAGCTTCAGTCCCAATTGCAAGAAAAAGATGCTGAAATTTCTTTCTTAAGGCAAGAGGTTACTAGATGCACCAATGATGATCTGCGTGCATCACAACTGAGCAACCAGAGAAGCCTGGATGAGATATTTGAGCTCTTAATGTGGGTTGACACAATCGTGTCTCGAGATGGGATAGATAACATAAATCCTAATGTGAAAAGTGACAATCAGGTTCATGAGTACAAAGAAATACTTCATAAGAAGTTGATGTCTTTATTATCAGAAGTGGATAATCTAAGGGAAGTTGCAGAAAGCAATGATAGAATGTTGCAAGCAGCAAGGAGTAAGGTAGAAACTCTGGAGAAGTCATTGCATGAGAAACAATTACAATTGAATTTGCTTGATGGTGTGGAAGAAACTGAAAAGGGAATTGGCACAAGCTCAGAAATTGTGGAGGTAGAACCAGTGGTAAGGAAGTCAATTATCAATTCTTTATTTAATAGTTGACTTGCACTAGTATACAGATCTTATATCAAATCCAGATTCGATAAAAATAATGTTTGGACCTAATATTCAATCGAAAAAACTATGTGAAATATATGATGTGTGCCTATTCTCAGACACATCATTGTTTCTCTCTTGATTGAATATACAATTATTATTTGCTTCTTAAAAAACAAATAAAACTATGTATGAGTAGTAATGAAAAAATATCAGATATTTTCTTTTTTGGTAAACATAATGTAGAGACACAATTACGGCAGTTACGATGGATTTAAACTTTTAAGGGTTTGAATTTATATGCTCTTATTTTATTCTAAATTCTTTTACAGATAAATGAGTGGAAAACAGCAGGGACTTTCGTCACCCCTCAAGTCCGCAGTTTGCGCAAGGGCAATAGTGATCATGTCACCATTGCTATTGACGAAGACCCTGGTAGTACCAGTAGGATAGAAGATGAAGAGGACGACAAGGGTAATTTTGCACTACTTAACCTGTGTGCTGGCTTCTGGTGCTCTCGAACACAATGACTTATTTTATTAACTTTTGGCTCCCTCACTTTTTCTTGCAGTTCATGGTTTCAAATCACTCACATCATCTACAATTGTCCCAAGATTTACCAGACCAGTGACTGACTTGATTGATGGCTTGTGGTAGGTCTATTTTCCCCTCAGTTGTGTGGTTCTAAAATTTTCTCTTAATTTGATAATAATTAAGGATGACAATTAAACCCGGACTTAGTGGGTACCCACAAAAAAAACCACAATGGGTAGAGTAGAAATCTGCATAATGGGTATGGGGACGGGTAATTATCCGTAAAATTGAATGGATATAGGTATGGGTACTATAGTACCCACCCGGTCCCGCCCCGCACTTATATATTATTATTATTATTGAATGCATTTATTTGAGCTTAAATAAAAATGATTTTTGTTTTAAATAAATTAGAGATTATTTTTTAGAGATTTTTGTAAAATAATTTTTAACCTGTTTATATATAATTTTATAAAATTAATTTTTTTTAAACTATAAAATTACTATAAAGGACATAAAAATGATTTTCAAGAAAACATGTTTGTTTGAAAAAATATTTTATAAATACATGATTTTTCTAAATACATATATGTCGCTCTACTCTATTATGTATTTTTATCTTCCCCTCCAATTTCTATCTATTGTCTTTCTCACTCTCTATTATCTCATGTCTCTCTATCTCTCCTTTTTATTCCAAACAAATCAATAAATTTAGGTATTCCATTTCATAATTTTCGGATCCTTTTAAAAAATAAACATATAAATAAATCATCATGAAAATATGCTAGTAATAGATTTTGGAGGTTATATTCTAATCTTAAAAATTGGGCCCTTAATAAAAAAAATACAATTTTAATAATTAAAAAAATTGAAAATAAATAAATTTTAGTTCCTATACACATATCAAGTTACATGATGTTCTATCCATACCAATTTACATAATGTTCTATCCATATCAATTTTTTAAATTTAATCACAACAATAACGATTATTTATCGATATATTTTTGTTAAAGTGCGGGTAATGGATATAGGTAGGGGCGGGGACAAAGACGTGTACTATACTACTTTACCCAAACTCTACCCATTGCCATTCTTAATAATAATTTGCATGCATTCATGTTTTGCAGGGTTTCTTGTGACCGGACTTTAATGAGACAACCCATCTTGCGGCTCGGAATTATAATTTATTGGACCATAATGCACGCACTCCTTGCCTTCTTTGTTGTTTGAGGGTCCCGATTTCTCTGACACTCTGAGTTGGCTTTGTATTATCAATTGGCCTTCAAATCCTAAGCCAGGCACATGAAGTGCCATATATAGATTGAGGATATTCCTCTGATAGTTGAAAAAAGGACTCAGTTTAGTTGTACAGTATTTTCCTTCAACTCTCTTCTTCCCATTGCGGAGCAAGGATGCGTTGCCTATACCTATAAACCATAAAAAGTTAAAGATGCAGCTGCTAGAAAGAGTACCACACTGTAATGAAGAAAAGATGAGAAATCAGATTGCTCGATATTTGAAGAGCAATGGATGAAGAGTCAGCTACATAAAAACCCTAGGTGGTGGTTTTTACAAAGAATGCGATGCCTTTTTCCTTTCAACAAGATCAATACTGACTGGTTTTTGAAGGGGTATCAAGTTTTGGGTCATTCATGTGAACCGGATAAATGACCAGTTAGGTATAGGAAAAACGTAATTCTTTTGTAAGTTTTTTTTTTCTTTCTGCTTAGCCATAAGAAATTTCAGTTGCCATTCTTTTTTCATATATTAATATCAATCATAGCATTGTTATGATTTTTTTGGCAGTTTTCAGGCATTAATTAAAAAATGCATCTCCATGCATGTCCTTTGCTCCTCATGCTTTGCTTTTTTAGGGTGGGGGATTTACAGAGGTAGTAGCTGATAGGTTTATTTTCTGACTTATACACATAATCTGCTTGATGTGTCGAATGTCCATAAGCATTGATTGAGATGGTGCATAATAATATAGATCAAGCACAGAAAAAGGTTTTAAATGGATTTGTGTTCCTATCAGATTTAAGGGTTTACATTTAAACATTATGTCATGTCATATTTTTTTTAGGATCATATTTTAGTCAGTCATCTCTCGTAGACAAAATCATCGTAAATTTTATCAACATTTCTTATCTCTTCTCAACATCCTCTCATTATTGGAGATGAGTTAAGTTGAGTTGAATTAAAGAGAAATTTTGCACACCATCTCTTCACTCTCAAAAAACAAACTAATAAAAAATTTAAAATAATTTATCCCTTCCATCCATTTCCTTCAAACCAAACTCTATTTTAGGGTTGTTGTTTGTCCAATCTTTTCCACTATTTTAAACATTTAAAAAAAATAAAATATTAGGTTATCTTGAGAAAGTTTATTATATTATTATAAATATAATAATATGATAGATAGTAGATTAACTTTTTAAGAAAGAAGAGTGTATAATTTACCACAAAAGGAAAGGAAAGTGCAACACAATGTTTTCCTAAAAAAATGTAGTTTGAATAAATTTCTTTTAAAATATGGAATCATTTTTTATTGAAATATTTTTATTACTTTTTTTTATCTCTTTTAATGTAAAATATTATCATATTAATTATCTCTTTTATTACTTATATATTTGTATATTGTAAAATAAAATAATACAAACGTACTGGCGAAGTTAGAACAAATTTTATGAGATGATCAAATATATAAAAAATTAAAAACTAATATATTAAATTTATATAAAATGTAGACTATATCAGCAACAAAGAAAATAAAAATTAAAAATTAATTATTTAGAAATCTCAAGTCCGACTACGCTTTAAGGTCAAATTCATTTATATATAATTGATTGGGTGTTAAGCATATTCACAATGTCTTTTTCAACGTAATATTTTTTATTACTTTTCCAATTTTTAAAAATTAATGTTCTTTTTTCTTCATAATTGTAATGTTAAAATGGGTACTATCTGTTTGTACCGATAACAAATCAACAAACTAATTATTCTTATTGTATTTTTTGAATCAATAAATTTGTATTTGTAATAGCTAAATATATATTGTTAAAGGTAGTTAAATATAAAGACATACCTACGTATTAAAAGAAAATAAAAAATATATCTAAAAAATATATCAAAAAAATTTGGGGTAGGTTTTCGACCCTATACATACGTGTGTGTCATGTACTACTCTAGAAAAGTACTATGTTATGAAAACATGTTTAACAAAAATTCTACATTTAAAATGCAATTCAAATGGTAAAATAATTGTCTTTACATTTAATGTATTGGAGTGCAAATTCAATTTGAACCCGCACAATTCCTCCATTTAAGCACGAGTTTCACTTTGAAATTTTAAAATTTGATTAATAACAATTAGTACGTTGAATACGCAACATTGTATAAAACAGTAAACTTATTTAGTTTTTAGTATAATTATTATATTGTGGTATATTTATTATGAAATTATTTAAAATTTATTATTATTTGTTATAGACTTTTAGACAAAATATGATTATAAAAAACTATAAATAAGCCCTCGCAACACGAGTATTACTCTCCCTAGTGTGTGTATATATAGATAACATGAAAATTATGAAGTCATTTTAAGTTTTTTATAGTTAATCATTATAGTATCTCAAAAACAAAAATATACATATCAAACTCCTCACCATTGAGGCATTGACTCAATCCAATTGGCAAAATACCACGCATTTTTCTTACATATGAACTTGTAAACTACAAAATGTTTGCAAATACATGACAATAAAAAAAAATTATGGTGCCTATGTAAATTGCAAAAAGAATACATTGAATATATATAAACCCTATATGTTTGAATTCTTATAACCAACAAAACTTAGATACAAACATCACATTAAATCTGCAAAAACACTAAAACAAGATCCTCATGTTTTCTTGTTAGGCTCAAAGACAAACTTGATAATAGAATCTTTGATAGACAATAAATCAGGGAACTCATTTTTGAGCTTAGATGCATCCATTTCATTGTTGCTCCTTTGTGCAACAATTACCTTTGCTTGTTCCTCCAAATCAAAATTCTCCCATTTAAATTGAGGATCAATGTAATCTTTATACAATTCTAATATCTCATTGTGACTTATAACTCCTGGATTTGTGAAATTCCATATACCTTTTAAGTTTCTCTTAGCCATCTCAATTGATATAGGTAAGAGTTCATCTAGCACTGTCATGCTATTAGGTATGTTTACCACTTTGTTGTAACGACTAATCTTAGTTATGAAGTTTCTTGGATTGCTAAGATCTGATGATATTGGCATTCTAACTCTTAATGTGCATACATTATCATATTCTTTTAGGAGATCCTCCACCTGCATTTTTTTTTCGTCATGTTATTAGATGAAATTTGACATTGCAAGAAAATATGCATGATGTGATTATTTTTCATAGTTTCTTATATTGAGTCATCGATTTTGTTTTGGTTTTAACTATCTAGTTTTTAGGGAAAATAGGCTCTAGTCGTACGGAGTTTGATCAGGAAGTAAGTAAAGTTTGGTCAATGATTGTTTCAACTAGAGTTCGAATTCAAATACTACCAATAGATTTATCGTTGACTGAAACTCATTAACCACTTGGTTTGTGAATCATCAGCTTAGTTTATAAAATTGTAGGGATGAGACGATCCATCTATGAAATTAGTGAAATTCTAAAATGATCTCTAAAATTGATAAACTCTGATCGTATTAGTCCCTCCAGGATAATTTCAAGGGCTAAATTAATCAACCCAAAAGGACTAATTACGATTGAAGATTTGTAATCATGGATCATTTTAAAACACCTACAATTTCATGAGTTAAATTGGTGATTCACTCTAATTTCTTTGAGGGTAACAAGGCCAATTTTTGTTAGAAATTTAAGCCAATGATGCTACTGTAAATAAGATGTAACTTAAAATTTCAGAGATATTACCATGGCCTTGGTCTTTGAATAATATGAACCAATGAAATTTGGCTTGTCCTCTTCCTTGAATCCAATGCCTGATCCTAAAGGATGCTCTTTATCATACTCAAATATGCAACCAGTTGCAAAATTCATGACATACAATCCACTTTCTTTGCAAACATCAGCCAAAGTTAATGTCCCTACAACATTAGTCCTTATTGTTTCAACTTTATGTGATTCACACCAATCAACATTAGGCCTTCCAGTTACACCAGCTGCATTCAACACATGTGTTGGCATAACCCTTTTAATATCTTCAACAATTGATCTCCTATCTTGTAATCTTCCCCTCCCATACTCCCAACAGATCCTCTCCTCATCACAAATCTTCCCTAACAACCCTCCAATCCAACCAGTCTTACCATATATCAAAAACTTCAACCCCGAATCCCTTCGGCCGACGTCGGTAAACGACCTCAAAAGCCTCGAGTATCCATACTGAAAAGACCATTGAGCTTCATCAGACAGATTGATCGCTGAGAAACGCGGATGCGGATTCAAAGCAGTCGATACATCTCCCCACCAATCAGGGTTATTTTTGTACCAATCGATCGTCATCTTAAGTCCTTCCTCCCAACTAATTCTCTCCTCCCAACCTAACTTCTTAAGCTTTTGATCATCCAAAAAATATCTTTTATCATTAAAAGGCCTATCTTGAACAAATTCAATAACTTGTTTAGGATCCAACTTAAATAGTTTACAAATATCTTCAGCTACATCTGACACACTCCTTTCTTTTTGAGTTCCAACATTATAAACTTGACCTATCACACCATTATGAAGTATAACATCAAATGCTTCTGCCACATCACCACAATGAAGATAGCTTCTCACATTTGATCCATCACCATGGATAGGCAATTTCTCACCTTTCATAGCTAGAAGAATAAACTTAGGAACAAGTTTTTCAGGATATTGATTAGGACCATAAACATTATTTCCTCTAGATGTTATAATTGGAAGACCATAAGATCTATGATAAGCCATAACCAACATTTCAGCACCTGCTTTTGTAGCTGAATAAGGATTTGTTGGTAAAAGTTGAGATGTTTCAATGTTACCAATCTCAGTATCTAAATCAGTTTCACCATAAACTTCATCAGTACTAACATGAATGAACCTTTTAACACAATTTGTAGCCCTGCATGCTTCTAGAAGAACATGTGTTCCATATATGTTGTTATATGTGAATTCCATTGAGTTTCCAAATGAATTGTCAACATGAGTTTGAGCAGCAAAATGCATGATTGTGTCTATTTCTTCTTCTATCAATAGATGATTCACTATATCAGCTGAAGCTATGTCACCTTTGATGAATTTGAACTTTTGTGATGATGTGCATGGTTGAAGATTCTTGAATGTTGAGCAATAATCTAGCTTGTCAAGAGCTACAATTTTGTAGCTTGGATACTTGTTGATTAATCTTCTTGTGACATGTGAGGCTATGAATCCAGCAGCACCTGTTATGAGGATGTTCTTTGGTTCATACATCTTTCCTTTTGATTGTATCTTTCTTCTTATTGTGTCTTTAACTTTCTATATCTGCAATGTTCTGTTGTTTAACATAAGAATCAAATATTAGTCACAAGATTAAAAGAAAATAATAACATAACTTATACTAGAAAAAATATGTCAACATATCAAACAAGTGCGAAAACAAAATTTTGTCTTAACCATCCGGTTTTCAGAGGAAAGGGGTATCGATAATCCGATGTTCAGCCAGAAGGTAAGTAAAGTTTGGTCAGTGATTGTTTTTGTTAGAATTTGAAGTCATGTTCTTCCAAGTGATTCGTCTATCACTAAAATTCACCAATCAGTCGAAGGTTATAAGTACAAAAAATAAAATTGTCTTGACCTTCTGGTTCCTATGAACAAATGATTCTCCTAATCCGGAGTTTGTTTGGAATATAAGTAAAGTTTGACAAAGATTTTTCCTTCTCGGATTTAAATTCAGATTCTCCTGTACAATTCGACCTTCATATAAGCTTATTAACTACTTGAATCCAACCGATTGGTTTAGTGAAAAAAAAAAGTATAGAGTATCTTTTAACAAGTAAGAGATGAAGGATGAAAACCGACGCAATCATTGTGTTGGAAATTTTAAATAAACAAAAAAAAAATGAACAAAATCTTATATTTATGAAACTTACTTAGGACATGCATATCATACTTTGAGAATAATGATACTATTCAAGATCATGAAATAAGTTTATTAATGAAAAAAGGAATTAACATTTTGTTATGTTCATCATGATTGTAATGCTTTTACCTTAATTACATGAAATTTGTGTGGTGTGGTCATGGAATGGTGGAGAATGACGGAAGCAATTAGTGTGAAATGATGAGAAAAGAAAAGACAGAAATTGGTAATGTTTGTTAGAGATTAACTAGGACTCTAAAATTCTACTAGTGGCTATAAGTTACAAACGTGGACTATGATCCGAAAAATGTTTTAAAAGCTTAATTTAGTCTCACATGTTAATCCTTATACTATGACCCTTAATTTAGGATTTTAGAATATACTTTACAAATAATATTTTTGTTAAGTGAAAAGGTTTCTCATTGAATTGAACACTTATAGCCCCAAAAATGTTTAAGAATGTTTATTATGGTTCAAATAGTTTATTGATTTTCAACTTATTTATCTATACTTGTCCAAAAACAATTATTTATTTATGTTGTAGTCTCTCCTTCTCATATTATGCGTCTCATTTTTAATATTTTTCTCTCAAATTATATGAAATTTTAGAATACTAATGCATCACTTTTTTCTAATGTTATCCTTATTTCCTAAAATGAAGGACAAATGATAAATATATAAAATATAAAAATATTTTAGTCTTGAACATATTACTTTACGTGAAAATTAGAATAAGTGATTATTTTCTTAAGAAGTACACAAATTTTGAGTATGCACATTTCGAAGTCTTCGAAAGAATAGTTTGTACTGAATAATATTAAATATCAAAAAGTTATAAATATGACAAATGATTTTTTTAAGAAAGTAATGGTTTATTGGTTCAGCAGAAAGAGTTAAAAGGATTGAAGAGAGATGGAACTAAACAAGCAAAACTTGGCAAAACTTGAGTTATAAAAAAAAATCTTTATCTACCATTTTTGCTTGCATTGTGTTCTTATTTCAACTATTTTTATTCATCCTCACAATCACAAGTTCATGATGAAACTCAATATATATATTATGTAGACAAAAGAAAACATTTGATACAAACAGAATATCTTACACTTGATATTTTCAAATGTTTTTATTTGCATCTTCTATGTTCTTATAAGAGTGGGTTTGTTTAAAAAAATTTAAAAATAATTGCTTATATTTTATGTTCTCAAAAATATGATAAACATTGAGTAGTTCTCAAAAAAATTACTACCATAATTATCATTATTTTTTAAAATTAAAAATAATTTTATAATAGTAAAAAAAAGGAGAAATAATATTTTTCTTATGTAAAATCTAAAAAAAAAAATAAGTTTTTTGTTTATTATACCTTAGAATCATTTTCCTTCAAATTTAAATAAATTTACCCTTTTTTACAAACATGGTGTGACACAAGTGGTAGATGTTTGAGTCTCTTAATCATTTAGTCAGATGTTCAATCTCTATTCGGTACATATGAAAAAAAAACATATGTTAAAAGAAGTCAACCCCTTAAATGAATATCAGTCATTTCGAGATATTAATCTTTATAGTTGTACAAAAATACTTTTACTTAAAAAACAAGTATAAACTATAAAATTATACAAACTAGTGAATAAACATCATAAGTGTGCACAGCCAGTTTTAAATTATGTATGAAAGGTGTGTCATCAAATTTTTGATGTTGAGAAATGGAAAGCAGCTTAAAGGTGTCTTCACATATTCTTTCATGCTTCCATCACAGTTATGAAAGTATAGCACCGAGTAACAGTCAACTTTTTAAACTCAAGTAGGTCAAAATTGGGGTCATGCCAATATTGGATACCAATACTTGATAGATATTTGTGGATATGTATCTTATGAGTATCATTAACTTTATTATTTAAAAAATATCTTATCGAATACTTTTGAGACACTAAACGGATACACATATATGCATCCTAAGAAAAATGAAAAGAATAAAAAAAGTTTGACAAGTTTGTGAGACACCAATATACTTATATGCCAAGTTTGAATAAGAAAAGTTTGACAAGAATAAAAAACGACAAAATTGTCTCTTGGTGTTAGTCGACATTACCTATATGCCAAGAAGGGATTCCATACCCAATGAGTTGGTTGGCTGATCATGTGTATTGGTCCATTGAAATACTATGTCCACAAACTTGGCGGATGCTGGATCAATCAAACCATGTAACAGTGTAAGGAAGCAATGATGCCTAACCTCTCTTATTAAGATCGCAGAAGTTCATAGAAAACTTAATGGTATCGAAATTTGCAGAGGAGTCTCACTAATTTGTCACCTTTTATTTGGATATGACAGTTTTCTATTTTTGCAGGCTCAACCTTGAGGTGACAAAAATTAAAGAAATTATTCTCTTGTAACCGCATGTCAATCCATTAATTTTTTAGGATTGAAATCTTATTATTCATCATGAATAATATTATTCATCATGAACGTTGCTTGTCTTTCTTCTAGGAGTGAGAGAATGTCTATGCTCAAAGAAGAATACTGGTCTCTCATGAATGGTGGATCAAAACAATGAAGATACTTTCAATTTATCAAAAACAGGGTGTCTGTGCCTAAGCCTAAGCAGTGTGGTGGAATGAACATCAAGCTTTATAAAACATAAGTATGAACTTCTAGAATATTTATGCTTTATACTTAGCTATAGTTACACGCTTGACAAACATGACTGGAATTTATCAGATAAATCCTGTGACCTTGTTTCACAAGTTTTTAAGGCAAAAATAAAACCTTTCCCTTTGAGACCTAGGGAAAAAATGTAGAATAGAATTTGAGGATAACAAGCTGTGAGAATCAACGAAAAAGAAGCATGTAGTGAATGTAGAAGAAAAAAACCAACAAATCAGGACAAAAGAATCCTCATCAGACAAGCATATACTTTATATAGATCAGGAAAAACAGTAGCAACAACTTCAAAAAGACGGTTATCTGCAATGAAACTACAAGTACTCTGTAAACATAAATAAAACACTAGCTGAGACATCAATTAAATAACTAATCCAATACAATAGAAGAAACTCGAGCCATTATCCAACAAAACAGACTCATACTGCAATCCAGGCACCACTTGATAAACAAATTGCAGTTACTGACTCTTAAAAATCAACTTCTGCTACGGCGTCGCTCCCTAATGCCATTTCTGCATATATTGTTTTGAGGCATCATGTGTCAGTTACTCAGGAGAAAAAACCACAGGTACCATTAAAACAAAACGTTTTTAACAACATATTAAGCAAAACCATGGCATTTTAATAAAATGTTTGTTTGAAAACCAGGCCAGTTCAAAAAGTGACAATAATAGTTAGCCTTAGTAAGATACATTTAAGGGTGAGCATAACTAACCCATTAGCATATGGCACCTCCTCACGCCCACGGTAAGGAGCTGGTGACCTGCTGTAGCTACGTCCGCGAGGAGAAACACTGCGGCGTCTGGGGGACCGCCCACGGGGACTGTAACTCCTGGTGCATACAAAAGAAAAGGGAGATGAGTGGATCAACAATTTTTTACTGCGTAATCACTACAAAAAAATACTGATATAAAATACTGTCTTCAATAAAAAATTAGTGCCAAATCAAATGTACACAGATTCAAAAGAAAACATAGGAAGCCGTCCCACCGTCGCCCATAACTTGGGCTCCTGCGGAATCGAGGTGGACTACGGCTACGGCGTCTTCCTGAACCACCACGATTGCGACATTCACGAGCAAAATGGCCAGGTTCACCACACTCATAACACTTCAAATCAGAACCACCGCCGCCGCCGCCGCGACCACGACCCCCACCGCCTCCTCCGCCGCCGCCACCACCGCTTCTAGAATTGTGAGAAAGCTCTACCCTCCAACCATTCTTGCCTGTTCCACAGGAAACAAATGAAAAGGCCCAGTAAAAATAAAGTATTAAGGAAAAAGAACAGTGACCCATGCAACAAGATTTATGAGAGAATGAAAACAGAAACCATGTTTGGTTCTTTGACATGTTTTATTTTTATTTTGACAACGAGGAACATCTAGCAAAAAGGTATCATATTGATGTTAGCTTCCACACAGATAGGTGTTAAACAGATAAGTATAGGTTGCGCACGTAACCATAACCCTGCAAACCTATTGGTCTTTTACATCTTCTCAATAAAAAGAATGACCAGTATCATTAAAAAGGTACCAGAAAAGCTTGGATTTCTTTATCACGAGTTTTTCATTGGAAAAGTGCAACAATTATTAATTGTTTGTGTAAATACATACAATATTCACTTAAAAACAAGTGCATAACATCATACTATTGTAACAACAAAATCCAGACCTTATTGCAATAACAGTTTGCTACAAGGACCAAACAACTTCGGTAGGCTACATCAAGGACCAAATTTTCCAAATTTCAGAAAAAATTGAACAGCAGCATGATTTATGAGAACACGGTAGCATCATATAGGCATAACTAGGAACAAGTTTTTCATTCAGTAAAGACAATATCATGTTACCATAATCTTTTCAGAAGTTATTTAACCCTTTGTCAACAAAAACTTAATTGGAGCACAAATTGCTCAAAGGGGCATATATTAGAACACAGGCAGCACTCACATGGGCCACAGATTAATGGTAGTAGCACAAATCTCATAAAACAAAGCCATTATGCAACAGAAGTGTAGCTTGCGAGATAACACTCTGAAGCAGTGCAAATCCTCGGTTCACATTCTTAATTCTCTTTACATGAAGTCAAAGTGTACAAATCAGCAGACTCCGAAGAAGATTAACGAAAAAACCACTATTGCAGGGCGGGCTGCTTGCATAAGAGATTAACAATGCAGAAGTAGAAGAAAGAGAGCATCTGCTTGCCCATAGAGGCCTCAAACGAAAAAGAAGACTTAAATACGTAGAGTTGAGGAAAACCCTTCAAAATATTGACCGGAAAAGGGGTGAAAAACAATAATACATTAGCAGCTTAGAATAATGTTGTAATCAATATATATATGGCATTTTGTTACACTACAGTAATTCTTCTACACATACCATCTAATTCACGAATAGCATCTTGTGCATCTCTGCGGTCATCAAAGTCAATAAAAGCATAACCAGGTGGTCTCCGAGCAACCCAAACACTGCAAGCACAACATCCATTAAAAACATTAAAAAAACCATTCTCTAAAATAACCTTCAACAGCAACAATACACATTCTAAGCAAAACTGTGAAATTGAAGAGTCCATAACAAGATTAATCATAGTTAATTAAAAATGAAATCATAGACATGTGAGTCTATGACCAACACAAAACAAAACAAAACAAAAAAACACATGATAACTAACGTAATCAATAATAGTTTATTTGCTATGATTTATTTTTAAAAATTAACATGACAAAAACATCCACTTCATCTATTTTTCTCAAGATAAAAAATTTCTTACTTCTACAAATAAAAATACAGTGTCGTCTTCTTTCACTTTTATTATTTCCTCAGTTCAAAATTTAAAAATAAAAAAAGTTTCTTCAATTTAAAAAAAAAAAAAAAACTTCTGCAAATATGTAAAATAAAATAAAACTGCAGCATCGTATAATCATAATTTTCTTGAACTACCTTCGAATAACACCGAAAACACGGAATTCATCTTCTAGGTCCCTCTCCGTGACTCTCGAATCCAGGTTACCAACATACACACGAGACATCGTTTCGTTCTTTCGACAATAAACCTGCAAATCAAATAAACGGAAAAGTTAAATTAATTTAAACTAAAAGAGAGAGAGAGAGAGAGAGAGAGAGAATTAAATTTGGGTAATAAATTAAGGATCGGTGAAAGTTTGAGAGGTTATACGAAAAAAGTCGAACGATTAAACGAAAACGGAAGCTGAGATATGCTAAATGGTAGAAAGGTAGAAGAAGAAGAAGATAGATCTGAACCTTAGAAAAACCCTAGCGGCCTGTTTGGTTGAGAGAACAACACAATGAATGTTTTAATGTTGGGTGATAGTGTGGAGCTATATAAAGCCCACTTGTCTTCTCGCTTCACGAAACCTAAGATACTTGTCTTTCAAATCAAAATTATTTTATTTAATCGGTAATAATTTTTTTTTGGTAAAATTTAGTGGCAACATTTCTGTGTCTTATTAATATGTTTTTAATTGAGTAAAAAAAATCAGTGCTTTTTATTTAGGTTTTTTTTATATTAATAGATGTTTATTGTTCATATAAAAAATGGCTTTGATTGATTATGTACAATTAATTTACATTAAGTGTAAGACCTATTGTCAATTGTCTATAACATACAATTGGACTCATACACTTTAATAAAACATAATTAATAATGAATAATAATTTAGAATCACCAACATACTGAAAACTACATTTATAAATATAGTTCACCGATTATATCTGAGATAAAATATTACATCTTGAAAATAAATTATGATTTGTCTGATTATATCTGAGATAAAATAAACATCAAATTTTAATTCCATAAGTTTGGAACTGATCTTCTGATTCTAAATTCATATATCAGGTTCCTCCATCTGCTAAATAAAAAAAAATGGAGTGAGATAAAAATATCTCAGTAAGCTCTGAAAATAAAGAAGAATGGTACGAGTTTCTTTCACAAATGTGTTTAAAACATGAGAACAAATATACATATCGTTAAAACTCACTTTTATTTTTTATAAAAGTTTTAGTTATGATAATAATAATAATAATGTTATTATTATTATTTTCTTAAATTCTGTAAAGGAAAAAAAATATATGCATGACCTCAAATCTTTTTCTTTGGAATAAGGAAAAGTCGTTCGATATCTTGACGGGGGTCACCAAGATAATTGAGTCCTCATTGGTAAAGATGCTGTGGCCAAACCTCAATCAGCGTCCTGATTGTTTTCCTTTACCTTTTATTCTATGCTTGGAACAACCTGAATGTCCCACCGTGAATAAGGTCATGCATGATCTGAATTAATGATGTTATACTGAGATGTTTTGTATGAAATGTCTTTATTATGTCATATAACTTAGCGATACACTAAACTAATAATAATTTGATCATACGTCCTTAATTTAAACGGAACTCATAACAAACAAAAAAATAAAAATAAAAAATAAACAACATTGGAGTCATGAAAATAGTAACAACATCAAAGTCATGAAATTAATAACCACATAAAAGTTATGAATTTAATAACAACATAAAAGTCATGAAAAATAAGTTGGATGTAGTTTTAAAACACCTATATGCAAAAATTTCATTTCCTCATACCCTACTTCTACAAATCCGTAATAACCCAAAACAATTTATTTAAATAATTTCAGTGTTCAAAACCTTCATATTAAAGTAACATATCAGTTTCACATACACATCAGACGTAACAGTAACCAAAATAAATGATGATGGGTAATATGTATATGCCGAATCACTACTTCACCAAAATTATAAAACTAATAAATTAAAATAAATTTACATGAATTTTGAATTTATGTAAAATTATGTTCTTTTTTGTTTTTTGAACATATTACTTATATTATTTATATGTATTTATATGTTTATATGAATGTTTCAAATTTAATTGTCAATATAGAAATTTAGAGGAGTATGTAAATCAACTTTAACAAAAAAGAACAAAGGGAGGAAAAAAATAATTAGTATTCAGATATTTTGGGTTTAATCGTTTGGCATAAATAGATATTGGAAGATTTTCAAGATATGTGCGTGCGTGACAGAAAACTTAAAATTAAAAATTCAACATTACGACAAATCAAAAGGAATTCAACTAACCCCTAAATAGAACAAAGGTTACCAGCGGTGTATCTCGAAATTACATTATTTAACCTTACATTTAAATCAATATCAAAATAAAAAAAAACTAAACATTCTTAATTAATCTACTGCCGTTAAAATCATGTTGTCTAATAGTAACATTATTTGACATTTTCCACATCGACCTAACAACAGCTAACCAAATAGAATAAAGTTTATCTCTTGTGACTCTGCTACCATTAATTGAACCTACAAATTTAAAAGCACGTTAGGAAGGCAAGTTCACCATTACTTCGCTGATACCTAACAATTGCAAAATCATTTTCTAGATATGTCCAAACGAGGACACTAGAAAAGTAAATGTTGTACTGATTCTTGCATGCCACGACCACTTATACACAATTGATAATCTATACAAAACCTTGTCGAATCAAATTGTCTTTGGTTAACAATCTATTACGTAATAGGTGTAATATACCTTTATTAGTATTGTCTTGTTTCAAATAATATCATATGAAGGAGATATTGTGCTATCACTATCTTGTCTCAGACAAATTGTAAGTTTCTTTGATCAAATAACCTCCACCATGATAATGAATCCAAACTCAAGAATCAGACACATACTCCTACAAAACAAATTAGCCGAAAAATCATGCATTCCAACACCAACTCCTCTTCCCAACCAAACACCATTCTCCCCCACCTTCACCCCTCATCATTCACACAACCCCACACATGAACATCTCAACCACATAAATATGCTTATCAACACTCAAACTATGAAGTATACGTTCACTAAGAGCACCTTCTCCAAACTAATGTTTATTCCATAGACAAGTTTTGGCTCCATTTCCAAGTACAATATGCAAATTTGTATCAAACCAATTACCAACCTCATTACATGTCCACTTCTTGAATATAACATAAATCTTTCCACAAAGCAAAATGAGTTTTTAGCATACCTCGTCATTGATACACTAGATACCAACGCATATTTATTGTCAATTACTTTAAACCACAACTCTTCCATTCATTCCTCGCCCTCCAACTGAAGGTGCAAACACGAGAAAGGGGGGTTGAATTGTGTTTGACTAACTTGAATACTTTTTCTGTTTTTGCAGTTTTATAACAAAACCTGATGTATGAATGAAACAGAGTTAGCAGCGGATATAAAGTAAAATAAAAACACAGAATTTTTATATTGGTTCACCGTTAACGAGGCTACGTCCAGTCCCTTCACCTTGAAGGATTTCACTAATTCAAAACCTTGAATTACAACAATACCACTGACCCTCCAAGTCAGTCTTCTCAAACAGTCTAAGAATCCTAGACTTTTGAGGAATACAGCACATTGACTTCTCAATTCAAGTCTTCTCCTACCAATCTGACAACCCCAAATTGTATAAGGAATTACAACGCCTTGTAGACTCTACTTCAACAACTTAGATCTAACACAAGGGAAAGAAAATAACATGAGTGCTTGCTTCTGGAAAGCTGGAACTCACAATTAACCTCACTGAAAACTTGAGTGTTTGCTTTTGGAAGTGTATGACTTTTTTGTGATTTTTGATGTTAAGTATTCTGCCTTGAGCCTCCTTTTATAGATGCGGATTAGGGTCTCTTCCAAGTTTAAATTCGAGCTGTATCTTGCCAGATACTCTTGCAAAAATACTTTGACCAATCGAGCTTCACTTAAATAAAAAACATATCTTTTTATGCTCCAGATTGCCTTTCAAAAATAACTTTGACCAATTCTGACTTTAATTAATTTTGGAACAAATCTTTCTTCCCGCTAATAGCTTCTGGATTCCACAAGTCTTCAATTTATTTTTGTATGAAATCCTTTTTAATACTTTGATCAAATTTTAATCAAATCTCTACCGATTATCATCATGATTAAATATGAACCCTTTGATCTTCTGCTTTCGTCCACATCTGGACCATACTAAGTGATATGATGTGATCCTCTGATTTCGGCCAACCCTGGACCACACTTTCTGATCTCGACCAACCTAGACTAGCAAACTGATCTGCTGTGATCCTCTGATCTCGGCCAATGCTGGACCATACATTCTGCCCTTTCTGATTTCGGCCAACATTGGGCCATGGTCTGATATTCTGATCTCGGCCAACACTGGGCCATATTCTTAAATCTGGACCATTTAAGAAATCCGCAAACAGACGGACAAACCGAGAGAACAAATCAGTCCTTGAAAGATCTATTGAGGGCATGTGTGTTGATAGAGGAAACTGGGATGAGGTATTGCCATTGATTGAGTTTACTTACAACAACAGTTTTCACGCAAGTATTGGAATGGCACCCTACGAGGCTTTGTATGGACGCAAGTGTCAGACTCCTTTATGCTGGTATAAGGACGGAGAAAGTGTGATTGTTGGACCTGAAATTGTGGAACAGACTACAGAGAAAATTAAGAGGATACAAGAGAAAATGAAGATTTCACAGGATCGTCAGAAGAGTTATGCGGACAAGCATCGCAAACATTTGGAATTCGAGCAGGGTGATCATGTATTTCTAAGGGTCACGCCTACAACTGGAGTTGGCAGAGCTATCAAATCAAGAAAGTTGACTCCGAAATTTATTGGACCATACCAGATTACTGCACGAATTGGACCAATGGCTTATCGGATTGCTTTACCTCCAATACTGTCCAATATTCACGACGTATTTCACGTGTCGCAGTTAAGAAAATACATTTCGGATCCGTCACATGTAATTGAACCAGACACAATTCAAATGAAGGATAACCTGTTATTTGAAGTGTTTGCTGTAAGAATTGAAGACAGGAAGATTAAACAGTCGAGGAACAAGGAAATCCCACTAGTCAAAGTGATTTGGAATCCGACTACGGGAGACGCAACTTGGGAACTGGAGAGTAAGATGAAGGAACAATATCCTCAGTTGTTTATTAACATGTAGTTTCGAGGACGAAACTAATTTAAGGGGGGAAGTAATGTAAGACCCTTAAATTTAAAATTAAATTATGGATTTAATATTAGATGTATTTTGGGGATAATTGTAAAATATTTAATATATGTATATTTTGTGTAAATATATATATATAAATAGTTATTTTGGAGGTTGAATTAAAATTAGTGGATGAAGGATAAATTAATTTAATTACGTGTAATTAAATTATCGGGTAGTTAATTAAGGGATTATCTGCTAATTGCGACAAGACTAGTTAAGTGATGGAGGGTCAAGTAATATTATACTATTAATGTAAGATGAGGTGGCACATATATGTGCCTATATATATGAAGGAGTGGCAAGAGCAAAGGCAGAAACCTTCCCTCCTCCTTACTGCATGAAACAGTAAATTTCTTCTTCCTCTTCCCATTCTGTTTCACGTTTATAGAAAGAAAAAAAAGTTGCTCAAAAGTGAGATTACTTAGAAATCCAAGTATCAAACCACCAAGTACCAAGAACAAAAGTTGTTCTTTTCCTCATTACAAAGCTAGAGAACCCACTTTGGTAGCGGCAAACGGAAACTTTGCCGACTTTTGTCGCGAAAACGTGAACGGGAGCAGAAACGTAATAGAGGTAAGGGGCACCTTCCACTTTCTAGTTTTCATTTTAGGGCTGTAAATGCATGTTTGATGTGTGATCATATTTTAGTTTCTCGTTTGAAAAACGAAACTATTGTGCATGTTGTTATAAAATGCGAAGAATGCATCATGTTGATGTTTGATGATTATGTGATGTTGCTGTTTTGGCTGATATAACATTGTTGTTTTGGTTGTGTGGGAATACTAGAAAATGCTTTGCATGTTGTTTTGGTTGTGTAAGAATACTGGAAAATACTTTGCATGTTGTTTTGAGAAATGATCAAAATGTAAACGTTGAAAAATGTCTATTTTGTTGTGGTTGACATTCTATTTTGGGTGGTTTAAGCAAAATTGTGATGATGTTCTGGTGTTGGTGATTCTGTTTCTGTTATGTTGAAAACAATCTGGTGTTGATGATGGTTTTCAAAAGAAAAGGATTTAAAATGGTGGAAGTGTTTTCTGGAAAATCTATTGTTGATGAAAAATGTTTTGAGTTTTGTAGTTAAAGAAAAACAGTGAGGTGATTCTGGTGTTGATGATTATGTTTTCTGTTGTGTTGTTAAAAATCTGTTGTTGATCATGTTGAGGGTGATTTTTAAAGGAGAAGGATTTAACTGGGTGAAGGTGTTTTCTGGAAAATCTGTTGTTGATGAAAAACGTTTTGAGTTTTGTGGTTTCAAAAGAATGGTGATTTTATTTTGGTGTTGTGTTGGTTTTTCAAAGAAAAGAATTTGAAAACGTGTTGAAGTTTTCTGTGAAATTTCACTGAATTCAAAGGTGTATTCGAATACGGCATGAGTGTATTCGAATACAGCCTGCAAAACTTCAGTTTTATTCAAATTTTTCAACTTGTATTCGAATACGAGCCTCTGTATTTGAATACATATAAGGGATTTTTGCTTCTGACTTAGCCTATGTATTCGGCTACGACCCTGTCGTTTTCGAATACAGGACTGCAATTTTTGCCACCGTATTCGCATCTGTATTCGACTACGACAGCCTCGTATTCGAATACAGAATGCTGATTTTTCACTGTTTTTGCCTCTGTATTCGAATACAAGGGAGGTGTATTCAATACAGCTTGTTTTTTTTCAAAAATTTCAGTTTTAAACAATGGTTTATGAACTTAAAGTGTTGGGAAAATATTGGGAAGGTTTGTGATAAATTAAAATGGTGTTTTTGAGATGGTTTGAGGTGGTGATGATGAGGTTTTGGAGTTCTTTATTGATGCTGTGAAAAATGTTGAGTTTACACTGTTGTAGCTTCTGTATTCGAATACAAGGAAGCTGTATTCGAATACAGAGTGTTGATTCTGCACTGTTTTAGCTTATGTATTCGAATACAAGGAAGTTGTATTCGAATACAGATTCGTTTTTCCATAAATCTCAGTTTTAAACACTGTTTTATGAACTTTAAGAGTTGGGGAAACATTGGGAAGACTTGTGATAAATAAAAATGGAGTTTTTGAGATAGTGTAAAGTGGTAATGATGAGGTGCTTGAATGTTTTTATTGATGAGATGATAATGAAATTATTTGGGTTGAGATGGTTTTGGAGAAATGATGGAAAGGCAGAATTTTGCTCATGTTTGAAGAGAAAACATTGCATGTTCATGCATTGCATTGTCAGGTGGTAACCGCGATGGGCCACAGAGTAATGCGTAAAACGTGCTGGTCTGTTGAGCGACTGCACTGATATTGGTCTGTGAGCGACTGTATCTTGATATGCGCAAAAATGTGTTGATCTGTTGAGCGACTGCACGAGTGCTGGTCTGTTGAGCGACTGCACTGGTACTGGTCTGTGAGCGACTGTACCTTGGTATATGTGAAACGTGCTAGTCTGTTGAGCGACTGCATGAGTGCTGGTCTGTTGAGCGACTGCACTGGTGCTGATCTGTGAGAGATTGCACCATGGTCATGTTGGCCATTAAAGTCTAACATATGAAAATCGTGCTGGTCTGTGAGCGACCGCACATGTGCTGGTCTGTGAGCGACTGCACCTTGGTAATTCCAAGAAGTTGAGTACATGAGCATATACATATTGTGTAAGACCCCGAGTTTAAAACACAGCGTAAGTGCATTTTTTTTTTCTTTTCACATAAAATAAATCAATAAAAGAATTTTCCAAATTAATTCAAGGGAATTAAAATAAGATTTTCATCAGTTCATTTCAAAAGAGAACACCCGACATGTATCCACTAAATAGTTTCAGAGTGCGGAAGAATACAGCAGAAAAATCATTACATAAATTCCCAAAATAAAATTACATTTCCCAAAACATCAAGACTTTATACAAAAGTCTAGACTGATCATGCACTAAGCTACAATAGCAAGGTCTCCACCGTATCCCCTACAAGTCTCTTCTTCAGCCAGTTGTCTGCCCCTCTGCGTCGTCCACGAATACTCCGTATGTGAAAAATCAGGGGAAACTAACGACGTTTCCGTCGTTAGTTTATCCGTCAGTAGGACGGGTTCGGGTAACATCTGAGGACAAAGCCCAAAGTCCACAATATAATAGCAAGGGTCACCGACCGAAATTAACAAATAATCACATAGCATATATTTCACAGCAACAAATATATCCATGGTAAAACATATGATGATGAGGAAAATAATAATGCTCATTTGAAATTTAATGACATATATGCCTTTTCAAAAACAGCAGTCAATTATTATGAAGTATGTGGTAAGTACAAACAACACCTCAACATAACACAATCATTAAATCAGAAATTCAGATTCTGGACAGTACTCACACACATTCAATTTCCAACCATTCATCATATAATCAAACGTGACCCACCGGTCAATCTCTCAATGCAATATGTATATGCTCATGTATACAATTTTCTTGGAATCACCAAGGTGCAGTCGCTCAACAGACCAACACAATATGTTTGACTTTAACGGCCCTCAAGACCAGGGTGCAATCGCTCAATAGATCAGCACCAATGGAAACGCTCAACAGTCCAACACTCGTGCAGTCGCTCAACAGACCAACACGTTTGACATATACCAAGGTACAATCGCTCAACAGATCAGTACCAAGTGCAGTCACTCAACAGACCAACACTCGTGCAATCTCTCAACAGATCAGCACGTGGTTGCGCATTTCAGGGTACAGACGCTCAACAGTCCAGTACCAGTGCAGTCGCTCAACAGACCAGCACTTATATACCAAGGTACAATCGCTCAACAAATCAGTACCTAGTGCAGACGCTCAACAGTCCAGCACTCGTGCAATCGCTCAACAGATCAGCACGTGGTTGCGCATTTCAGGGTACAGACGCTCAACAGTCTAGTACCAGTGCAGTCGCTCAACAGACCAGCACTTATATACCAAGGTATAATCGCTCAACAGATCAGTACCTAGTGCAGACGCTCAATAGTCCAACACTCATGCAATCGCTCAACAGATCAGCACGTGGTTGCGCATTACTCTGTGGCCCATAGCGGGTACCACTTGACTATGCAATGCATGAATATGCAGTGTTTCACTTCTCTAGAAACAGTATGCAAAATCAGAAAATTCATGCTTTTCATCATGTTTTAAAATATCTCAGCACAGTCAGAATTATCATCATCACAATAATGATTAAACAGTCAAGTAATCATTAACACTTTGAAATGTTTTCCAAGACTCTTAAAATTCAATTACAGTGTTTAAAACTGGGATTTCTGGAATTTTACAAATCTGTATTCGAATACAGCTCCTCTGTATTCGAATACATAAGCCAAAAACAGTGCAGAATTACACTCTGTATTCGAATACATCCCTCTGGTATTCGAATACAGAGGCAGTCTCAGTACACAAAACAACATCTTTCATTACATTAGTAAAGTTTTAAAAACTTCATCACCACCACTTCAAAATATCACCAAAAGTTCCATTTTAATTCACCACAACAATCCCAACATTCCCCAAACACTCAGGGTTTTCAAAACTTCTTAAAAACTTGGAAATTCTGGAAACTCGAATCTGTATTCGAATACAAACCCCTTGTATTCGAATACAGAAGCATGAAACTGCAATTTTAACATTCTGTATTCGAATACAGCATGCCTGTAGTCGAATACAGAAGACAAAACCTTGAAAAATTCAACATTTTCTCCCAGATCATTAAAGGTTTTCAATACTTCATCCTCTCTTCAAAATATTTCAAGAACTCCATTTAAAATCACTTTAACCCTTCTCAAAGTTTCCCAACACTTTAAAATGCATATCACAGTGTTAAAACTTGATTTTATGGAAAACACGAATCTGTATTCGAATACAACTTCCTTGTATTCGAATACAGAAGCTAAAAACTGAGCTTCTGGAAAAACACAAATTTGTATTCGAATACAGATCCATTGTATTCGAATCTAGAAGCTGAAACTAGTGAAAATCTGCATTCTGTATTCGAATACAGCATGCCTGTAGTCGAATACAGATGCGAATACAGTAGTCGAATACAGATGCGAATACAGTGTTAAAATCCCACTTATGTATTCGAATACGACATGGTCGTAGTCGAATACAGATGCTAAGTCAGAAGCAAAAATCCTTCATCTGTATTCGAATACAGGGGCTCGTATTCGAATACAAGTTTGAAAACTTAAGTAAAACAGAAACTTGACAGGTTGTAGTCGAATACACACATGTTGTATTCGAATACACCTTCGAAAACCATTGAAATTTTCCTGAGATTCCAACCCTTTTCAAACTGTTTTCTTTTAAAAACAAACAACCAACATTAAAACAGATTCAACACTTTTTTCTAGACAATACTTTCCTCATTAAAAATCCCTTTTCTTTTTAAATCATCAACATCATCAGAATCACTCAAAACAGAAACAGAATCAGGATCATCAACAACAAATCATCCAGACTTTCAAACCATCAGAACATCATACAGCATTTCAGCTTTCTCAATATCAGAATAACATGCAAGCATTTCAGCTTTCACAACACATCAGAATAACATGCAAGCATTTCAGCTTTCACAACACAGCAGAATAACATACAAGCATTTCAGCTTTCACAACACATCAGAATAAAATGCAAGCATTTCAGCTTCCACAACTCATCAGAATAACATGCAAGCATTTCAGCTTTCACAACACATCAGAATAATATGCAAGCATTTCAGCTTTCACAACACATCAGAATAACATGCAGCATCACATAGCAGCAAAACACAAACAGAATGCATTTTTGCATTTCAAAACCATTTTCAAAACAGTTTTATGAACATGCATTTTTAAATCATGTTTGAAATAACATTCAAGACATTTTCCACTTTCCCACATAAACAACACAACTTTAGTGCATTCAGCTCAAACAGCCATTATCACAAAGCTTTTAAAACGTCAAAAAAATGCATTTTTGATTTCTTTCAAGCATCAGGCAAACCAGTTTCAAAATAGTAATGAAAATACTAGTAATGCCATGAAAGTTATGCACTTACAGCCCTAATGCAACTAGAAAGTGGAAGGTGCCCTTACCCTCGTAGCGTGTTGTGCTTCTGCTAAAGTGTATGCGTCAAAAATGGCGAAAACTCCCGCCTGCGTTTGCTGCTACAAAACTGAGTTCTCTAGCTCCGTAATGATGTGGGGATTAACTTTACTACTGGGGGTTTTCTGGTTTGATGCTGGGATTTTCAAGTAATGGTGTTTTTGAGGAACTCCCTCGTTTTCTCTTTGTAGTCGTGACTGGAAATGGGGAAAGCAGAAACAGCAAACAGATTGGGAGGGAAAATGGGGTACTGTTACATGCAGTATGGGCAGTGAGGAAAGAGGGATGGTGTTCTGATTTCACCATCCTTCTCACTCCTATTTATAGGCTTTTGTGGTGCCACCTCACCCAAAAATAATGTTAAAATAATGCTGGATCCTTCAGCACTTAATTGACTTGCAATTAGCCACTAATCCTCAATTAACTGCCCGATTAATTTAATTACTCGTAATTAAATTAATTTAATCTTCATCCAATAATTTTTATTTCATCCTCCAAAATAAATATTTATATATATATATATTCACTCAAACATACATATATTAAATATTTTACAAATATCCCCAAAAATACAATTAAAATTAATTCCATAATTTTAATTAAAAATTAAGGGTCTTACATATTGCATCGAGGTGGTTGACCGGTGGGTCATGATGTGGATATATGTTGATGATTGGAAATTGATGTGTGTAAGTATCTTATAAAATGTGAATTTCTGATGAATGGTTGTGATTGCTGAGTTGATGGTTGTATTTACAACATGTTTTCCATATTAATTGGCTGCTGTTTGAAAAGGTATACATGTCATGAAATTTCAAAATGAGCATCCTTATTTATCATTATTGTTATATGATATGTCATGGTTATAATTGTTACTGTTGATATAAGTGTTATGTGTTATTTGTTAATTTCGGTCGGTGACCCTTTACTATTATTGTGGAAATTGGGCTTTGCCCTCAGATGCCCCCTAAACCCATATCACCAGTGGGTCCCCAGACGACGGAAACGTCGCTCGATTTCATTGATCGTCTCCTGCCTACTGCGTGGGTATACGACCCCATCTCAAGGAGGGCGACGTACACGGGGAGACTGAAGAGGACCTGCAGGATTAACGGGGTGGTGGACTATGTGGAGCACACCTATACGAGGATTGACTTTCCTGTGCCTTCCAAATTGGTATTGGAGGCGCACGGAATTTTTTGAGGACGCGGGGGAGCCGATGAGAGGGGTTGAGACGGAGGCCACAATAGGTGTGGTGACTCCTAACCCGGTGACTCGAGGAGCTGTACATGATACAGAGGTGGAAGGGGAGAATCAAAGACCGACGCTAGTAGCAGATGATGTTCCGGGTCCATCTAGGACATCCGATGACTGCTTTGAGATTCCGGCACTGCCGAAGCGACCCCGTTTGTATATTGATCTGACTTCGGAGGAGACCGATCCTTCCTTATATGATGAGGAAGAGGACGTTATGTCGAGGCGAGCTGCGGAGTCGGACGAGACTTGCATGGGCTGCGGAGGGAATCCTTGCTACTGTAGCTTTAGTGCATGATCAGTGTAGACTTTTTGTATAGGATCTTGATTTTGGTGGATGTAATTTATTTTGGGAATTACTGTATAACTTTTCCGTTGTTCTCTTCCGCACTCTGATACTATTTAGTAGGCCATAGGCCAAGTGTTTTATTTTGAGATGATATGACATTGTTTTTTTTAAATGTATTAATGTTTATTATTAATTCCCAAAGTTAAGTACTTAGTGATATTATGATGAAATTATTTAATTACGTTCATCGATTAAATTACAACGTACTATTTTACGAAACAACTTAATTAAAATTTTATTATTATTCTTTTGAATTAATAATTTTGAAAATTCCTTTTATCTATTTAAAAAAAAAATACACTCGCGCTGTATTTTAAACTCGGGGTGTTACATGAACCATGCTATCTTCTGGTCTGGGTCAAATCTAGATTGAATATCTTGTTCTGAACCCATTAATTTATCCTCTGATTAAGTCTGGATCAAGTCTGGATTGTTTATCATTTCACTGTCAGGCTATCTTCTGGTCAGAATAACTTCTGGACTAAGTCTGACTAATGATTCCTTCTCGTCTGGATCAAGTCTCCCTCGGCAGGCTTCCTTCTGGTCTGGTCCAGGTCTCCTTCTGACTTTGCTTCCTTCTAATCTGAGCCAACAAATATATCCTCTGGTAATTTCAGGATGCATCCTCTGGTACCTTCTGGATGCATTATCTAATGTTTTCATTTTCTGCCTCTGGAAACTTCCTCTTCTGGTGGAATTTAATGTAATAATTCAAGGTACAAAATAAAGATTACATGGAGTGCTTTTGTAAACATCGAAATCCTAAGTACTTAGAACCAACTTGGTTCCAACACCAACGACATTTATCCAGCAAAGCAATATTAAAATGTTTTAACTTTCGAACCACTTATTTTTTTAGCAACAAAAACTTTTCCCCATTTAACCTTGTAACGACCTGAAAACCCATATTTTGATCGGCACATAGACTAATACTTCTAGTCTAGCAAGTCTAATATGGATGGTAATGGAGAGTAGGTAATATAGTACTCGTCTCTATACCTGCAATTTAAAAAAAATACATGTATTCGTGTCTCGTATCCTCATGGATGTCAATTTTAATACTCTTATCTTTTGGGTACATAAGTGACCGTTATCCACGCTTTAACTAAAATAAATCGATAAATAGTCGTTATTGTTGTGATTAAATTTAAAAATTATCCAAATATCTTAAGTTCAAACATTAAGTATTACAAACCAAAATATTTTCTAACTCAAATTAATCCAAAACATTTCAAATTAGCACACATTATAGTAACTCGTCATAATAATATTTTATGAAGTTGCAAGTCTTGGGCAATGTTATACGAGATCTGTAAAAAAAAATTGACATGTATATTATAATAGTCTAATATAATTATAAAGTCACGATTAATAACACAACTTTTAATTATAAAGTCACAATTATTTACTTATTCACCATAATCAGATTCGTAAATTTTTTGCAAACGTTTATCATTCGATTCTAAATATTGTAGTGGTTAATAGATATTGATAGATATTAAACCGTAAAAGAAAATAAATAGTTAAGCTAAACACAAATATATTATAATAAATAATATATTTATATAAGTGCAGGTGCGGGGTGAGTATTAAAAGACTAGTAGCCACACGCATACCCACTTAATTTTGCGGATCCTCATATCCATTATGCAGGTTTTTACTATATTCATTGTGGGTTTTGTTGGAACCAAGTTGGTTCTAAGTTTTAGGATTTTGATGTTTACAAAAGCACTCAATGTAATCTTATTTTGTACCTTGAATTATTAAATTAAATGCCACCAGAAACTGAAGTAATCAGAAGCAGAAGATCAAAGGATTCTAGAAAATGAATTCTGGAATTAGCAGAAGATACTCCAGGATCACCAGAAGATATCTTTGATGGCCCAGATCAGAAGGAAGAAATGTCAGAAGAAGACCTGGACCATACTAGAGGAAAGCCTGCCAGAAGGAGAGTTGTTTCAGACCAAGAGGAATCAAATATAATATTTATTCCAGAAGTTATTCTTACCAGAAGATGGCCTGGCAGTGAAATGATAAACAGTCCAGACTTGTTCTAGACTTAATCAGAGGATGAATTAATGGGTCAAGAACAAGAGAATTAACCCAGATTTGACCCATACCAGAAGATAGCATGGTTCAGGGTATGAAACTAAGTCCAGACCAGAAGAAATGATTTCCAGAATTGATCCAGACCTGATCCAAAATCAAAGGTAAAATGTTCAGACTAAAATATTATTTGTCCAGATTTAATTTCAGTTTAATCCAGACCAAGTCCAGAATTGGTCCAGATCAGAGGGAAGATTTTCAGATCAATTGTTTAGATTTAATTATTTGGCCCAGTGTTGGCCGAGATCAGAAGATCAGACCATGGCCCAATGTTGGCCGAAATAAGAGGTTCAGGATGTGTGGTCCAGCAATGGCCGAGATAAGAGGATTATAGCATATCAGGTGCAAGTACAGGATGCCCGAGATCAGAAGATCAGAGGGTTAGGAAGTGTGGTCCAGGGATGGCCGAAATCAGAGGATCACAGCATATCAATTAGTTTGGTCCAGATGTGGACTAGCGCAGAAGAATCCAATGGTCTAGATTTAATCAGGAGGATTAACGGTGGAGATTTTAATTTATTTTAATCAAAGTATTAAAAAGATTTGTTACAAAAATAAAAGTGAGGTATTGTGGAATTCAAGAGCTGTGGCGGGAAGCAACTAAAGTTTTGATTGGCTAGTTATTTTGAAAGAAAATCTGAAGCTTAATAAAAGATATGTTTTTTATTTAAATAAAGCCCAATTGGTCAAGTTATTTTTGCAAGAGAATCCAGCAAGATTCAGCTCGAAATTAAGCTTGGAAGAGGCCCAAATCTGCATCTATAAAAGGAGGCTCAAGGCAGAATACTTAGCATCGAAAATCACAGAAGAGTCATACACTTCCAAAGCAAACACTCAAATTTTCAGAGAGGTCAATTGTGAGTTCCAGCTTTCAAGAAGCAAGTACTCGTGTTATTTTCTTTCCACTGTGTCAAATCTAAGTTGTTGAAGTAGAGTCTACAATCTGAGGGAGTCAGTAGGGGTAGCAGGTTACTTGGCAATTAGATTCATAGTGTTGTAATTTCTTCTACAATCTGGGATTGTCAGATTGGCTGAAGACAGGTGCTGTATTGCTCAAAAGTCTAGGATTGTTAGACTGTTTGAGAAGATTGACTTGGAGGGTCAGTAGAACGGTTGTAATTCAAGGTTTGAATTAGTGAAATCCTTCAAGGTGAAGGGACTGGATGTAGCCTCGTTAACGGTGAACCAATATAAAAATTCTGAGTTTTATTTTATTTTATATCCGCTGCTAACTCTGTTTTTTATTCATACATCAGTTTTGTTTTAAAAGTATAAAAACAGGAAAAGTATTCAAGTTAAGTCAAACACAATTCAACCCCCCTTCTCGTGTTTGCACCTTCAATTGGCATCAGAGCTCGGTCTCAAGGTTGAGCACTTAACAGTGTTTGAGGAAAGGTCCAAGGGGTTCAACATGGTAGAATCCAGAGAAGAACTGGGAGGCAACATCAACAGACCACCACTGTTTGATGGAGAAAGGTTTGAGTATTGGAAGGACAGAATGAGAAGTTTTGTCATATCTCAAGATTCTGAACTATGGAAGATGATAGTCAGAGGATACACTGCACCTACTGATCCAGAAGATCCAACTAAAGAATTAGACATGGATGATATGAGACCAGATCAGAGCAGATTACACAAACTTCATCACAAGTCTAGAAACATCATGATCAGTGCCATCACATTCAAGGAATTTGACAGATGCACAGATAAAGAAACAACAAAGAGCATATTCGACAGTTTGGTTCTGACCTATGAAGGAAACCAGCAGGTTCAAGAAGCAAGGGCTAACATATTGGTCAAACAGTATGAGCTGTTCAAGATGGAAGATGATGAAAACATTGATGGAATGTTCTGCAGATTCCAGACTTTGATATCTGGACTGAAAGTCTTGAAGAAAAGCTACACAATAGCAGATCATGTCAAGAAGATTCTAAGAAGTTTACCAAAAAATTGGAGACCAATGGTTACTGCAGTTCAGTAAGCCAAAGATCTGAATAACGTAAGACTTGAAGACCTGATCAGCTCACTCAGGTCTCATGAAATAGAACTAGAAGAAGATGAACCAAAGAAGAAGAAGAATCTGACTCTGAAGTCGAAACAGATGAAAGCTGCAAAGGCAACATATGAATCAGAGGATAGTGACAGTGACTGTGATGATATGGCTTACTTAACCAAAAAGATGGTTAAGATATGGGAAAACAGGAAGAAAATAAGCTTCAAGAAGAAACATAACAACAGAGGAAAGGAAGAATCTGACAAGAAGAATATTGTTTGTTGTGGATGCAATAAACCTAGACATATCAAGTCAGAATGTCCAAATCTGGAAAAAGGCAAACAACACAAGAAGAATTCCAGATACAGAAAGAAGAGTCTGATGGCTGCCTGGGATGTATCAGAATCAGAAGAAGAATCGTTTGATGAAGAAGAGGCAGAAACAGCAATGAAGGCACACATCAGGTCTACTTCTGGACCTCACAAAGGCACGAATTCAATAAGGAAAACAGGCAGAACGAAGAATGATCGAAGCAATCATTCAGGCAAGTCTGGAAGCACATCAGAGGAAGCAATTCTGTCTCTGATGGCTCATACCAACTCAAGTTCTGGATATAGCTCAGGAACAGAATCAGAAGATGAAGACAGTGAGGTATTTTCTGATCTTTCTAAAACTGAATTAATTGAGACTTTGAAAGACTTGTTAAATACAAACAATAAGATGTCTTTAAAACTGAAAACTCTTAGGGAAGATAAGAAAAATCTAACCAAAGAAGTCCAAGTTTTAAAGAATCAAAATTATGAGTATGCAACTGAAAACAAATATTTTAAAACTGAAGTTGCAAGACTCAAGTCTGAAAACCAAACTCTCAAAAGTAATATTTGTTCCACTTCTGAAACTGTTTGTAAATCTGATATGCGTGAGCAATTTTTTCAAAACTTTATTTCTAATGGAATGGAAAGGAGTAAATATGCATCTATGATTTATGGAAATAGTAACTCTGGAAAGAAAGGTCTTGGTTTTACAGAAATAATTACTGAAAATAAGGATGTTCATTCTGATGTTTTATGTATTGTTTGTGCTAAGAAAGGTCACTCTGAATTATCTTGTCCAATGGTAAAATCTGAACAAGATTAGAGAGCTGTTACAACTAACAAACCTGGACTCAATCAGTTATGGGTACCAAGAGACCAAATTGTCTATGTTGCAGAAGTTCTGAGCAACCAGAAGGAGACACCAACAATGGTGCCTGGACAATGGATGTTGGCAATGCACAAGCAGAAGAAGGTTTATGTTCCGGCTACAACAAGACAAAGGCAATCTGAGTCTGATAGAAGAAGGTCTGGTAAACTCAACCAGAACCAGAATCAGAATCAAAATCAAAACTGGAACTAGAACCAGAACTGGAACAAGTATCAGAAGCACATAAACTGGAACCAGAACCAGAACTGGAATCAGTATCAGAAGCCCTGAAACTGGAACCAGAATCAACTCTGGAACCAGAATCAGAATCAATACTGGAACCAGAATCAGAATCAATACTGGAACCAGAATCAGAATCAACACTGGAACCAGAACCAGAGTCAAATGAGAAATTACCAGAATCATCAGAATTACCAAATTCATCAGAACTACCAGATTCACCCAAATCACCAAAATTACCAGAATCAAAACATGTTCCAGAATCATCAAAGGAACATGATTTATAAACCAATTCAGAATCAAGAAAACTGCTCAAACAGGCCAGAAGAAGAACTGGCTCTAATGGCTCGAACAGAAGATAAGTCTGAATCTAAGTCTGACTCTGATTCTGACAGAGAAAAGGCAAGGTCTGATCAACAACACTATAAGACCCTTAATTTTAAATATTAATATTGGAATTAATGTCAAGGGCATTTTGGGAATTTTTGTAAATATTTAATATATATGTTTTGAGTGAATATATATATATATATAAATATTTATTTTGAAGTATGAATTAAAATTATTGGATGAAGAAGTAAATTAATTTAATTTCAAGTAATTAAATTAATTGGACCATTAAGTAAGGATTAGTGGCTAATTGCAAGATAATTAAAAAGCTGGAAAATCAGACAAGTGGCAAGTGAGGTGGCACCATGAGAGTCTATAAATAGGAGTGAGAAGGATGGTGAAGTCAGAACACCATTCCTTCCTCCTTACTGCCCATATTGCATGCACCAACTCCATCACCCCTCCCATTCTGCCTCTGTTTCTGCCATTCCCGAGTTCAAATTTAAGAGAGGGAAATTCCTCCAAACACGATTATATGAGAATCCCAGCCTCAAAACTGAAAACCTCCAGTAGTAAAGCTAATCCCCACCTCAATACGAAGAGAAAGAACCCAGTTTTGTAGCAGCAAACTCAGGGAACAGTATCACCGTTTTTGGACGTGGAAAAGGGAACGCAGCAGGAACAAGAGAAATAGCAGAGCACGCTACAAGGGTAAGGGCACCTTCAATTTTTTTAGCTGCATTAGAGCCATAAATTTGTGTTATTTCAGTTCTGTTTTAAGAGAAAGACTGTTTTCGAAAATGACATTTTGAAAGAAAATGCATTTTGTTGATAAGTGATTATTCTGATAAGTTGTTGTTGGCTGTTTTACTGGTAAAATATGTTGTTTTACTTCTGGGTGAATGCTGGAAAATGTTTGCATGCCATTTTAGTTATGATTAAAAAAGCATGTCTTAAAACTGATTTGAAAATGGCATTAAAATGCAAAATGCATCCTGTTGGTGCTTAGTGTTCTGTGATGTTTGCTTGTCATTCTGTTGTGTTTTGAGAAAACTGATTGCATACATGTTTGCTCTGGTGTTTTGGGAAAACTGAATGCATGCATATTTGCTCTAGTATTTTGTGAACACTTAAATGTGGCATGTTTGTTCTGAGGAGTGTGAACACTTAAATGTTGCATGTTTGTTCTGATGAGTGTGAACACTGAAGTGTTGCATGTTTGTTCTGATGAGTGAGAACACTGAATGTTGCATGGTGTTCTGATGATTGATCATCTGTCTTTGTTTTGGATAAACTGGTGTTAATGGTTCTGATTATGTTTTGTGTTGTGGGATTTTGGTGATGAAAATGATTCTGATTCTGGTTGTTTGTGATGATTCTGGTGTTGTTGATGATTTGTAAAGGAAAAAGGGATTTTAAATGAGGAAAGGTATTTCTTGAAAAAGTGCATAATCTGTTTGATGTTGGCTGTTTGTTTTAAAAGAATCAGTTTTGAAAAGGGTTGAACTTTCATTGGTTTTCGAAGGTGTATTCGACTACAGCATGTGTGTATTCGAATACAACCTTCCAGGTTTCTGTTTTATTTTAAAGTTTTCAAACCTGTATTCGAATCCGAGCCCTGTATTCGAATACAGAGGAAAGATTTTTGCTTCTGTATTCGCATCTGTATTCGACTACGATCATGTCTTATTCGAATACAGAAGTAAAATTTTAATACTGTATTCGCAAATGTAGTCGACTACAGGCATGCTGTATTCGACTACAGATTCGAGTTTTTCCAGAAACTCAGCTTTAGCTTCTGTATTCGATTACAAGGAAGCTGTATTCGAATACAGATTCGTGTTTTCCAGAAAAACAAGTTTTAATCACTGTCAGGTGAGTTTTGAAGTGTTGAGAAACTCTGAGAAGGTTTAAATGATTTGAAAATAAGTCTGTGAAATGGTTTTAAAGAGGAGAGAAAGATGTTTGAACACCTTTAAGTCACAGGGGAGGAAAGGCTGAATTTTTCAAAGGTTGAACTCCTGTATTCGACTACAGCCATGCTATATTCGAATACAGAATGTTAAATTTCAGTTCCTGCTTCTGTATTCGAATACAGGGGGTCTGTATTCGAATACAAATTCGAGTTTGCAGAAAATTCCAAGTTTTCAAGTGTGTTTTGTAAACCCTGAGTGTCTGGGGAATACTGGGAATGTTGTGGTGAGTTAAAGTGGAACTTTTGCTGAGATTTTGAAGTAGTGGTGATGAAGTTTTTTTTAAAAAAAACTTTACTGATATAATGAAAGAGGTTGATTTATGCACTGAAATCTGCCTCTGTACTCGGATACCAGAGGGCTGTATTCGAATACAGAGAGTAATTCTATACTATTTTTAGCTTCTGTATTCGAATACAGAAGAGCTGTATTCGAATACAGATTTGTAAATCCCAGAAAATCCCAGTTTTAAACACTGTGGCTGAATTTTTGAGAGGATGGGAAATATTTCAAAGTATGAATGATTAATGGACTGTTTAAATTCATGATTGTGATATTATTATGACTGTGCTGAAATATTTAAACATGATAAAGAGCATGAATTTTCTGAGTTTGCATTCTGTTTCTAGAGAAGTGAAACATTGCATATTCATGCATTGCATAGTCAAGTGGTACCCGCGATGGGCCACAGAGTAATGCGCAACCACGTGCTGATCTGTTGAGCGATTGCACGAGTGCTGGACTGTTGAGCGTCTGCACTAGGTACTGATCTGTTGAGCGATTGTACCTTGGTATATAGGTGCTGGACTGTTGAGCATCTGCACTGGTACTGGACTGTTGAGCGTTTGTACCCTGAAATGCGCAACCACGTGCTGATCTGTTGAGCGATTGCACGAGTGCTGGACTGTTGAGCGTCTGCACTAGGTACTGATCTGTTGAGCGATTGTACCTTGGTATATAAGTGCTGGACAGTTGAGCGTCTGCACTGGTACTAGACTGTTGAGCGTCTGTACCCTGAAATGCGCAACCTCGTGCTGATCTGTTGAGCGATTGCACGAGTGCTGGATTGTTGAGCGTCTGCACTAGGTACTGATCTGTTGAGCGATTGTACCTTGGGTGATGTCAAACGTGCTGGTCTGTTGAGCGACTGCACGATGTGCTGGATTGTTGAGCGTCTGCACTGGTGCTGATCTGTTGAGCGATTGCACCCTGGTCATGAGGGCCGTTGAGATGTGCTGGTCTGTCGAGCGACTGCACCTTGGTGATTCCTAGAAAATTATGCATGAGCATATATACGTTACATTGAGGGATTTGACCAGTGTGTCACAATTGTTTATATGATGAATGTGGGAAATTAATGTGTGTGAGTGCTGTCCAGAATCTAAAATTTTGAATTAATGATTGTGTTTTGTTGACGTGTGTTTGTACTTACCGCATATCTCATAATCATTGACTTCTGTTTTGAAAAGGCATGAAAGTCATAAATTTTCAAATGAACATGATTATTTCCTTATCATCATATGATATACCATGATTTTAAATGTTGTTGTGCAGTATATGCTATGTGATTATCTGTTATTTTCGGTCGGTGACCCCTTGCTTTATATTGTGGACTTTAGGCTTTGCCCTCAAATGCCTCCCAAACCCACGCCGCCCGTGGGAACCCGAACGACGGAAACGTCGTTGAATTTCCTTGACCGCTACTCGCGCACTGCTTGGGCTTTTGACCCCTTCTCAAGCAGAGCGACTTATACGGGGTGGCTGGAGCGGACAAGTAGGACAGATGGCGTGGAAGACTTTGTAGAACGCACTCACGCGAGCATAGAGTTTGTCGTGCCTTCCCGCTTGGTGCTAGAAGCGCACGGAGTCTTCGACGACGCGGAGGAGTCGGCTGAAAGGGTTGAGACGGAGGCCACTGTAGGAGTAGTGACTCCCAACCCTGTGATTGGAAGGGAGATACATGAGTCTGATGCGGTAGAGAAGCGTGATGAGTTGAGACCAGTAGCGACTGAGAATCCGGATCCATCTAGGATTTCCGAGGGTTGCTACGAGATTCCTGCACCGCCGAAGCGGCCACGAGTGTGTATTGACTTGACTTCTGAGGAGACCGATCCCTCTATGTACAAGGAGGAGGAGGTTACGTCAAAGCGAGCTGCAGAGTCAGAGGAGACTTGCGTGGGATGCGGAGGGAATCCGTGCTACTGCAGCTTCAGCGCATGATCAGTTAGACTTATTGTATTAGGTTTTGGGTTGAAATTGTAATTTGTCTTATTTTGGAAATTCTGTATTATTTTCCGCTGAACCATGTACTCTGATATTTACTGTTGACAATGATATTTTGGGATGTATTAATGTTTAAAAACTAATTTCCAAAATAAGTACTTGGTGATAATCCTGATGAAGTATTTGGTTTACGTTCATCGATTAATCTTTAACGTACTATTTTACGAATAAATTTATTTTAATTCTTTTGAAATGAATTTGGGAAAACTTATTTTAATTATTAATTTAAAAAAAAAAAATGCACCCGCGCTGTGTTTTAAACTCGGGGTGTTACAAACACAAAACTTGGTATCTTGACAGTGGCTGCTCCAAGCACATGACAGGAGATAAATTTATGTTTCTGGATCTGACTATGAAGAATGGAGGCAAAATTTCCTTTGGAGGAAACCAGGAAGGTCAGATTATTGGTACAGGAACTGTTGGTAACACTTCTTCTCCCTTGTCTATTAAAAATGTTCTGTTTGTTAAAGGTCTAAAACATAATCTTCTGAGCATAAGTCAATTAAGTGACTGCAAATATGATGTTATCTTTAATAAAAAAACTTGCAAAGCTGTTAGTCAAATTGATGAGACTGTTTTATTTACTGGCACTAGAGAGGATAATGTTTATAAAATTGATCTTTTTAGTCTTGCTAAGCAACAGGTTAAATGCCTATTATCTGTAAGTGAGCAGAATCTGATTTGGCACAAGAGGCTAGGGCATGCAAACCCCAGACTCATATCAGAGTTGAGCAAACTCCAGATGGTAAGAGGGCTTCCCAAGGTAAGTTCCAAAACTGAGATTCTGTGTGAAGTATGTCAAAGAGGTAAACAAACTAAAAGCTCTTTTAAAACTAAAAAATGTGTTTCTACCTCTCAACCACTTGAACTGCTTCACTTAGATCTGTTTGGTCCTGTTCAAACAGCTTCCCTCAGTGGTAAGAAATATGGTTTTGTGATTGTTGATGATTACTTAAGGTGGAGTTGGGTAAAATTTTTAAAGAACAAAGACGAATCTCACAGAGTATTTATTTCCTTTTGTAAACAAGTTATGAATGAACAGGGCATTAAGATCATAACCATCAGAAGTGATCATGGAGGTGAATTCGAGAACAAGTATTTTGAAGAATTCTGTGATGAGAATGGCATCTCTCACAACTTCTCATCCCCCAGAACACCTCAACAGAATGGAGTGGTAGAAAGGAAGAACAGATCACTACAAGAGATGGCCAGAACCATGCTGAATGATATGAAGGTTGCCACCTACCTTTGGGCAGAAGCTGTCAACACAACCTGCTACATTCAGAATAGAGTCTATATCAAGTCCATCTTAAATAAAACTCCTTATGAACTGTGGAAAGGTAAGAAACCCAATATTTCCTACTTTAAGCAATTTGGTTGCATCTGTTTTATGTTAAACACTAAAGATAACCTAGCTAAGTTTGATTCTAGATCTCAAAAGTGTATCTTTATTGGCTACTCTGAGAGATCAAAAGCTTATAGGGTGTTTAACAAAGAAACTAACACTGAAAAGTCAAAGCAAGATGAGGAAATTGCAGGTGAACCAGAGGCACAGGAACCAAAAGCTAAACCAGAAGCAGAATCTGAGAAAGATCAAGATGAAGAAGAACATGCTGACTCTGAAAACAAGTCAGAGGGAAAGAATGGATGGAAGTACAAGTCTTCACATCCAGAATCTCTCATTATTGGCAGTGCAGCAGAACCTTTAAAGACCAGATCATCAAGTAGAGAAACCAGAGTCTGTTTGGTTTACTCTCAACAATTGAACCAAACAATGTTGATGAGGCTTTGGCAGAGGAAGGTTGGATACTTGCAATGCAAGAAGAGCTGAATGAATTCCAAAGGAATGATGTTTGGGATCTGGTTCCCAGACCAAACAAAAACATTATTGGAACCAAGTGGGTTTTCAGGAATAAACTCAATGAAAAAGGTGAAGTGGTAAGGAACAAAGCCAGACTTGTAGCTCAAGGATACAGTCAACAAGAAGGTATAGATTACACTGAGACTTTTGCTCCAGTGGCCAGGTAAGAAGCAATTAGAATTCTTTTATCATTTGCTGCTAATCATGATATAATGCTGTATCAAATGGATGTTAAAAGTGCATTCTTAAATGGCTATATAAGTGAGGAAGTCTATGTCAAACAGCCCCCTGGATTTGAAGACTCTGATTTTCCAAACCATGTTTTTAAACTTAAAAAGTCTTTATATGGTTTAAAACAAGCCCCAAGGGCATGGTATGACAGACTTAGTAACTTTCTGCTTAAGAATGAATTTAATAGAGGCCAGATTGATAATACACTATTTAAGAAATCCATTAAAAATGATATTCTGATTATCCAAGTCTATGTTGATGATATCATATTTGGATCCACTAATGGCACTTTGTGCAAAGAGTTTTCTGACCTAATGCAGAAGGAGTTCCAAATGAGCATGATGGGAGAACTTAAGTTCTTCATGGGAATTCAGATTCATCAAGGTAAATCAGGTATACTCATTCACCAATCTAAATACACCAAAGAACTTCTTAAAAAGTTCAAGATGAGTGACTGTAAGCCTATGGCCACCCCCATGCACCCAACCTGCTCACTTGAGAAAGATGAAACCAGCCAAAAGGTAGACCAGAAAACATACAGAGGTATGATTGGATCCCTTATTTATTTAACTGCTTCTAGACCTGACATTTTGTTTAGTGTTTGTGTTTGTGCCCATTTTCAAGCTGACCCTATGGAA
Source organism: Cicer cuneatum (assembly GCA_037974295.1). NCBI lineage: Eukaryota > Viridiplantae > Streptophyta > Magnoliopsida > Fabales > Fabaceae > Cicer > Cicer cuneatum. Next base: position 72,946,709 of record JBBPBO010000001.1, on the reverse strand, counting down.
TCCCATTTAACTGCTGTCAAACGAATTTTAAGATACCTTAAAGGAACCACCAACCTTACCCTGTTATACAAGAAAACCCCCATCTACAAACTTAAAGGTTTTTGTGATTCTGACTATGCTGGAGACAAGCTGGAAAGGAAGAGTACAAGTGGCAACTGCACTTTCTTAGGTGATAACTTGATCTCTTGGTCAAGCAAAAGACAAAGCACAATTGCCATGTCAACAGCTGAAGCTGAGTATATATCAGCAGCAGAATGCAGTTCACAATTACTCTGGATGAAACATCAACTTGAAGATTACAACATCTTTGAAACCAATATCCCTTTGTTCTGTGATAACACTTCCGCCATAAACCTGACCAAGAACCCTATCTTACACTCTAGAGCCAAACACATTGAAATAAAACACCATTTCATTAGGGACCATGTTCAAAAAGGGACTTTAAGCATCCAGTTTGTGGACACTGATCATCAATGGGCTGATATGTTCACCAAGGCATTACCAGAAGATAGGTTCGAGTTCATCAAGAAACATCTCAACATTACCTCCATATCTGACTAGCTCAAGTAGTCATCTTATGAGTTTTTATTTTTTAATTTCTTGTAATTTTAATTTCTGTCTTTTATTTTCTGTTTTTACTTTATGTACTTTGTAAAGAGAAAAACAAAAAATACAAAAATAGTAGAACCACTTTTTGGCTGATGACAAAAAGGGGGAGAGAGAGAGAAAGGAGAAACAAGTAGAAAAGGAGAGATAAAAAGAAAGGAGGAGCGAAAAAGAAAGAGATGAAAAGAGGAGAAAATAAGTAGAAAATGAGAGGAATCTGGGAGAGAGAAAAAGAAAGAGTGAAAGAGAGAAGGAGTTGAAAAAGAGAGGAAACAGGGAGAGAGAAAAACAAAGAGAGAAAAAGAAAGAGTGAAAAGAGAAGGAGTTGAAAAGGAGAGGAAATGTGAAGAGAGAATAAAGAAGGAGTTGAAAAGGAGATGAGAAGAGAAGAAAAGAAAGAGTGAAAAGAGAAGGAGTTGAAAAGGAGAGGAAATGTGAATAGAGAAAAAGAAAGAGAGAATAAAGAAGGAGTTTAAAAGGAGAGGAGAAGAGAAGAAAAAAAAGATTGAAAAGAGAAGGAGTTGAAAAGGAGAGTATCAGACTTAGGGGGAGAGATTGGTCTGAGGGGGAGTAATTCAAGTCTTCGAGTTACAAGCTAGCAAAATAAGTTAAGGTTTTGTCATCATCAAAAAGAGGGAGATTGTTGGAACCAAGTTGGTTCTAAGTTTTAGGATTTTGATGTTTACAAAAGCACTCAATGTAATCTTATTTTGTACCTTGAATTATTAAATTAAATGCCACCAGAAACTGAAGTAATCAGAAGCAGAAGATCAAAGGATTCCAGAAAATGAATTATGGAATTACCAGAAGATACTCCAGGATCACCAGAAGATATCTTTGATGACCTAGATCAGAAGGAAGAAATGTCAGAAGAAGACCTGGACCATACCAGAGGAAAGCCTGCCAGAAGGAGAGTTGTTCCAGACCAAGAGGAATCAAATATCATATTTATTCCAGAAGTTATTCTGACCAGAAGATGGCCTGGCAGTGAAATGATAAACAGTCCATACTTGTTCTAGACTTAATCAGAGGATGAATTAATGGGTCAAGAACAAGAGAATTAACCCAGATTTGACCCAGACCAGAAGATAGCATGGTTCAGGGTATGAAACTAAGTCCAGACCAGAAGAAATGATTTCTAGAATTGATCCAGACTTGATCCAAAATCAAAGGTAAAATGTCCAGACTAAAATATTATTTGTCCAGATTTAATTTCAGTTTAATCTAGACCAAGTCCAGAATTGGTCCAGATAAGAGGGAAGATTTTCAGATCAATGGTTTAGATTTAATTATTTGGCCCAATGTTGGCCGAGATCAGAAGATCAGACCATGGCCCAATGTTGGCCGAAATAAGAGGTTCAGGATGTGTGGTCCAGCAATGGCCGAGATCAGAGGATTAGAGCATATCAGGTGCAAGTACATGATGGCCGAGATCAGAAGATTAGAGGGTTAGGAAGTGTGGTCCAGGGATGGCCGAAATCAGAGGATCACAGCATATCAATTAGTTTGGTCCAGATGTAGACTAGCGCAGAAGAATCCAATGGTCCAGATTTAATCAAGAGGATTAACGGTGGAGATTTTAATATATTTTAATCAAAGTATTAAAAAGATTTGTTACAAAAATAAAAGTGAGGTATTGTGGAATTCAGGAGCTGTGGCGGGAAGCAACTAAAGTTTTGATTGGCCAGTTATTTTGAAAGAAAATCTGAAGCTTAATAAAAGATATGTTTTTTATTTAAATAAAGCCCAATTGGTCAAGTTATTTTTGCAAGAGAATCCAGCAAGATTCAGCTCGAAATTAAGCTTGGAAGAGGCCCAAATTTGCATCTATAAAAGGAGGCCAAAATCCTACAACTTACATTAGGATGAAACATTAAGTAGGATGTTAAAATTAGAAGGAAAAAAACCAGTAAAAATGGTGGTGCAAAAAGTACTTACTTTCAATAAAGTAGCCTAACCCACTTGCCTTTCATTGTTGTTTCAATTTGAATGAAACAAAAGAGATAAACCCCTATCCGAACCGATGTATATATAAGCTTAGCAATACCATTAATTCATCGCTGGCATATTTACACGCAGCGCCTTTTGCTGTTATCACTCTTCACAAGCTTAAACCCTCTTTCTCATCAAAAACCCTTAAACCATTAAAATTGGAATTCAAATGAGTCTCTCACGACAATGATTCAACTTCAACGGAGCGTCTTCTCCACAACCACCACCACTCCCTCTCTTCGCCACCTCATGGTTCCTCTATTTATATTTTCTCTAATTTAACTTAATTAATTTAGTTTAATTTTAATTGCGTCATTAACATAATTTTGTGTTAACTTTTCTCTCAGTTGCAACTCAGGTCGTTTCACAATCCGTTAATTTCACCGCTGCACGCGAATTTAACAAACAACACCGTCAACCGCCGTAACCGTTTTCCCTATCGTTCTTTCGCTGTTATCAGCCATAACTTCACTACTTTGAAATCCGTTACGTCCGTTAACGGTTTCGGTTCTCCGTTTACGGTGAATGGCGTTGGTAGGTGCTTGCCGTTTTCGTCTGGAACGGAGAAGAGTAAACGGAAGAAAACGGTAAAAGCCGTTGCGGTTCCCGGTAAGGATGATAAGGATGTGAGTTCTACTGTTAATAATGTGGATTTAAGGAAAACTGATTTGAGTGAAGAGTCTAAGAGTGATAAACAGGAATCTGAAGTTAATGCTGCTAAAAAAAAGAAAAAACCATCGCCGAGTAAGAAGAAAGATGTTAAGACTGCTGCGACCAGTTCGTCGGAAGTGGTTGGTGAAGAAGTTTCTACAAAATCCTCTTCCAAAGTGAAGAAAAAGAAGAAGACTAATTTAAAGGTTAGTAATTTATTGATGATTTCCGATAAGAAAATGATGCGTGTTATTAGTATAAGGATTTAAATTGTGGTTGAGTAGTGATTGTAGTTATTATACCATCATTGAAACTGGATTTTTTTTATTTGCCCCAATGCTGCTGTAGTGATTATTACTAGTTTTGTAAATTTTTTAGTTTGTTTGGATATTCAAGAGAGAGTGGAGTGGAATGTCATTGAATAAATTTATATATTTATTGTTTGGATATTTTAATTACCGGTGTTTCAAATAACGGTTACAGAGTAGCAGAATTTGAAAGAGTTGCTATTGTTAAGAGATACACTATTTAGGACAAAATGTTGTCAACTAGCGGATATAACTATGCTATATAACACTCTAGCGTAGCAGAATTTGAACAAATCACTATTTTTTGCAATCCTCAATTGACAACACTCGTTGATGATTGAATGGAGAAAAACATATGTTCAAGTTCAATTTTATTTTCTGTTAAAAAAAGTTCGATATTATAGGGGGAGAAAAATAAAGAGGTATTGGATGGGGTTTGTTCCATCATATTGCATTATATCCTATTTAAACCATCCAAATAAGGGAACCTTTTGGTGATTCCATTTCATTGGATTCCCATTCCTTAATTCAAACATAGCCTTAGTATTGCGGCCAGAGTTGTGGCCGTTGACTCACAATTTTAAACACTGCTAGTAGCGCTTGTTGCTATTTTAAACATTGATGCTAACATGGGTTTGTTCAGGAGAGTTCGTCCATCAGCACTTCAGAAGAAATACAAGATGATTCTGCTTCTACAAGGTCAAAGAAGAAGGATGTAAACTCTAGTCAGGTTGATCTGGAAAAACCACTAACGAAGTTTTCAGGAAAACCACTGTATCCACCCTCGGGAAAATCTGTGGTAGTTGTGGAGTCTGTTACGAAGGCAAAGGTTATTCAGGGATACCTTGGTGATATGTATGAAGTCTTGCCAAGCTATGGTCATGTAAGAGACTTGGCTGCGAGATCTGGATCTGTGCGACCTGACGATGATTTTAGTATGGTGTGGGAAGTTCCATCATCTGCTTGGTCTCACTTGAAGAACATTAATGCTGCGCTGAGCGGGTACGTTCTCTCATCCACTTACTCTAGTTTTCCAGCAGCATTGGTTGGTTATATTAGTATAATTGCCTGTGGGTGATGATGTTATTTTTTATTTATTATACTAAAGCAGAATAATCACGATTACTTGCAATGGATTGTTTCACTTGTGTGCTTTTATGCACAAGTGGCTTACAATCTGTCTCCTGCTTAATTCATTTTATGTTGTTTCACAGAGCAGAAAATCTTATTCTTGCATCAGATCCTGATCGTGAGGGAGAGGCTATCGCTTGGCACATAATTGAGATGTTACAACAACAGGGAGCTCTGCACGATCATATTTTTCTGGCTAGAGTTGTCTTTCATGAAATAACTGAACAATCTATAAAAACTGCTTTGCAAGCACCACGAGAGATTGATGTAAATTTGGTTCATGCTTACCTTGCACGGAGGGCCCTTGATTATTTGATTGGGTTTAACATTTCACCATTACTATGGAGGAAGTTACCAGGTTGCCAATCAGCAGGAAGAGTTCAATCTGCTGCACTTTCTCTTATATGTGATAGAGAAATGGAAATCGATCAATTTAAATCCAAGGAGTATTGGACTGCGGAGGCCCAGTTTAATGTGAAAGAGAGTTCAAACAAGGACCTAACGTTTCTTGCTCACCTGACCCATTTTGATTCCAACAAGTTGAATCAGTTTTCGATTACTTCTGATGTGGAGGCAAGGGATATTGAAAGCAAAATAAACTCTGCAGAGTTTCGGGTTATTAACATGAAAAGAAGCAAAGTTCGAAGAAATCCTCCAACACCTTATATAACATCAACACTTCAGCAAGATGCTGCAAACAAATTGAATTTCTCAGCAAGTCACACAATGAAGGTACTGATTTTAATTTATTCCTATCCTATTTCCCTACTTTACATAACCATGGCTGTAATTAACAATATCTGTTTCTCCTGTGGAATTATAATTGAATCGTATTTACAATTTAGATTTTCTAGAATTACGTTATCATTAATCTCTATTAAATTATGAATACAGCTTGCTCAGAAACTCTACGAGGGAGTTGAACTGCCTAATGGTATATCAGTGGGCTTGATAACATACATCAGAACTGATGGACTCCATGTAGGTATCACTTTGGTTGCATGGTGAAATGTTGTGAACTACTCTTTGTACATTGTATATAAATATTATATATCAGTATATCATTAATTGTGCACTGAAGTCGACCATGTCATCTCAAAATATATCCCCCTCGTATTGTATAACTACAACTATTTACCGTATTTAACATTGTTTTTCTATATTAAATATGTCATGAATCTTGGCTACTTAAATGCAACCACTAATCTGTTATCTTTCATACGAGATTGCAATTTGATTTTTACTTGTGGGTTCACTCATGTGGATGATATATTTGTTTAGAGTTTCTTTCTATAAATCCAACAATTTTGTTTGTGGATGAACGTTTCTATTTTTAACACTTGGAGTTTTATTTCTTAGATTTCTGAGGAAGCTGTTGCCAATATTCGCTCCCTGATCATTGAAAGGTGATGTGCACATCTCTATTCTTATTTCTGCACATGTTTGCAATCAGAGCTTCATTACTACCAATATATAATCAGTTTATTAGTATGCGCCGTACAAGAAGCTATTTTGCTTACACAGATTCTTCATGCTTTTTACTTTTTTTTTTGCGTAAAAATTACAATTCACCAACAGACATGCACACTATGTTTTGTCAAAAGCTGTGCTGCGGTGCGCAGTTGTGGTGCGGTGGTGAGCTCTATTATGACACAATAGTCCAATGAGTTGTGTTTTGCAGGAGTAGCTACCGCAGCTGCAAATTGCACCAAAATCGGTCTGTCGCAGCTGCTACATAGACTTAGATGTGACATGCCCCTTTTACCCCAGTGATCTTCAGCATCTTTCCCGCCAAGAACTGGTGTTTTGTAGACAACACCTTCACATGTTGAGATGGAACATAGAAGATGTAAGAAAGAAGAAGGAAGAAGATACAATACAAGAAGAAAAAAGGAGGAGGAGGAGGAGGAGGAGGAGGAGGAGGAGAGAGATGAAGGGGCAGAGTAGTGCAGCGGTGGGTTGCAAAAATAAGAGAGAAGAGGCTGCATGCGTTTTAGACAGAGCACATTTCGTTTTTAGGGTTTAATTTCACATATTGGGATTTCATTATGCCCAACTATTGGCCAAACATTATTTCCCTATAGTCTAACAACTGTAAAAATATACTTAAAATAAAACAGAAAAGAAAACTCTAACATGTCTAATACATAAAAATGAAACTCGAGAATTATTTATATGCATAGTTGGGGTGTAAGAAAATGGATTGGGCTGGAGATCAAAAGTGTAGTTCTGTTCTATCTACTTTTAGCGCATTTTTTGTTACTTTTTTCGTAGCAATTTTGTCTGAAGTTGAATTATTATTTTTCTTTTAAATTTGAATGCTTATTTTGTTGTTTAAGCAAGTTTTGATTTTTCTTGTGTGGTTTAAATTTACTGGGTGCAGGTATGGACAAAACTTTGCTGCACAAAGTCCACCAAAGTATTTTAAAAAGGTGAAAAATGCACAAGAAGCCCATGAAGCCATTAGACCGACTGACATATGCAAGTTACCATGTAATATGATACAAGCTTCTTTCATAAATATTTTACTTCAATATGAACCAAGGGCGACAGCTAACAATATTACTTCTTGATGACTTGTCAGCAACGCTTGCTGGGGTACTAGATGAAGAATCCTTGAAGCTATACACACTTATTTGGACAAGAACAGTTTCATGTCAGATGGAACCAGCTATTCTTGAGAAGGTTAGAATACAAAATTTCCATCAAGATAAAGTATAGAGTATTTAACATATATTTTTAACTAGCTGTTTTTTATTTAGTTTTTGCTTGGACGATTGACTGTAGATTGATTTAGAATTCAAACTTTCACAGCGATGCAACTTTTTTAGATGGTAAAAGATTTTTATTAAGAGAAAAGTATAAAGAAAGAGGATAAGAAATCCTCCCAAAAAAGGAAGCAAAACAAAGTGCAAAACTGGAACATAGGAGATTGGAACATGTAACAAAGCATGCCGACCTCTCTGTTCATGTCTGAAAACACCATTGGCGCCAAATACACCATGAACAGAACAATAAAGGGTGGCTATAAAGATAAACTTGTCTCAAATAAAGTGTAGAGTTAAACAAGTGCCCTTCAAAATGCTAGGATCCCTTTCCAGCCACAAACCCTAAAGGACAGAACATACCTCAAAATTTAGCCTCTTTGTACTAACCAAAACCTCTGAAATTAGTTAAGAGAAACTGATTCATCCAAACAGTTTATTCCAAAAAAGTATATGCAGAATAATGCAAAAAGTGATCTGAAATTTTGAGAGAGACAGACTCCCAGCAGTACTGAATTTATTTACATGAGCTTAGTTAATCATATCCTTTGATTAAAGTGTGATTACAACAAAACCAAATAATTTGCATGAAGAAATTATGAAGTACAGGAAACTAATGATGCTCAATAATGATATTCTACATATGCATTGTGTTTTTCATATCAGTAACATGTTAGCTTTCTTTATACTTTAGCTTTTCATGTATCTTATTCTTGGGTTCTTCGGTCTGATGGTTGTGGCAGTTTCCATCTCTCCCTCTCTAACACTCATCTTTATTCTTTATAGTGATCAATTTCCTCTTTTGTATGGAACTTCAATTTATAATTTTTTTTGGTAAATTCATTTTGCCTAATCATCTTTTCATGTTAAATTATGTCCATGTAGTACATAAAGATCATTAAAACATAATTTATGATCTTGAAATATCATTTGTGTTCATAATAAAGTTCATGTGCTTCAATCTGATATTATTATTCTTGACCAGATATGTTTCCTAATGTCCTTCTGATTCCAGATACTACTTGATATTGGAAATGCTGATCGGTCTATTATGTTACGGTCTGCTAGCTCAAGGGTTGATTTTCCTGGATACCGGGCAGTTTTTACGGTATGGTTAGTTTTTGCAGAAAAGTTATATTGTGAGGTGATGTTATTTAGCCTTTTGATGGTTTGTAATCGTTCATATACCAGTTATTGTGCTTTACAAACAACAAGTTTCATTTGTTTATTATTATTATTATTATTATTACTGTGATAATTGTGAATTTCCATCAAATTAATTGTTGTTGTTATTATGGTTATTATTTTGATTGTTATTGATAGACTAATAGTATTATTTTCAGTTTATGTACCAGTTAGTAGCTACCGGGCAAATATCTATTACCAGCAGATTTCAAATTTAAAGTGTGTGTAGAATTAAATTTTGAAGTGCTGCTATATGCGTAAAATTTTTCAATAGCTATCCAAAATTATGTTTTGACCTTGAGCATTATATCTAATTTGGGAGCTTAAAATGTTCAGCAAATACTTTTCATGCTGCTAATACGTAAGCTGAAGTTACCTAGAGTTTATAAATCCAAAATCATGTTTTGACCTTTAGCATTATATCTAATATTTAAGCTGAAGTTACCCTAGAGTTTATATATCCAAAAAAAAATTATATTGAAGTGTAGAGATGTACGTGGTTCTATATTGTGTTGTGTGTAACTGTGTATTGCTTGATAAACAATACTTACAGGATTCAATGTTGTTCACATTAGATTCAATTTGAACTTGTTCCTTTCTTGTATATTTACGAGATTGACACCATTTTGTTATTTGCCAAAAAACTTTTATGTTCCTATTAAGCAACAGTGCTTCAAAATGTATTAGCACTTAGTTGGAGGTGAAGGTCCAAGAATGGTTTTGTTTTGTATCTCCATCATTTTAAACTAAAGTAGAGAATGCCTGCAGCCGCATGTACCTTTGCAAGAGTAGGACAGTAAAACTGATGTTCCCGACTCATGTATGGTTCTTTTTCACTCCTAGGACATTGACACTGAAGCTGGACAAGATAAAGACAGTGATGGATCAAATCATGATCTAGCTTTTGAAGTCCTAAATTCCTTAAAGGTAATATTTCTGGAAATTAATGTTGTTTATGCTATTGAAAACAGTTACACGCCTCTCTGTTTATGTGCCAGGCTGTTTCTTGTCAGTTTATTGTATACAATGCTTTTCTCAGCTTCCTTACGTTGCTTTGCCAATTGCCATTGAATTTTTTAAAAGGACAGTCTTGGCAGACATACATATAAGACAACAATGGCCCATGTAAAATGTGAATTGTAATAGTGTCTTCCACTTTCTATTTTATTGTTTTCTTGTTGGGGAAAGCCAACTCTTTTAAAAGTTCTTGTCTTTAGATGGAGGCTAGATATAAAATTTGCATCTAAACTTTCTCATGCAATAGCCCTTTGGATTTAAAGTCTGTCTATGTAGGGGTTCGTTTACCTTGTGTGGGAGTTAAACTTTATTTGAAAGAATGGGGCGGCTATTATTGAACTTTGATCACTTTGTCAATAGGTTATTGGGGGACTTCACTGCATGTCAATATCAACTTTAATGGATTATAGAGGCTCAGGAATGTGTTTATGCCTCTGAAAGTTGCCTATCCATTTTGCCAATTGTTCTTACCTTGCCTTATGCTAGGTTTATGTATCTTTTTTGTATTTCCAATCTGTGAATTCCCATTTATGGTGCAGATAGTTGTACATATCAACAGAATATTGACTTGCATCATTGGCAGATTAGGACTGATTACTGATTGCTTTCTTTTTTGACATAACTACTTTTCATTTATGCTTCTGAATTTATTGATGCCATAAATTATGTAACACGTTGCCCTTCATTGGTTTTTATTATATAGACAGAGGATCAGTTACATCTTGTTCAAACTGAGCTGAGTCAGCACCATACACAACCACCACCACGTTACTCCGAAGCATCATTGGTAAGTCATTATGTGCCTTTCGTTATGCTTAAGAGAGTGCTGTAGACCACGACGACACTGATTTCAACTGGTGCTACTCTTTTGTTGTATGTAGAATTTATGCCTGATATTGGAATCCTAAGGGTCACTTTATGTTTACTCATTAAAACTTCAGAAGCTGACATCTGTTAATTCATATCAAGACAGAAAATGATGCAGAATGCAACTTAAATTTATAAGCCCTCTGCCTGCCTTTTTTATAATTCCCCCCTCCTTTTGAGCTTGAGATACTGTTTTGAACTTATTAACCTTCTTGTTAGCTGTTAACTAGTGTCAGTTCCTCAAACTATATAACCTGTGCTGTCGGCTTGTGCACTGACAGGTTACATTCAGAGTTTTGTTACAATGAACTCGTTTCTCGACTTCCTGATGAACTCTATGTATGAAAACAAATTGATTAATGATTTATTTACAATTTAAATTAATTATCTTATACGTTATCTGAAATAAATTGATTTATTGCCAATGCCACATATCGAGTTCAACATGATCTCCACTCTTCAAAATATATACTTTGTGCTGGCAAGGAGGATGTAGAGAGCTTTCATTTCTTTTGCACTTTGTCCATTTTGTTTTCTCTTTTTAAGGATTTTTCTTTTGCTATTTGAATGTCATAGGTTAAGAAGCTTGAAGAGCTTGGGATTGGAAGACCTTCAACCTATGCAAGCACATTGAAAGTCTTACAGGTATGTGACTTAGGGACAGTCTAATGTCATAACCATACCATGCCTTTTCTTTCTTATATCACAGCAAGGCAAACAATTTAAGTTACAAGTTGTGATCAAAGATAAATATGTACGTTATTTACATTCTTGATTCAGCTGAAGTCTTTTGAAAACTCAATCACTTACAAATCTCCCTAAATTGAGGGAACTAAAACAATGTATTGGAGGAGGGTTTTAGATAATTTCTTCAAATCCTTTTCATCTCTCTATAATAAAATTTAAGATTAAAAATGTATTAGTCATATGCATTCCCCTCTCATTCTCTACAAAAACACTCTCAAATAAGGTGAAGACTAAATCTTTTCCTCTCCTCCCCTCTTCCCAAAGCCCTCCCCTCCCCATCTCCAAACTCCCAAATGGAGCCTTAGGGGCTGGTTTTGGGAGGTGTAAGTCTATATTTAATATATATTTGAGATTTAAAAAAAATTAAAAGAACATGATATATGATCATATAACATTTCAATCACGCTTCTTTCGTTCTTAGAAATATTTTATAAATTGTTTAATTTTAAAAAGAAAAACAACCCCTCTCTCCCCTTCTCTCCATAACCCACTTCCCAAATAGACCCATGACTTTGCTCCTTTGCTCCATTTTTACACTGTATCAGCTCAGAAACTTGTAGGGGCTCAATTAATTGAAGAGTCTATCTCATCCCATTGCAGATCCTATGTATTGACATATTAAGCTATAACATCTGCTTGTTCATTTGATTTACAATTATTGTTGACTGTCAATGTTACTAATAGCAGATTGTGTTTCTGGGTGGCAAGTAAAAAATCCAACATATAAATATGGGGGATGGCGGGTATTGTGGTCTATGACTGAAGCATGACAGCTATAATAATAAAAATATAACTATATTCAAAAGTAGGCTAAAAAACAGCTGAGTGAAAATAGAAGAGAATTGGAGAAAAAAAACAGAAAAACAGTGCTTGAATGAATTGTACAGAATATGATAGCAGGGATAGAAAATCCCCGAATAAGTGAATAGCAGAAGAAATATCACTCCTTAAAGAAAGCTAGGGTCCAATTAATTGGGAATTCCCTATTGGGAAAGGTCATTTCGGGACAAGCAGATCATTTATGATGAAGAGGTTGAGCTTCAAGAAAATGTTTCGGCCTTGCAGGATGGAACCATGCAATGCCAGACACGAGATAGATCCCACCTTCATCAAGTCTTATTGCAATAGCATTCGATGCATCAACTATGGCTATTCCCTCCTCCAATACCGCAAGAACAGCAACTACTAGTTCATTGGCCAATATATTTCTGAAAAGTTGAAAACTAAGCACCCGTCACAATTCACAGATGAAGTTGCGTGTAGGTCACTTTTTTTTGAGATTTACTTGGTGTCAGTACATCATGGCGTGGATAACCATAAGTATAACCAAATGCAAATGGAACTGAAATGAATGAGATTTATTAGAGTAAGAAGAAGGATATAACAAGGATGAAAGGACTGAGAACAGGAAGAGACTGAGAAAGAAAGGAGAACTGATAGCATATAAAGAGAAAGAATAGAGAAATATGCAAAAAATTGTCTGTTCATTGGAAAAGGAAGGTGACAAGATATGAAGATAAGGTTTTTGGTTAATTTTTCCAGATATGGAAGTTTTCTGGATGGTAGTGGAGAAAATTAAGAGAAAGTGGAGTGCGATGCTGCTTGATCAGTTTGATGGCTGAAGAGCCAAATAGTTGAGTCTTTTATTAGGGTTTATGTATTTTCATTGGTTATGAAAATGGGTTGGGTTTGTTACCCATCTCGGTATTCTTTTGGCTTCTTTTCCATCATAGTTGTCAATTTAGGATAACAAAGTGGCTGACCCTAAAAACACTAGAGCGGTATAGCACATTGTAAGATGACTCTCTTCTAGAATATTTATACAGATTAAATAATAATTACTAAATGCTTAAAGCTGAAAGAAAGAAACATAATAACTAACTGACAGCTTTTTAGTAAACTTAAGTAATTAAAAGCCTTGTTTAGGATTTATTATTCTCGGACACACTGGAAACTGTATAAGCATAGTAGTCTTCGTCCTTTTGAGAAAATGTAAGATGGCTGTGGAACTTAAGAAGCAGTTGATTAGAGCTACAAGTGTAGTTTTATGGTTATCAGAAGTTAGTAATTTGCATAATAGAACACATTGGTTTCAATTTCAATGCTTCACAAGGTTGAAGTTCCAGGCAAAACTGAAGCACCTGGACATAAGAGAAACCTTCTGGATATATTACCAGATACAACCAAGGCCTATTCCCCCTAGCCAAGGTTGGCCATATGAATCATATGACATTATGATGTCTGTCATGAATAATATAATAAAGTAACAAATAACAACTTATCAATCAACTCATACATGTCATAGTTTGTGATTTCCAATTTGGTCTTTGTTGAGCTGTGACACATTTGTAGTTGTCTATTGGAACAATAATTTTCCAAATGAACTGAACTACTTTGTATATCTGAGATTTTACCTTTTATATCCTCCTTCCCTAAAACTGAATTTAGTGTCTGCTTGTGGAATTTGCTTGTTGCTACATTCTCACTCTCTTTTCAACATTTTTACTTCATCTTGCACATAAATTTATGGCACTGCATGCGTTAACTTTTAAATCTCAGTTTGAAAGAATTCTTAGCTCACAATTGTTTGTTGCTTCAGGATAGGAACTATGTGACAGTAAAAAGCCGTGTTCTGTCTCCAGAATTTCGTGGTCGTATGGTAAGCTCTGGGTTTGAAGTTTTGAATTTATTGTTTGTTGGGATGAAAATACATTGCTGTATTACGTTATTAATATGCTGCAAAAGAAAACTTCAAATGATGCCAGTCTTGCTTTTAGTAGCTTGAAGTTTTGGAATCAACTTATTTGTATCTTCTCTTTCTCTACCTTTTCCCTTGTTATGCTTACAGAGCCTCTAACATCAAGCTACATCATTTATACACGTTAAAAGATATATTTCTTATAATTCTGATAACCAATAATAAATGCAGTTTATCATATACAATTGGTTATGTGCTCTTTTTACCATTGTCTCCGGTTTTTCCTTCTATTGTTACACATTTTAAAATTAGATAAATTCTGTTATATTCATTTGATTCATCATTGCTGTGGGAACATTTCTCCTGTTACCTTTATTGTATCGTGCAGCAACATTATATATATGTTGACTTCTATTGGACCCATAAAAGAAATACGAATCAAGCCAGTTTGAATCATTGTCATCTGCTTCCCTGATTTCCATAATGGTTAGGAATTGACATTTGAACAACTAAAAAATTATATATGCGTTCCTCCTTATTCTTATTTTGCAATAATCCCTCTTCCTCATCAGTGAGCTTTTTTATATTTAATACCCCACAATTTTCTTTTGCTTATGAGATACAGGGGAGAATGGGATAATTATTTTAAATAAAATAGACCTGTCCTTTTTGGTTTCATATATAAACGACTTAATTCATGATAAGCTTGTCCATTTTCAGTTATCTTTTGCTTTGTAGAAGTGAGACATGTTGTGATTTACGATGAGTTTTATGCTGTTTTTTGGTGATATTTAGGTTTCAGCTTTTCTGTCACATCATTTTTCAGAGGTCACAGACTACAGTTTCACTGCTGATATGGAAACTGAGGTATCTACTATGATTGTGTCCCCTCCTTACTTGATCTCTGCAATGTATTTTAGATCATATTTCTTTCAAGGTATCAAAAAGCATTCCTAGGGAAGCGGGCTTGGGAATATTAATTATATTCGTTACACATTTTGGAAAAATAGTCCCTGGCATCGCCGATTCCCAGAAATCTATTTTACTCATGGATTCCGAGGAATCTATTTACCTCGGGCTTTCCCTCTTTTTCATTCCCGTGAAGGGTTGGAATCTTGCATTCTCATGTCAATAAAAATTATTTTAAAACTCAACCAACTATAACTTTCTTCTTTCACCTTATTTTATCACTTTTTTTTTTAACTAAAATAATTTTTTAAATATTCCTAGGAGTATTATATAATTACCAAACATATATATTGTACTTGGGAGTTAATTGTGTTTCTAGGAACATCATTCCTGGGAATATGATTACCTCCCCCTTGAAGCTGTATATTTGTACTACTATTGGAATTGTAAGGCGACACAAGATTGCTTACTAATTTTGTTTGGTATTTTAAAAAAATTTGTTGACTCCTTCCCCACATTTTAAAGTTGATTTCTTTGCCTACTTTCTGAGCTAATTGGTCATTGCTATTTGCCTAGCACTTTTTTTTTTCATAAAAAATATGTATCATTTTTTATTCAGCTTGATAATGTTTCTGCTGGAATAACCAAATGGAAAGGCCTCCTTGGAGATTATTGGACGCGATTCAAATCATATTGTGAGCGCACTTCTAATGTTCATATTCACCAGGTGTGACTTCTCTCTTCTTTGCTCAATGCTTGACATTTTGAGTGCTCAAATCATATTTGTATGTTGGCATATGCTGTTAGTGACTATGATAGCATCAAAACAAAACGTATACCATATTTTTTTAACTTATGTACTCACAAAATGATTTTTATACTTACAGGTTGAGAAGATGTTAGAAAAAAAATTTGTGGATTATTTATTTGGTTCTCTTCCAGATAAGAGCCGGGTGTGTCCAAGGTAAGTTATGTCTCATTATGGGTGGAAATAGTTGAATATCATGTACATCATGGAGGTTTGTAGGCCTCATAATGTTTCTAGTATCTTTCTGGAAATTAAGTGCTCCTTTGGGGTAACTAGAGTTTGATTCTTCCCACTTGCAGTCTTGACAGTAAAGTTGACTTTAAGCTCAACATAAAATTGGTATTGCTCAACTGGTTGTGAGATTCTAAGAATCAATGTACTTAAGCTCCAGGTACAAGGTTCAAATCCCACAGAAGAAAAAATCTCACTTAGGGGGTGAGAAGTCCACGGGCATCAATTATGGTTGTTCAGCCCCATGTTCAAGTTTGAACCCAGTGGCTTCTCCACTAGGTTCAATCTTGGCCACAGGGTTGAGCTACTATAACTGTTACTCATGGTCTTCTCACCCCCCCAGCAATCATGCTATGTTGAATTTTGCCACACTTTTGCGATAAAAGAGATAATAACAAGATAGGTGTGTGTACCTGCTGTCGAGGTGTTAAGTTTAAGAATTTAAATACTTATTGGTTATGAAACATTGTTGGCTTTCCATCATCCACTACTGTTTCAAATCCACAGTAAATGGTATTTGTTGACCCTGAGGAACATAAACTATATGAACTCATCTTGTAATGTTGTAGTTATACTGGGGTGAATTTTGTGCTGTCAATGTGATTATGCTGATTTTTGTGTGTAGAAATTGATGTGTTGATTGCATCATTATATACCCCATTTGTTTGTCAGATGTTCTCTTGATAAATTTTGATTTGACTTGTTTCAGTTGTATGGAAGGCACACTGATATTTAAAGTAAGTAGATTTGGTGCTGGCTACTTTATAGGCTGTGATCAACATCCGAGGTGCAAGTAAGTATTATACTACATATTTGGTTTGTAAGTTCTAAGTTATAGCTTTACTGTTGTGTGATTTTCACACAATGGTGAACTTGTATGTTTCTTTACACATTTGGGAAAAGAATGGTGGTGGTTAATTATGTTTTCCCTTCAATGCAAAGAAATCATAGTTTCTGTACAGTTTGATTCTTATGATACTAATAAATAATGAGGTCCAACTTAAAATAGTCAGAAGGTCCAGTAGCACGTGCTTTTCATTTAAGTAGAAGTAGAAGTAGAAGAGTGAATGAAATGTAAGGTTACTAGATTAGCAAGAACACTAACTCTAGCTTTTAGCGGTGTGAAAATTGGAAGTCAAACCATACCACAAGTCATATGATTCAAGTATCTTGGGTCTATCATACAAAATGACACGCAATGTTGTCAAATTCAAGTTTATGCGTTGCATCAGGAGGTAGAGGATAAGATCCTACCTAAAATCCAGTCCAATCTTCTGAAAACAGAGTTTCGTCCTGCAGCCGCAACATTTGCCCATCAAGTTGCCATTAAACTTGATGAGAAGAAATTTTGTCATGATAACAGCACAACAAAATCTGGACAAGGAAACAGCATAGCAAAATATTTAACATCAAATGCAACAGACCAAAACAAACTGAAAACAAAAAATACAATCCAAACAGAAAATACAAACTGATCAATACCCTAATAATATGGTAATCTGGGTTAATGTTGAGAAGAGTGAAGAATTGTGGAGGCCTGTTAAGGAGTATAGAGTAGATGGAGAATTGTCCAATAGAAGTAGAGGCCAATAAAACTACAGCCTACAGGCCAAGACAAGTTATTTAGAAGGTAGATGGATAATGGTTCAATTGAAGTAAATGCCAATAAAACTACAGGCCAAGCAATCTATTTAAAAGGGTTTGATTTTAAATAGATGATTCACAAAAGGGCATTATTGTGTCATTTGATGCATATAACAGATCTCTGGAAAATGCTTTCGTTGTTGCTACTTGCTATTATGCTTTTCTTATGAGCAGTCATGTATTGTAAGTATAATGTTGATCCTACATGCTACTTTTGTTTGGTGAAACCTCTGTTTTGAACTGATTGCTTTTTATGCTAATGCATTAATTAGTATTTTTTTGGTGATTCAAAGCATACATTTAGTATATTCCATTACACCTAAAATGATATAGCCATTAGATATGCTATGTATGCAATAGTTTATGTTCTCTTGAAATAGGGGATATGCATAACTCATGGAGGCTTTCGAAACTTATATTTTTCTTGCGCTCATTACTGCATTTTTTGCATTGTAAAATACTTCGTTGTTGAAAATTACAAATTTATCCATTATGACTGGTACTTGTGATTGCTGAAAACAGGTACATTGCTAAAACATTATATGGTGACGAGGAGGAGGAAGATACACCTCAGCTAAACACGATGATAGAGGAACCAAAACTCCTAGGTTTTAATAGTGGTTCAAATGAAAAGGTTTGCTTAACCTTGGCCTTGTTGCGTGTTGTAATTGACTGGTGTAATTTGACTTGTTTGGACTGCTAAATATTGTTTACAATTGGGCATTACTTCTCCCTCAGATCCTTTTAAAAAGTGGTCCTTATGGAATCTATGTTCAGCTCGGAGAAGACAGGAAGGGATACACACCTAAAAGAGCCTCTGTTCCTCATGTATGTCACACTGGCATTTTCAATTCTTGAGGCAATTTTTTATTTATTTTTTAGGCCATGAATGCGAGGTATTATAATTATAACAGTTTGTATCAGTGGTCTAATATTATTACAAGACATATACATTTCCTTGAATGATGGAATTTGTAAGACTTGTGGAAATTAGAGAGGTCGTCATCTTGGTATAATTTTTGTCAATTGTTCATGAAGTCCTCTCCCCTTTTATGAATGTGGCTCCTGAGTTTGTTTGCTGTGCACACATTTTTGCAATTACTGGTATGGTTGATGCATTGTCTGTTTTCCAAGGATGATGGGTTAAAGAGCAAATTGTGGGAGTATGACCAATTGTTATATTACATCTTACAATAAAAGGAAAGAAGTCATAGAATTTGGGTTGTTTCAGGTCAAGGATTTGGACTCTATCACCCTTGAAGATGCACTTGCATTGCTACAATATCCATTGACATTGGTATGTTTCTAAATTATAGTTGAGCTACTTATCATGTTGATTTTGCATGTCAAATTTTGACAGCTGAGTTTAGGATGAAATAGTTTGTTTTTTTGTGTTGGATTTTTGATATATATAGTTGTGTTGTAAGACTGAGTTTAGTTGTGTTGTCTCCCCGTGTCGTGCTCTTTAGTCATTTCACTATTAATGTTTTCTTCTTGATTAGGGTAAGCATCCCAAGGATGGACAGCCTGTCATATTAAAGGTTGCAAAGCTTGGCTATTCTGTTAGACATCGACATACAATTGCATCTGTTCCTAAGGTAATATTGTAGTTTCATTCTTGATGTCAAGATTTTATTTCCTTCCTGTCTTTGTAACTTCAATTCATGTCTTTGCTTTTGGAGCATATTCTTGGATGAAAATGGTCATGGAAACCGGCCAGGCCAAAGCCTTGACTGAAAATGAAATGAGGCCTGTTATATAGTGGGTTGGGGTGGGGGATTAGGCTTTAACCTGGGTAACGAGATACCATATTTTTTGTGGGTTTGCATGGGATGACAGTTCCAGGAACCTGATTAGGAGGATGATTTTCCTGTAGTAGGTTATGCAGTTTGAGAGTGAGCTATATCTGTTATAGAGGCCGTGGATAATGAGGGAATGATGTGAGCAAAGCCAGAGCAATAGAATGAACAGAAGAAGCAAGAGATGACTGAGATTAACGTTAGGGAAATAATTCTAGATAAGGGAATCTCAACTGATTATAGACCACATCTTTTGAAATGAATATTTTGCCATTGGTATATACATGCATTTATACCCTTCATGGAAAAATAGTCTAACACAATGCACTCCTGAGAGTGATGAGACAATTTGTGAGGGTTATATTGTCTGAGATAGGGATAACATCCACAACCAAATATTTTCAGAAGTTTATAATGTGGGGACAAGATAACTTGCGTGAGAAATTAGGTCTGGGACAGGGATAACATGAAAAACCAATATTTTCAGAAATTTATTAATTTGAGAGTTATGTATTTTTCTTTCATTTGATCCCATCTTGACTAACTGAATAACTGTGATGTTAGTGCTAAACAGTAGTTCAACTATAGAATCAAATTGAGAAACTCAGTAGTTGAGAATTGATTACCTCTTTCATCTGATAAAAAAAAATATTATTTTACTTATTTTAATTTGGCCAACAACACCCTTGTGTCCACTACTTATGACTTACAGTTGTATGTGCACTAATTTAATAACCCATTAGTCTTAACTGGGTATGTTCCATGACTTTCCCCCCTCTAAATTGGTATACAGAATATGAAGCCAGGTGATGTCACCTTTGAAAAGGCCCTTGAACTTTTATCAGGCAAGGATGTAAGACGTTGTGGTCGGCCCAAAAGCAAACCCAAAGTTGAAGACGTTGAAGCTATTGAAGCTTTCTAAGATTTTGACCTGGATAATTTGCAAGAGCGCAGAGTTTTCACGTGATTAACTTGAACTTACGCCTTAAGAGACTAGCTATGTTCAACGATACAGCAACCAAGAGTTGCAACTCCCAGTCCCAGATGAGTTAGTGAAGATTCTTTTATGGAGCCAAATGAAGATTCTTCTATGGAACCAAATGTATACCAGTAATGTAGTTTTTCATGAATTTTGTTCCTTGTCTTTTTTTTGGCTAACTGTGTATATAGGCTGGCCAATCCGATTTTTGATAGAATTATAATTTTCCTATTGTACTATATGCTGACTTATTTTATGAAACCCTGAACGCTGATATTTTGTTTGGCCAAAGGGTTGATATTCTTTTACCCTTAATTTATATTGTAAGGAGACTCACCGCAAATTCACAAAAAAGTCGATAAATTATGGTGCCTGTTGACTTATACTTGACTTCACTCTTTCCTTCCATTTTCATTCTTTTTTTCTACTAGGTTTAAAGATTATTTTATTAAAAAAGTTTTAGAATTTATTTTGGTCTCGTATTTATTATTTATTCTGAATTTGAAGTCCTTTAAATTTGAAAAATGTCAGTCAATTTAGAGGATCTAAAGCTGCCTAATTACTCATTTTAAAACTAAACACGATCAGAATAGTTGATTTGATCTAATAGGCATTACTTTCAGTGCAATTTATTTTATAGATATGGTAGAATTTAAACTATATTTTTACTACTTCAATGAGATGCATTGACAGTATGAAAAGATGTTACACATTTATCCAATAATAATTCATTATAATATCATTTTATTAAACCACTTTCTAAAATATCTCAACAAATACTTATGTAATTGTATAATCATGTAAATATAGTTGTCACTGTCAACACATAGTGATTAAAACTATTTTCATTCTACTTTGATTATTATGAATGTAAATTATTTTTTTAGTATGCTAATTAATTATATGATTCTTCTACAAGAAATTATTGTTTAATATACTAAGGAAAATTTAAAAATATAAATTTAATCATTATTTATTTCATCATAAACATTGTAGGTTGCCATAAGGCCTGTAGCATAATGGCACAAAGCGGATATTCGGTCTCTTCGCACCCCATTCCCCAATCTAATCTAAAAAATAGGAGGGAGGGAACTATAGTACATTTTTTTTTTTTTACTGTTATAGTATGTTAACATACATACAATGTAACATGGTTGGATTCAAATATCCAAAATATACAAGCAATCAGTCCCTAAAGGGACTTGGTGTAACCTGACTGAACATTCTTAGACTATGACTATATTGCTTTTGCAATCTAAATTGATGAACAAAATAAATAAAATCAATTCACATGCACAGATTGAGTAATCAAGGCATGCTATATACATTACTATACATACATACATATCAATTAATCTAAGTATACTTTACACTTGGATGGTTCTTGTCTTGACCTATCATAGGGGGCTTGATGTATTTCTTATGCTGTCTCCAGAATAAGGAAGTGGAGAACTTGATCCATCCTACAAAACACATCAGCCAACAACATTTGTTTCAATGTGTCATAACCTCAACTCAACCAAACCAACTATACTATGTAACTGTTCAAACTTCAGTGTTCTCATAAACAAGAGTGATTCTTTGCATGAGCACATACCTAGAAGGGTTTGGATTTCTTAGGAAGACATACAGTCAAGCAATCTTTAGAGTTGGATGAAGACCGGATGACTCATATTCTGACTTCACCGAAACAATTTTTAAATACATCTAAAAATATGAGCCTTCCAATTTTCATTTAACGACATTTACAATTACGTCATTGTAGAGAATTTGAATTGTGTTTCAGTCTAGTTGTCATAATTAAATAAAAAAGCTAAAAAATACATTAAGATTTGTTTAGGAGAGAGTTCTAGAAAGTAGTTCCAGTAAATAATTCCCTTATCAAGGGAAAGAATATTAAAAATTTCCAAAAACCCTAAAAAATCCTCCATACTCCATCTTTTGAAGTTAGTTCCACATTGAGAAAAATTATTTTAATTGTTTGTATCTATAGATACTCCTCTAGCAAGAATCAGAGTCTTGCCTAAACATTGAGAGAAGTGTCTATAATGTCTATAAGTAAAAGTACAATTAAAAAGACAACAAAGTTCTTATTATCTCAATAAACTATATTTATGTTTATTAAAACTGTGCTCATGCAAGAATGTTTGAGAGAACTTATGAAAATTCATAAGTTGTTTTCAACTTATTTCCATAAGCTTTTTAGGATAGTTTACGAAAACAACTTATAGTTATATAAAAACATTTTGACTTTACTTCATTTTTTGTTGTAGAAATATCTCATGTATAAACATTTACATAATAAACGTTTATGCTATCGTTTAATTAAGTTATTTATTCAGATATAAATTGTTATAGAAAGAAACTTACCATCTGAAGAGAGACTTGACTCTGAGTGGAAGGACTAATAAAACCACTAAACAATGAATGGTTATCATTATTTTCAGCAAGTTCTCTTAATCTATTAAGTTCTGGCATAACCTCTTTACCAAGATCAGGTCTATCTTTCCTCCTTAACTCAGCACACTTTATAGCCATCTCTGCAAATACCAAAGCCTCTTCAACTGGCCAATCTGTCAATCTTGGATCCAACATCTCACCAAATGTTCCCTTCTCAATTGATCTACCAACATGATGTGTTAATCCCATTGGTGGTCTTGCCGTCAAAATTTGCAAGAAAATTATCCCAAGTGAGTAAATATCAGATTTCACTCCCAACATTCCTGTCTGTTGATACTCAGGATCAATGTAACAGAATGTTCCGGCGGCCGATGTCATTCGGTATTGCGTCACGTTGTCGGCTACCGAAGGTGGTACTAGTCTTGCCAAACCAACATCACTGATTTTAGCAATATAGTTTCTGTCAAGTAAGATGTTTGCTGGTTTAAGGTCTCTATGGACTAATGGCTCAGGTTTTGTTTGGTGGAGGAATAATAAGCCAGTTCCAATTTCAGCTGCAATTTTGAACCTTAACTGCCAAGGCAATGGTGGAGAGTCTCCTCTACAAAAGAGACAATCATCTAAACTTCCGTTCGCCATATGCTCGTAAACGAGGCAGCCGTACTCCGGACAGGCTCCTAGGAGGAGAACCATGTTTGGATGCCTAATGCAACTCAATACCTCAACCTGCAATGCAAGTATGATTTGTAACAAAAGTGAGAAATTCTATAAAGTTCACAAGTGAGTCGGTATTGTCAAATAGTTGCTATAGCACGAGACTCCTACATAGCGGCATTTGAAAAAATCACTGTTGTTCTGCGATACACCAATCAGTACAAAATATTGTCGAATGGTAGATATTGCAGCACTATAGCGCTGTAGTAAAATTTGAACAAACTGTTATTTTTTGCAATCCGCATTTGACAACACTGAAGTGAGGTGTATCCATCTTCCAAAAACTGAAGTTTCACTAGACACTTTAATTACTTATATGGTTAGAGAGTTTTATTATCTGCTTACCTCTCGTTGAAATTGCGACCTTCCTTGTGCTGCATCGGGACGAAGAACCTTAACAGCAACTGGTGTATGGTCCAGAAGACATTTATAAACTGGACCATAACCTCCTTCTCCAATCTTTAGAGACTCGGCGAAAAAATTCGTCGCAGCCTCGATCTCCTCGATTGCATACCTTCTATACCTCACATCATAATTTGTCAAAGCATCAACTACTTTTCTTTTCTCTTCTGCTTCTCTTAGAGCTTTCATTTCTGCATTAATTCTCTTCTGTGCTTCAAGTTCTGCAATCCTCTTTTGTGCTTCAGCAGCCTCCATGGCTGCTTTTGATTTTGCCTTTTCCTTTTCTGCTATAGCCAATGCATTTTCTTCAGCCAGCCTTGCTTCCTCCAATTTTCTCTCTTCATCTAATTTCCAACGTTGGAGTTCAACAGCCTGTGATGCATAACATGTCATATTATAAAAATACCAAAATAAATGTTGTGCTTTTTTAGATGTAAATAAGGGACTTGGATTCCTTATAGCCGGACTCTGACTTCAGGGAATCCATTTATGTAAATAAGGTATAACCAAGTGATTGGACTCAAGTGATTAATAAGTTTCAGTCAAGGGTGAAATGCTAAGGAGAATCCGAGTTCAAACTCTAGATGAAACAATTCTTGACCAGATTTTACTTACCTTCCGGGATAAAAGAAAATATAAAAAAGGTATCATTTTTTCATACCTTTTGTTGTGCTGTGAGTGCTTCTTTACAAGCTGTGCTATACATTTCCATTGTTTGCTTGAGCTCCAACTTCAGTCTCCTCATTTCAGCTTCAACATCATCCTATACATGCAGCACATGATTATCCACAAGTTAGTAGCAATAGAAAGCAAAAGCACTTTTTTTGTATCCTTACATAAATAACTTTCTGAGCAACTGAAATATTTAACTTAGTGATCATTGAGTTTAGTTTGAGTTTTCTGTTTTTATTTCTTATTTTTACTTTTAGTTACAAATTTGTCATCTTTGTTTCAATGTTTTGTATACGACACGAACACAATCTTTGACAAAAAGAAGCAAAGTGAAAAACAAGATGAAAGAATTGTAACCAAAAGCGAAAGCCGAAAATAAAAAACATTTTTCAGTTTTGTAGTGGTTTGTTCAAATTTCGCTACACTACAGTAGTATAAGACTATTTAGTGCAGCCACTATTTCATAACACTTTATACTAAATGGCGTATTGCAGAACAAAAGTGCAAATCACCATATTTTGTGATGCAGAAGAAGATAGTCCATCACTGTCATGTGAGAAAGATGAGAAATCAGGAGTGCCAATATCAATAGACCTTCTTCCATAATGCATTGATTCAAAGCTATAGCTAAGATTTCCATCTGTATCTGAGCTATATGATAGCCTAGGGTTTGAAAAGCTTGACTCTGAGTTATTGGTGTTGCTATACATGGAAGGAAACAAACGCTCTGTACTTGGTCTTCCTGAGCTTACAAAGGATATTTCAGTATCTTGCATAGAAATGTCTCCATATGACCTGTCATCTTGACGTTTCCTAGTGAATGGTGACCTGTTTCCAATACCATTTTTGCTTTTAGATTATTATTATAAAGTAATGTTACTTATGCATGCATGCATGCAAATTCAAGTGTCACTCATTATTCTTATATCTCATCATCAATATCATTTACCAAGAATGAAAAAAAATGAAAAAGTCCTAAACTACCATTTACTTGCTAACACCTATCATCAAAACTTTTTAATTTTTCTCTCTCAAAACTATTCTAAATCCTCAATCAAATCTTATGTCTAGAGTCTTTTTAGAATACCTTATTTGAATTTATTTATCGTTATAAATACTTATGAGACTATTTGAAAAGTATATATACACGAATGTTTGTATATAAGCGTTTAAATAAGTTCTTTATCCAAACAAACTCTCATCTAAGTTTAATTCCACAGCTATTTTTCCTTAGCTTAATTAGTAATATTGAAAAAAAATATATTTAAAGGTTGAAAATTATTCTTGAAACTAAGTAAAATCTCATTCTTCATGCAAGCATTATAAAGTGGTTGTAATGCTCTTTTGCCTTTTCAAATATATAAAAGAAATAAATTTGCTATGCGGTTACACTGCCATATATTCCTATGTTTTTACATATTATGAAATCAAATTTTATAATAATTAATGTGACAAACCTGAATGAATCTGTCCCTTCTTGTGATCTACGGGGTCCTTCAAATGACCTTCTCTCATTTGCTAATAATATAACAAAATTGACAATAAGTAGCATAAAAACAAATGCAAAAGCAATTTAATTTAATTTGTATACACCGTCAATGTAAAAAGTTTTATATTAACAAACCATCGTAATAAATCATACGTGTGACTTTAAAAGTAGTTACGTTAAAAGTCAAACATTTCTAATAATCTGACAATTATGATTGATTGACAATGTAAATTTTTTTTCACACGAACAATGTATATAAATTAAATTAAATGTACAAATATGTAAAATTATATAAGATTATTGAAGAGATTAAATGTAACCTCTAACACTATTAGCCAGTGGCAAACGATGTTCTGATTGGTCTGATCTTGAACTAGCTTGACTAAGTTGAGTTTGTAAAGGGGAAAATGCAGGAGCAGTTCTAGAAGCAGATCTCATGGAATGAATTTTTCCTTTAGAAACAATATATACTGTACAAAAATCTGGTGCACCTTTTGATACTGTTCCTGGAATATCTGCTACCTTGAATCTTCTGATGCCAAAAACTTAACTTAATAAATTCAATATGTATATATAGATATGATTTTAATTAATTTTTTATGAATACCGTAGTGTAAAAAATTTTAAACCGTCGTTAAATCATAATTATATACGTAATATTATAAATAATGATTAAAATCAAATATTTATAAAGATTTGACATGATTGACCAATAGTATATATAAGGGATTGGTTGTAACATTAATTGACATAAGTATTGTTTTTAGTTAGGACATTCCTTATTATTGACACTTAAAATTTACACCTGATGGGATGAAAAAGGGAGGCAGAGGAATACTTGAGAAAACTACTTTTGGATGAAGAGCCTATAACCAAATGCTCAATTGCTGATTGAGAAGTATATTCAATTAAAGCTTTGGATACATCTCCATGTTCTAATACAATGTCCTTGCATTGTATCTGTGGAACAAATAAAAAATAAATATATGATAAGATAACAAAGATACTTAAATAATGTCAAGAATTGTAAAATTATACATATTTTTTCCTTTAATAACAAAACAGTTTCAGTTTTATTTTTTAAAATCTCTAATAAATAATATCTAAATTATTGAATGTCAATTTTGAACTGTGATTTCCATGCTAGAAAAAAAACTAACATCTTTTCGTGCACAAAAGACGCGATATGGACGGAAAATTTCTTTGGTTTGATCATCAGGATCTTTGCAGACCATTGAACACTGCTCAACAAGACTATTCATCCCTGCCCCTGCATCCAAGCAAACACATTTTAAATCTGTAAGAATATCTTAATAGATATATAAATTTTAATATTTAATGATGTAAGAAAATTATTCATTTTTACTTCTTAAACACCAATTTTCTCTTCTAATTAAGATGCATTTTTTTTTATCATGTTAGTTTTATATTCATTCTAAGTGGTTATGTTCTATCCTATCAATTAAAAATGTTTGTATCTATATATGCATTAACAAATGTTCCTTATTTTCCCACCTTTGTGACTTTTTTTCATTTTTCTTGTGAGATTTTCCTTGCATTAACACTTAAGCAAAATAAAAGAGATGCTAAAATGATCCAAAGGAGATATGCATGCCACTATTTTTTATTATTAATTTTTAAAATTTAAAGAGTTTAGCAGCGAAACTCATTTACATTAAAATAAAAAGAAAGATAAATAAACTAGATTCGAACTCACATCTTAACATATTAAATAACATTACAACTATTTTTTTTATTTTTAATTATTAGTATTGCTAGTTTGACATGAAACTAAGAGAATAAAATGAGGTGTAATAGTAATAGTACTAACTTGGAGTGGCAATAGAAGATGGTGGTTTAACATTGACATGGATGAGAACAACAGTTGAACCTTTTGTGAGGAGATGATCAATGGCCCATTTAAGTGCATTTTGACTCCCTTTATCTGTATCTATTGCCACTGCCACTATTCCATTCACCCCATCCTTCTTGTCCCATGGATTCTTTTGTAACCACATTCCTCTAACTTCCTTAATTCTCTTTTAAAATAGAACACCTCTTGCAACTTTTTTTTTTCTTCTCTTTCAATAAAAACAAATATAATTCTTTGTGATTTTCTCTATCAAAGAATGAGACTCCTAAAGGGTCTTTTTATTTCAATTTTTTTTTTCTCTTTGTTTCGCTTCATGTAGTATCTTCTATCACTAAATTTTCGTCGCTATTTTCAACAACAATGCATAACAAATTTCATTCCTTTGAATATTTCCTCTGTCCCTCTATATAAACACCGAGAGACAAAAGGACTATAATGATTGATTAATTTGTCTACTTTTATTTCTTTGCTATTTGGTTCTTTTGGTGTTTGAAGCAGTGAATAGCAAAAAGAAAAACAAAAAGAATAACAAATAATTAGTCCTTTTTAACATTAACCACTTTTAATTTGTGTACTTTATTCTTTGTTTCTTTTAATTAGGTTCCTTTTATCTAGCTTGAGCTTTTCACGGACGTAACAATCAGACATATTTTATTCTCTCTATCTTACCTCTCTTTCACTATTAGAGAATGACTAAATTTAGCGAATTATTTTTGACTATGTCTCTCTTGTAAACAAAATAATATAGCAATGAAGGTGAAACAAATAAGTACACTTTTCAAAGGAATGAGTAGAAACTATAGCACTTAATTTGTGTATATATTTATGCATTTATTATTATTATTATTATTATTATTATTATTATTATTACTAGTTTTGTATATGATATGCCACAAGTTTATATTAAGGATTTAATTATTTAGTATGCATTAATTATTAGTGTAATTTTTTATATATAGATTTAATTATATATTATCATTACATTATTTTGTTATATTATTTTTAAAATATTTTTGCAATTAAATGAAAATAGTGAATTTGATTTTTTTTAAAATTAATTTATTTTGATTCAGTAACATGATCATTTTATAATTATCTTAGGTGAGATTTAAAGTTCTTTCTTTGAGGTTATAAAGTTAAGTTATCATGGACCATATATGCGACCAATGGATGGAGAACAACAAAAACATGTTGATACAAGAGCGCAATTAAAATTCAAACAAAAGTAAAAAAAAAATGTAACACAAATAACAGTGAAGAAGATATGTGAATAAGATAATACAAAAAATTAAGTGGTTCAGTCTTAAAGACCTAATCTATAGAAGAGGGAGTCCAAAACAATTTTACGAGAAATAATACAAGATCAAACATATATTCATAGATTAATGTAAGAAAATAAATTTTTAAAAATAAGTTAAATAAGATAAATAAATTTTAGAAAATTTTTAATATTTTAAAGTATAAGAATAAAATGAAATTAATTTGATTTTTAGTATATTTTAAATATTTTATTGGTCTAAGTTCAATCATCTGAACAATATTTGATATGTTTCAAACTAAAACAATTAAAATTATTAAGTAATGTTAATGTAATGTTAATATTTCTACTATTTGTATTTGTATTTAGTCCTTATTTTTGGTTAAATTTTCAAGGTTGATCACCTATGGTAGTCCCGCGGATTCTTAACCGAATACATTAATATTTTGATGTATATTTCTGTTTCTCATATGTTTATATTGCAGATGGATTTGTTAGCTCCACTTGGCTTTGACTTGAACTTTTTAAACTCATACTATTACAATCTTTATAATTATTTCTAAATTTTTAATTTCTGTAATTTTTTTGTTTTCACTAATAGTCCGTGTATTCAAATCAACTAATGCCTAACCTTTGAATATGTGAATAATATTTTGCAGCTAGGTTTAAGTCATTATAAAAAATTTCATCTAAAAATATTAAATATTTTCATCTAAAAATATTAAATATTTTCAATAATCTATATTAAATATAAATTTTTAGCGCTTAAATTTTCATATTTAATTCATTTTATGCTAAAATAATTATAAGTTCTTTAAGCATAATGTTCTAAACATGACCTAAAAAGACATAAATTTTTTTGAAAGGTGCACATAGGTTTCACTTAAAAGAATGGAGTAAAAATAAAAATGCATTGACTGTGTTAAATAATGATCTTTAAATAAAAAGTAATTTCAGACAAAAAAAAATAGTCATAAATCATCGTTGTGTCTCCAACATTAACTTTAACTACATCATTGCTAGTATCGTATACAAGACCTTTTTTTATCGATGGAGAAATTCATTCCTTTTTACGGATGAGTTTTTAATACCAATAAAATCACACTTTACTATTGACACTTTAAATTACATATTGACAATGTTGACAATGTGTTGAGAAAGGGAATGAAAACTCAATAAACCACTTTTGGTTGAAGAGCCTAACACCAAATGCTCAATTGCTGATTGAGAAGTATATTCAATTAAAGCTCTGGACACATATTGATGTTCTATTACAATGTCCTTGCAGTGTATCTATGAAGAAAAACAAAAAAGTTGAATATCACTTTAAGCCATTAGAGCAATCACTTTAAGCTTATAAAAAAAATTTAAAATTTTTTACTTAATAAAAATATCTCCATAAAAGTTTTGAACTTCATAAAAAGGTTTCATATTCTAATATTTTTTAAATTTAAAACTAATAAAATCTTATATAAATATAATATTGTCTCAACAAATATTAATTTAATTTACATAATTAACAATTAAAAAGAAATACTATATAAACTTATAATACTATATAAAATCGATTAATTAATTTTTTTGGTCCTTAGATAAAATAGTAAAAAAATTTGTACATAACTACGAAGTTTTGAGTTTGAATCCGAAACATAGTTTCCAACCTAATAATATCGACATTTGTAAGTTGAACTATGTCTTATGAATTTATATTCATTTAATAAATGAATTTTTACTCTAAAATATCCAAAAATTATTTATAAATTTTTTAGTAATTTTATAATATCTCGTAATAAAATTTGTTTTAAGTTTCGTTATGTATTGAAGCAAGCCTTTAAGATGCTCAACCAAGACCGGCCCAATATATTTAGCCGTCCAAAGTAAATATTATAGAGAAATCTTTTAAAAGAATAAAGGAAACACAAGGCTTAGAAGAAAAAAAAATTGTTACATTCAAGTTAAAACCTCTGTCAATACCAGACTTTTATATTGATCAATTGAATTATGTGAATATCTATAATTATATATTACAAAAAATAAATAAATTAAAATACGATGAAAAATGTAAAATTTCACATCATATGACATTACATATGAAATAAAAGTTCAAATAGTTAATGAACAGACGAATCATTCGAGATAATTTAAATTCAGAACATTCAAACAAAATATAGTACAATTTTTTTTTGTTCCATCGATTTTGTAACCACGTTCCTCTTTCTTTTCAATGAAGTTTTTTTGTGCTCTTTCAACGCAAATAAACTAAACAAACCCATAAGTCAAATAAATAGCTACTCCTTTTAACATT
Source organism: Cicer cuneatum (assembly GCA_037974295.1). NCBI lineage: Eukaryota > Viridiplantae > Streptophyta > Magnoliopsida > Fabales > Fabaceae > Cicer > Cicer cuneatum. Next base: position 72,915,259 of record JBBPBO010000001.1, on the reverse strand, counting down.
AACAAATTTTAATTTGTGTAATTTTCTTTACACGTAAAGTAAAAACCACAAAGATTGTCTTCTCTTTCTCCATAAGATCAGAATGAACGAATTTTGCGGGGTAGTTTGACTATGTCTCTCTGCAAAACAAAATGTAGAACTACACAAAACCAATGTGTGTCAATATGTGCTCATTTTTGTGCATCCATTTATATACACATATATTATTAAAGGGATAAATGCTAGCACATATTACTTGCTCACTATATTGTTCTTTTCTTTATTTTTTGAAATTGATTTGTCACACTACATTGTTTGGTGGACAATTAATTTACAATGCACATAAAATAGTGTGAAATATTCTTTTATGAGTCATATGAAATATATTGATATACCATTCATAATATTGTATGTCTCGTTAGATTAGCATTTTTATTTTATTTTTTTAATGTCAAAATAAATTTTATTAGACAATTAAATTAGTCGAAATAAATGAGATAATATAAGAAGGACAATCTTAAATTCAAATTAAATTTATAGAATCTAAAATAAAAAGAGCTAAATGATCATTTAAAGAAAGATACAGAAAAGAATTAGTATCTTTTTTATCTATCAACAATCACAAACCAAAATAAGATGAATATTTGGATTTTGCATGCATTTCTTGAATCATATTAAGAGAGTCCATTTCAAAAATAATTTGCCTAAATCTAAAGTTGAGTGTAGCACTAATCTTACACTCAGGGCTTCCGCTATATTAGAACTTGGAAGAGCTTCAAAACTCCAACCTGCTAAAGCCATTGACATCACAAATAATTGCTTCAAGAGGATGGAGAAATGGAAACCTAAGCCTTATAATTTATAACTTGGATATTCAACATTATCTTATGGTCCTCTATGACATTCTAAGCTTTATTAATGGTTTCATATTTGACAATATTTTTTCCTTTTTTGTGGAGGCCCCAAAACACATTACTAGCAGTTACAACTTCTATTTTCACTAAAGAATAAATATTATTTTCTAGTCTTGTGTAAGTAGCTCGGTTGATGAACCAACGAACGTCCAAAGAAGAAATTTAAGAAAGAGGTGTCAGATTCATTCTTAGGAAAACTAATATAACAAGTAATTTATTAACATTTACTTATAAATAAAGTCTTATTTTTTATTATAAAAAAGAGTTTGTTATTAGAACATAATTTTTGATGATTTTCCCTCAACAACTTATGCCATTCATGTGGGCCATATATGCACACACCCCAAGGTGGCAGAAAAAGGTAAAAAAATCCTACTAGTGGTATTAATAATGGCGTAAGCAGAATATTATTTTGTAAAAAATACTTAAACACACTTTTGATCCATTTATTTTGTTCAAAATTAATTTTTGGTTTATCTATTTTTATGATATTGGATGCTCATTAATAACATGACATACAAATGAATTAGATAAAATTTAATTCATACCATTAATCAATAAAATATCACAAATTATAAATTATATGACTAAACACTCTGATTTAAAAATAAATTTACCAAAAATAAATTTTAAACAAAATAAAAGGACTAAAGATATATTTAAACTTTAAAAAAAATTCTCGTTTTCTAACTACTTTTGATAAAAAAGCAAATTCTTAAGTAATACATCACCCCTTAAAGAAAATTACACCACCAAAAATCAATCAAAAACTATATATATATATATATATATATATATATATATATATATATATATATTTAATACCAAACAAATATCGAATGTTTAAAATAAATTGTGGGCTATTATCTCATTAACAATAAATATTACTTAATAAAATTACAAAAAGAAAAAAAAAAGTCATTTGTAGTTTCTAAATCACATAACACAACCCACTAAAAACACAGTTCACAACTAAAATAGATCATTTTTTTTACCACCACTAAAATAGATTACTTACTCTATACCATAGTTGTAAATCGTATATTTTGAAAATAAAAATATTACAAATTTTGAACTCTCTTAGTTCATACAATCAAAATTTAAACCGTATCGGATATTTTCTATATTTTTCCTGTAATATCAAGATTTATAATAAAATCACATATGCAACTATAATTTAAAACCATTAATATATAATGATCCTAATTAACATTATAAAATTATTACAAGTCAAACAAATTCAACTACCCTATACCACATTCCCAAATTTATCAAATCAAACCTGTGAATGATCATTAACAGAAAAAGAGAAGTCATCATCAGTCACACCTCTTGAATACATGTCACCTTCACTAACATAAGAAAAAGATTCATCTTCACTATTAATATTTTCTTTCTCCTTAAGTTCTTCAATCTTAGCCAAAGCCATTTTCCAATCCCACCTTCTCTCAACACTCCATTCACAACAAAACATTCCAATCCTCAAAAGCTTCAACATCTCACCTTCACCAACATTTCTTGTCTTCATCATATCTTTATCAAACACTTCACCTGTCCACTCTTCTCTCACAACTGAATTAACCCATGTTGCCAAATCAGAACCTTGATCATCTTTTCCATGTCTTAGATAATTTGATGGAAATTTTCCTGTTAATAGTTCTAGTATTAAGATTCCAAGACACCAAATGTCTGTTTTCTCATTTGGTCTATCAAAGTGTGTGACTTCTGGTGATTTGTACGATGCCATGAATTGTTGAGCATGATTCTTGTTTGTGACTGGAACAAGTCCATACTCTGTTAAAAGTGGATCAAATGAATTGTTTAGCATTACATTGGAGGATTTTAGATGACCATGTGGTTGGTTTTGTGTAGGGAACTCTTTGTAGAGATATGATAAGCCTCTTGCTACTCCTTTTATAATTTTTAAACGATTTGACCATGTTAGTATATTTCCATTTCTACCTGCAAAATCAATGTAAAAATTGTTATATGCTAAATTTTCTTAGAACGATAAATCTAATTATTTCATATATCGGTAGTACAGACACTTCAGATTGAAGACGTGTCTGGTGTCTGAAACGTGTCATTACTGACAGTATCACACATCGGCACATGTTACATTCAATCGCTTTTATCAATTTAAATTATTAGTTGTGTACCATAATGTTGCATACCATGTAGATGACTAGCCAAGCTACCATTTTCACCAAAATCATAAACCAAAAACTTCTCATCTTTTCTATAGTAGAAAGCAACAAGAGGCAACAAATTAGGATGTGTCAAACTTCCAAGCTTTTTCATGTGTTCAAAAAACTCCACTTTCCCAACATTGTTCATGTGCTTAAATCTCTTCACAACCAAAGTTGGTCCATTCAAAACCATAGCTTTATAAGTTGATCCAAAACTTCCACTTCCAAGCACCTCAGCTGAGGCCCTAAGAAGGCTTTGCAAATCAAAACCACCTTTGTCTTCCCTAACAAAGTTCAATTCACCATGTTCATCACCTTTACTAAATTCACCGGTTAGATCAATATTGGATTGTGTCTCTTTGAGACTTGGTGTCTTTTGAGAGTTTAGTTGTAGGCCTAATATGGGTTGGAGGTGTAAACTTTGTCGCCGGCGGCCGCGGCGGCTTTGGATAAATAAAAGTGATGCTATTGATGCCAATACAATTATAGCTATTACTATGATGACAACTATAAGGATTTTTTTGTGTTTCTTTTGTTTTCCTTGAGATGAAGGAGCTTGGTTGGGATGCACAATTGATTTGGTTGGGGAATTGTTGCATGGATTGCTCAAAGGTTTTCCACATAGGCCTTTGTTGGCTGCATTACACAAGAAAATCATTACCAAATGACTAATATTTTTGCCATAAAGAAAGGGTCAATGACTCAATAATAAAAAAATGAGCTTTAAGATCAAAGTGTCAAACAAAGAGAATTGGTGTAAATATTATTGCCCATATACATGTAACTTACAATCCATTTTCACACTAAAAATGTTACGTCAGTTTCCAAATACTTTAAAAATTAGCAAAATACATCCGGCTTATATGAAAATAACATATTAATTATTTGTCTTTTTTTTTTTAACAAGTTAGTCATTTATCTTTCTTTTCATGTCAAGTTTGTTCTTTATGTTTATAAATATTTACACCAATTATCATAATTTAAAACCAGCAAAAATTGAAATCCAAAATTCTCTCAACTTTTTCAATAAATTTGTGTAATTCTTAAGGGATTTAATTGCAATAATCATAAGAACATAAACCCTCAATCAAATTTTAGAAAAATAATTAAATAAGAGAGAATTCAGGTGAGTTAGATTTTAAGATTCTTGAAATTAAACATAAAATTCTCTCAATCTATGTCATGAAATCACATGAAAATTCATTATATTGTTCTTTATATAATTGATAACAGAACTCATAGTACAATTTTAAAAATCTCTAACTAAAAATAATTGAAACGAGGTTAAAACTAAAAATAATTCAACATTATAACTTTTACAAACATAACAAACTAACTTAATACAAAAAAAATTAAAAAATTAATTTGATATTTTCATGTAACTTAGAAGAATACGTAATGTATTTTATGTTAAAAATGCAACTTAAAAGACTACCTAATGTATTTTAGGTTAAAATTTTATCTTTGAGCTTGTATCAAAAGGTGGTTAAGTTTTGGTTTGGCAAAAGGAGTATACATCAAATCAATTATTAAAGAACTCAAACTTTTTTTTTCTTCGTTTGATTAATAATATACAATTTTCTTATCCATGTTGTATCATGTGCTCCATCTATCTTTTATATAGAAAAAAGAAACCCCTCAAACTAGCTCAATTTTTCGCACATGTACTTAGCACGGGCTCTAATGCTAGTTATAAATTATAAATCTTTATTATATTATATACTATTAATAAAACACAGTTTATTTATCTATGTTGTATCATGTGACAACGTTTCCATTTATGTTTTATACAGATGAAACAACAAAAATCAAGCATGTTGATTAAAAAAGAGAGTGACTCTTCACTTACCAGAAAAAGAGGCTGAAGGCTCATTGCTTAAGCTTTGTGGTATTGGACCCTCCAATTGATTATTAGACAAATCAAATTTTCTAAAACCCTTTTGTTGAAATTCAGGTATATTACCTCCAAAACTATTTCCATGCAAATCCAAATCCAAAAGCTTAGGCAATTTAGCAAGTGAAATAGGTATATGACCATTGAAACCATTTCCTGCCAAAATTACACTTTTAAGATTTCCCATACCCTCAAACGCATCATCTAAAATTTCACCTGAAAATTTATTATTAGATAAAAATAATCCCCTTAACTTCACAACCCTTTTGAATTCAGGCATTGGACCCTCAAATGAATTGTTCATGACACTAAAAGTAACAAAATTTGATAACTTCAATAATGTGTCTACATCAATTTTACCACCTAGTCCCATGTTTTCTAGTCTCAAACCATAAAAGTTGTTGTTTTTGCATAATAAACCAACCCAATTGCACAAATTAGAGTCATCAACCCAATTGTTTAAAGCATTGTTATTGGACAAAAAGCTTTTGAACCTAATCAAAATTTGACCATTTGTGTCACCAAAAATTGGCACAAAATAAATGGTTAGCATAAAGAGCATGAAAAGGCTACAGTATGCTCTTTTATGAGCCATAAGTGTATGAATTACCAAAATTGATCTTTCTAAGAAATTAAATAGATGGAATGAAAATAAAGAAGATGATTATTAAGAGATGAAATAGATTGTACATGTGCATTGGAAATGAAACTTCAATGGTTTAAACTTTAAAGGGTGACAATGACAAAGTTCTACATGCAAATAATGAGCTGGTTCATTAGGCCGGCCATATATGAGTGATTTTTTTGGACCTTATTTTTGTATTATTTACTTTTGTTTAATACAATATACTATGGTAAGAGTTTATAGTAAGAGTTTGGCATTGTAATCTTAAAAGATAAAGTCAAATCCTGCATGAAATTGAAACAATTGTAAAATAATTATTAGTATTACCGTTATTAATAATAATTTTTCATTCTCTAATTAAAAAAATAAAATATATTTTCTCTGTCTCAAAATATAAATACAAATTGGTTAAAAAAAATTGATATATTTATTTCAAAATTTAGACCAAATACATTCAATTTATTTAATCTATTTTTACTTATATTTTGATAAGGGGAGTATTATATTATATTTTGGGATGCTTGAAAGCTGTTTTTCTTGTTAATGAAGAGGATTGTGTCTTCTATTGAATTGTTTATGTGACTTTTATTTGTATAGTAGGATTGTGTCTATTATGCTTATAGCTTGCATGTGCCAAGTGTGCTTTACTTTTTTTTTTTTTTGGATTATTTGGTTTCATTGAAAACATTGATGAAAACTAAGAAATTGACAAAATGAAGCATTAGAATTATCCAATGACTTGAAAGGATCATACATACAAGGATGCAACCATTTTGAATTCCTATGCGAAAAAAACTATGTAGCCAATCGTTTTAAAATTTCTCTATAAGAAAAGACAGCATTTAGCACCTGTCTCTATTGCTTTTAAGAAACTTTTATTATAAAGACTCCTTTTCAAATAAAATATTTTTATTTCCATTTTATTTCTTGTTTTGAGAGATACAATTAGAAAACAGTAAAAAATAAGAAAAAATTGTTTTTACCGTTTTTTCTAATAAGTCTTTTTGAATGAGATAAAAAAATAGAAGTATTCTTTTTATGTAAAATAAGAAAAAGAGAAAAAAAATTGAACAACAATTACTCTTTGAGGAAAAATACTCTCAAAGCAAATACAAATAAAAAAGAAATGAGTTCTGTCGACGGAGATTGAAAGCTATTTAGAGAGTCACACTGAGAAGGTAATTTAAAAAAAAAAATCAATACATTGATAATAAGATATATTGTTTTACAGTTACTAATGAAAATAGTTTTAATTCATTGTTATCAGCAAAAATTAAAATTAAAATTAAAACTATCTATCAATGTAGTCGAGTCTAACGATAGCGTTACATTTTAACAACATGACAAAATATATTTTAAATTTTATTCAGGAGAAGCTATTACATTTAATATTTGAAAAAGTACTCCTCAATCAAAATTATTTATGCTAAAGTATATTACAAGAGGAAAAAAAAAAACTAAAACTATCTTCTCAAACTAAACACGTCCTAAAATTCTTCAATTTTTTATTGTTAATTTTCCCATTGGTTAGGTATTTTTAAATTAATTAAGACTTGTGCCATACTTTTTATCTTATTAAGGTCCTTGTTAAATAAGTTGTCCATTTTTGGTGAATTTTGTTTTGGAGTGGACCGACCTAAGTCTAATACCATCTCCTTTAAGCTATATAATATAAGTCCCACATCATAATTTTTTGTAGGGAGTACCAAAAAATATTCGGTGAAATTGAATAGGGTGAAAATAAAAGTCGACTTGTTTTTTTTGTACACCCACGTGTCATAAAGTTACAATGTTAAGCTGCTACCAAAATATATAAATAAACAAATTAAAGTTAAAAAAAAAAACTAGAACCAGGTATAATTTAATAAATAAAAAAAACAACCCAAAACGTGACTATAATAAGAAAGGTAGGTTGTGTAATATTATGTGTATGTGTAATCTACCACCCTCCTCCACTCGGCTTACATTCAATGGATTGAATATAGTGGCATCTTGACACCCACGTGTCATAAAGTTACACGAGTGCTACATTCACTTTCAACTTTTTCTTTAACAAAATGTTTATTGCTATTATGAAAAATAACAATAAACATTTTAAAAAGAAAAAAAATATATACTTGTTATTTTTTAATCAATTTGACTATTTTAATTTATGGTTAGTTTTTTCAACCTAACATTTTAATATTTGTGATCTATTTGTAAAAATTATATATTAGTTACATTTTTTTTTATATGTCAATTTTTATGTAAATAAAAAATTTAACCGTAGTTTTTGTGTCTATGTTTTAACTGATTGTAGAATTAGATTTTTTATATTTAAATTTGGACAATTTTAATTTTTTTTCTTCAAATTTTTTAACTATAAAATTATAATTTTACATATTTTAAATGATTTGGTATATAATCTTATGACGTTGAAATTAATACTTTTAAAGAATTTTATTATTATTTTATCGATATTAATTATTCAATATTATCAAATTATCGTTTAAAATATATATAACATCATTTTTTTTGAGTTAAAAAATTCGAAACACAAACTAAAATCAATGAATTTTAAAATAAATTAATTAATTTTACAAATTAATAAAAATAAGAGAGTAAACCAAAAAAAGAAGAACATAAACATTTCTGTCAAGAACACAAACCATAATCTCATGTTCCCTTTATTCTTAGCTTCAAACTCAAAAATCTAATACACCAAAAAGTGGACTCTCACGAGACAAAGCAAGGTGTTTCTATACTTTTTCTATGTCTCTTCTCAATCACTAGTTTACTTAAGTTTCCTAAAACTCACAATATAAAAAAAATTCAACCCAAAATTTAATTGCCTTCTATAGTCTCTCAATACTATAATATATAATTTCCTAACAAAAATTAACTTTTTTTGGTCTCTAGAATCGAGCAACTTCTACAACAAAAAAAACTCAACAATGAAACCTTCAACAGAACCAAACAATGAAACAACCATTGACATAGAAAATTCCAATTCCAAAAGAGTATCTTTCTCTAACCAACACAATGTTCCTTTGCTACTTCAACCATCTTATGCAAGATCAAAATCAATGATCTTTGATGAACTAAGAAACTTTCGAATATGTCTTAAATGGTGTGCTCTTGATCACTCATCATGTATTGGAAAACTCATTTCTTATGTGTCATTCATCTTCCTCACTTTAATTGTACCTCTTTTCACAACACTTTTTGTTCAAGTCTCTGCATCTTCCCCTGAAGATGATCCTATATCCTTGAACAAACTTGTTCAAATACCTGAATCCGCTCTTGCCATCATTTCCTTCTTCACTCTCTCGCGTTTCTTCCGAAGGTACCAAAACAAACTAACCTCGTCGTGCATCTTCATGTGTGTATGTGTGCGCGCGCTTTTTTTGTGTTTAGATTTTTGCATAATCAAAATTCAATATGTAAATTAGTGCATGAACTTTTAAATTGTAGTTACATTGCGCTCCTTGATATCTTAAAAAAGTTACATAAAAATTAATGTGATTAAGGTATAATCTGCCTCCAAATATTTTTATGTTGCGACTACAATTGTTTTTTATCGAATAATATGTAAGAAACAAACACTAAATCATATAAGAGAAATGTTATTTAAACACATTTTTAGACACAAATACAAACACAAATATAGTATGATTCACATTTATGAAAGAAGATAGACAGATGGAGAGAATATGACCCACATTTATGTCATCATAATATGTATAAAAAATAAGTATTGTATTTGTATTTGTGTTCAAAAGTATGTTCAATAACATTTCTCATCATATAATATGTTATGATAGGTACGGTCTACGACAGCTTCTATTTTTAGATGCATTGCAAGATGACGCTACATTCGTTCGTCGCGGCTACGCGCGTGAGCTAGAGAAAGCATTCAGATACTTGGGATACATAATCTTACCCTCCTTCTTTGTAGAACTTGGCCATAAAATCATATTCCTCTCAGCAGTTAGGATTTCGGCACCACACATTAGTGCTGGATTCCCTCTAAATTCAATTATATTTGTATTAGTGTTAGTTTCTTGGGTATATAGAACAGGGGTGTACTTGTTGGTTTGTGTGATTTTTAGGCTAACTTGTCAACTACAAATATTGAGATTTGAAGGGGTTCACAAGCTTTTTGAAGGGTGTGGGTCAGAAGCAGGGGTTATATTTAATGAACATGTGAGAATTAGAAGACAATTATGGGTTATAAGTCATAGGTATAGATTTTTTATAATTTGTTGTGTGGTTACAATGAGTGTTAGTCAATTGGGTGCTCTATTGCTAGTTTTGGCTTCCAAGTCAAAGAAGACATTCTTCAATTCTGGTGACCTTGTGGTAAGCACATTATTGTTTTATATTTTAAGGTTGAATAAGTTTTTATTTTGAATAAAATTTTAAATATTTGTTTTTAATCTTTATCAAAAATTCATATTTTTAAGCCTCTACAACAACAAGGGATTTTAGTTTTTGTTGGAACGTCAACATATATTTTTGAATGATTTTTAAGCAAACATGTTTATAACATTATAAAAAATTCATCCACAAAAAATAATTTCAAAATTTATATTTTTGTGACTTTTATATTGAATTTATGACATTTTAAAATTCATATTTAATTTGTCCTAAATTCAAAATTTTATATTTTTATAAATAAACTTTTAATAACATTCTTATAAAAAACAATTCAAAATTAAAAAGTTGATAAACAATTAAACATATTTCGATCAAGTAAGAACTTAGCGCTAAAAATACTTAAAAAATAATTTGAAGGTTGACCAAGAAGTAAACATGTTTTTAATTTTTGTTCCTCTTAATTGCTATTATTATATGGTGGTTGTTTTGCTTGATAATTTTTTATTTCAAGTTTCACAAGAAAATGAAAATTTAACGAGCTCTGAATATTATGCTAATACAATAGTCCTTTCAATGTATCCTAATATGATTGGTAATTTATGCAGATATGTTCAGCTGTGCAATTGAGTGGTTTCTTATTGTGCATGTTAGGTGCTGCAAAAATCACACATAGAGCACAAGGAATAGTTTCAATTGCTACAAGATGGCACATGTTGGTGACTAATGCTTTTGCTGAATCAGAGCAATGCAAAGATCAAATGTCTGAGGCACTAGCTAGTGATAGTACTGATTCTGATTCCTCAGACATACACATAACAATAATACCACAACGACTCTCCTCCTTCCATACCAGACAATCTTTAGGTGAGATTTATTTTTACGGGTTTAATTTTTATATATTGTAGGGATAAAATATTTTATGCTGCTGTAAATCATTTTTTTTATTACTTTTAAAGTAGATGTATAAAAGTTAAATGTTTTTATTAATTCAACTATTGTGGTTGGACTTGTTTGTTTAAAATTTTAAAAAATAATTTTGATTTTATATATTTTTAAATGATTTTTATGATAATTTATTTAAAATTAGAAGAAGTTGTTTCAAATTTATTTGTTATCGATTAAAAAAAATAATTTTCACATTTAATAACTTAGAATTTATTATTAGAGATTTTAACATTTTTTTTAAAATATTTTTCAAAATTGATTTTTATAAAAAGTTTCTCAAAATTTTCATTTTTTTAAATTTTATTTTCCAAAAATATTGTAGTAAATAGATAAAATACTTAAAATAATATTTTAAAATAAACTACTTAAATCAATTTTTCATTTAAAGTTTTATTTTTAAATTTTTCTTTAAATATTATAACAAAAAGTAAAATACTATAAAAATATATGTATTTAAATTTTTTAAATAAACGGACCTATTATCTTACCGTATAGAAAATTATTTATTGTGTTTAATTATTGCAGTGACATATCTACAACACAACCATGGAGGGATAACATTGTATGGGTTTACACTTGATCGTGGATTCCTACATACTCTATTTGCCTTTGAGTTCTCTATAGTGCTTTGGATTCTAAGTAAAGTGGTTGTCTTGTCTTAACAAAATATTCAAGTCTAGAAAGAAAAATCAAGCCTTGCATATGAAACAAGGAATATGTTTAATTATACTTTGTCCCCTTTTTGTGTATAATTATACTATGTCTAAAATGCGTAATATATTACTAAAGCTTTGTATGAAAGAGAATTAGGGATTCTCTTATAGTTCATCCTTTGGCCGATAGATAAATAGTGTCTAATTAATAATTATTTTAATTAGAATTTGTATTTAAATTCTCTTAAACAATTCGTCTTTAATTAAAATTTATTAATAATTGGAACTCAATTTCTCAATTAAAAGAGAATTACTCTAACATAACCTTACATAATCTTAATATATAGATAGTGCTTCGATCCATTCTACAAAATCAATCAATGACTTTTGAATATTTCAAACACGTCGATTTGTCATATTTGTACACGTTTTTCTGTTTTGTGTGATTAATTTGAATATTATAAATTATCAGATTTATCTTTTTTTGTTTTAGTCACTTTGAATTTATTCTCAATTGATATATTTTATTAATTTAAATAAATGAATATATTTTATTTTATCAAAAAAAAATTAATTGAAATTCAAATGAATCACACTAAATCACGTAGATTCCCCATAAATTTAATAAATTCATTTAAATTTCAATTAATTAAAGAGTTTAATAGATTAATAAATAAAAAATATTGTAATACGGGTGTGCTGTTTTTCTTTTTTAACTTTAGAGAGTGCGCCGTTAACATAAATTTCAGTTTTTTAAGTCACTTTAAAAATTAAATATTTAGTGAACATATTCCACGTGGTAGAAATTTGGTAGATTAAAATTGAAATACTTTATAAATATCTTTAAAAAAACTGAATGAACAACAAATCGGTAGACTTCATGGCCCAATGGATAAGGCGCTGGTCTACGGAACCAGAGATTCTGGGTTCGATCCCCAGTGAAGTCGTTTCCTTAATTTCTATATTTAATAATTATTTTTTTATTTATTTCAATTCCTAATTATTGTCTTGAAAAAGGGATCTATAATGTTATAAAAAAAAATAGATTTATTAATGTTCAGGTTAAAAGTGAGTTTCAGTCAACACTTAATTCCCCCTGTAAATCGAAACACCAATTAAATTTTGTAATTTATTATTTTTGATGAGAGGTTAGATAGTAACATTAAAATTGCAACTAGTTCTGTAGATAAATGAGTCTTATACTTTTCTCAACAGGAAATGATCACAATTATAATCAGCATTCTTCTATGCTGCATTCATTCATTCACTTAACAAGGGCAAAAATAATTATCAAAATCAAATTAAAATCTTCATTTACACTCTTGGAGAAGATCAAATAGTTGCTTAAGGGTGTTAGAGAAATTCCCTAGCCTTGCTATGAGCTTGTCCCCTTGGCGTCTCGTAAATTCAGTACGGTAGTCCACTATATTCTCTGAGTTAGCTTCCTTACAGTCTACTGATTCAGCACTAATCTCTTGAATCTCTATTGCCAACTCTTGCAATTTCAGAGTCAACATTTCCTCATTATCTTCACTGTTAATTGTTATGTTTCCTACACTAATCGGCTTTGGCTTTTCAATATCATGGTTTTCGTCTACTTCGGCTAGGCTCTTCTGTGGCTTCTCTATGTTCTTTGGATGCCTTTTTGCAGGACTTTTCAACTTAGATTTCTTTTCTAGGAAGTCTTTCAAATACTCTTCTTCTAAATCATTATTTTCAGGCTCTTCTTCATGGTTTTCCTCATGCACCTGTTTTTCTTTCAGATTTTTTGAAGATTCAACTGGCCAGCATTTCTTAGGATTTTGAATGCAGTATCTCTCAGATTTACTTCGCTGCTTTTTTCTTTTGGGTCCTAACAATTAGTTCATGAAAATGCATTAGTTGAATGAAAAATTCTAAGCAGTGAAAAGACAATGACATACAAGTTGCATTGATTTCCTCGATGATTAAAATTGTGAAAAAGAATAGAACTATATCACCAAACTTTTTATCATATTCCACATTGTATTGCTATTTTGATCATGAAAGAAAAGTTGTATTTTTTATTTCGTAAAAGAAAATTGGAACTATATATTGTTAACCAAATATAATGTGCTCTTTGGAGCTCATGAATACATTAAGCTAGCCTATAGAATACTAACTAAACATTGGGTTATGAATGTTTCAGTAAATTGAACTAAGAAGAATGGGTGCATAGTGGAAAGCCTCAACCTTCCCATTATTGCTAACACGAACAAATTGGCCAATTTATGACCACAAAAGGATATACAAGTTGAACTAGTTAATGATAGCATGAAATTTTAATGGTATCAGGCAAAGCACAGAGATGCACATAATTTAAATAACAGAAACTCAAAATTTAACCACTCAATGTTATATTAAAATGCATTGAATAAGACTAATTCATTATTCATCAATCATGACAATAATGATTGCAGCTAACATCCCACCAACGTGTGACAAATCGTGAACTAGAAAAAAATTTGCATAAAATAAAACATTAGATAAAGATACAACCTTAAGTGTATGTTTTGAATCACGGTGAATTTCACAAAATTATGGTAGCCCTGTAATTTTGTTGAATCTCCAAAGTGTAGTTTTCGTCAAAACCATGGTGTGGTCAAAACCATGGTGGCACCCTGTGATTTTGCAAAACTCATCAACAATCCAATCGTGCAATGAAAAACTAACTTTTTCCTAGCCCCTCTAAACCCCTCATAATATCCCGTCACTTTTAAAATTTTGATTTTTTTTCAAATTATTTATCGCCTTAGATTCGGGTGCAATCAATCACCTAGATCCAACAGCTCCATACAAAGAACCCAAACTCCTTTCCATTAGAGTCAATCATATTTGAAGAGTGTATGTGATGCTTCTTCTAATAGAGATTCCAACTATGGTTCTCCACATTGTGGAACTACTTTAACTATATAGAGTGTATTGGATTCTACGATGACAAAAATTGATTTTGATTAAAGTTGATTTTAGTTAAAAGTAAATCTAAGGCAAAATAATTTAGGTTTGGATAAAAGCGAGTTAAAACAATAAGTATATGTTTGGAGCAGCCATAATTGATTCTGGAGGTGTAAAATTGATTTTGACATGTGTGATTGTTCTCGTGTAGAATTGATTTTGCCTCCAGAATTGATTCTAACATAAAGCTAGGATTTGTAGCTTTTGAGTTTAATCATAATTTATACACTAAAATTTATTGTTCAACTCACTTTTACAGAAATGTATCCAAACATAAACCACTTTACATTCAACTCCAACTCACTTCTAAGTAAAATCAATAAATTCAAAAACAATTTTTATCACCGCAGAACCAAACATGCACTAAATTTAAGTATAAAAATCTCATTTGGAGGCAAAAAAAACTATAAATAATAACTTCAACTATGAATCAATTATAGTTGCCAAATCAACCCTAATTAAGAGCCTCCAAAGATTCCAAAATCAATTTTAAATTTTCAGAATCACTTTTACCTCTCTCAATAATGAATCCAAACATGCACATTGTAAAAAATGTAAAGTTAACCTAATAAGACATTAGAACGAATCTTACCAATTTCAACGGTGGCATCGAGGTCCTCACTCTTTTCCGTTTCAGGATCACTTTCACGATCAACTTCCCCTCGTTGTTCTCTTCCTTTAACAACACGCTCAACAGCACCAAACAATTCAAGATCCAAATTCGAGGAAGATCTTCTTCTTCTGACATCGTCGTACTCAGCGAGGAGAGAGCACCATTTCCGACGACACTGAGCCAAGTTCCGATCGACATCCAAGGCGGCGCAGTTTCCGGCTATGATTTCCCACCGCTGGTAAGACGATAGATTAACGGAACATTCGGCTTCAACGGCAGCGACTTCGTTGACGAGAATGAGAGATTCCGTTACGGTCCAGTCCGGAGCCGCTTGAGATCGCGTGCGTCGATTTCCGACGGTGTCACGTGCGTTTTCCGTCATCTTCGGGTCTTAGTCCATTTGTTGTTAAAACGCCACCGTATAGTGCTAGTTTTCCTGATTTAGTTTCTTTGGGCTTAAACACACTAAAGCTTAAAACTAAAATCTTATGCATACTATTCACGTTTCAAATTCCTTGAAGATCAAATCTAGTTGCTCAAATGTAATTCAGCAATAGTTAATATTTTCTCCATTCCTTTTTAATTGTCATATTTATGAGAAAAAATTGTTTTTATTTAACCATTATCTTTAAAAGTTAAATAGAATACTAATTATTAAATTGTCAATAAGATATTTATTGCTCAAAGAAAAAATATACGAGATAGGATAATTAATAATTAATAATTAAGAACATTATGAAAAAAAATAAAATAATGACATAAAAAATAACGAATTTTATTAATTGTTTTGATATGCATAAAAAAAATTAAAATAATGACAATTAAAAAAGAACAAAGTATAACTTTATTTGAAAAAAAAAAGAGATTAGTGTTAGATGGTGTTTGGTAAAAAGTAGTACAATATATAAGTTAATTAATAGTAGATAGTAGTAAGTTAGTCGTTAGCGAATAAATTAATCAATTGAATTTGAAATATTTACTTAAATTAAGGAATGAATTAGTTCATAAATCTAAAATGACATAAAAATTAAATTTAAATTATATTTAACTTTTTTTCAATTAAGATAATTAATGGTATGCTAGTCGTACTAACTTAGATCTTTCATTGTAGTCACAACATGTGTTTCTTTTAATTCAAAGTTTATAATCATACAATACTTAACATTTCTCTTAATTTATTGGTTTGGTTAGGATATATGTTGAGTGTGCTTCAAATCTACATTGAATAATTTCTATATTTCATCCGTTCATAAAGAAACTAACATTATTGTCAGTTTCTTCGAGTACAAGAATATTGAAGCTTCGAAAAACTTGAACACATATCAAATGGTACTTTTTCTATATGAATATCCAACCAGCTCAACATTGTCTTCAATACTATCTTTCAAAAACAATATACCATTATTCGAGGTTCCCTTTAAATATTTGAAAATTCTCTTTGCTACTACCATTTGACAATGATTGGTTTCTTATGTGTTGGAAACCTCACTAGTTTTGTCGTATTTTCTTTTATCAATTGCATTAACTCATGATTCATTGCTTCCCTTCATTCCTCAATTTTTAAATCATCTTCAAGATGTATTGGCTCAGCATCAACAAACTATGCCAAATGCACTAATTCAGCTTTTGGTATGACCATATCATCAGCATAAGTGCAAGGTTTCCATGGCCTTCATTTTCTTCCCCTCTTTTCCTTTTTTATAGTTTCAGTTTGAAGACTTTTCATTTTTTGTTGCTCTACTTTTCAAAAAGTAAAATACTATTTTGAAGTTTTTTCCTTAACAATATTAATATTTAATTTTTTTTAATTCTTTTGCATATTGTAAGACCAAAATTTTAATTTTTTGAAAGTTGGATAAAAATGTAAGGGTAGGTTATTGAATCAAGAGGTAGGTAAAACCTACACATGATTGTTCCAATCAGAAATCTAACTCGAGTATTCTTGATAAAATATTTAATTTTGAATTTAATCTAAAATTGAGATTTTTGTTTTTAATTAAGATATTTAGGTGTTGCTAATTTTAAATAAAGAAAGTATAAAAAAAAATTTAATATATCATTTAGCTAGCTTAAACATAACAATTCAGTTAGTTTAAATTAAAAAAGCATTTTGAATAGTAGATAAGTCAATTATGTGTGTTTATGTTACTATTAATTTAATTCAATCTTCATTCATGTATTAAAGTTTGTATTTTTACAACCATCTTGATTTAATATGTATCATGAGAATTCACTTTTCTCTATTTTTCATGTATTAAAAATGACTCTTGAAGTTGTGTAATTCATATGATAATGAATAATTTATATGTTATAATATGACCTGTGCAACGAGATATATAAATTTTAATATATTAGTATTATTGTGAATAAGATTTTAAAATTTCAAAAATAATATAATTTATTGATTTTGTTTGTAGAGTATTTTTTAAATGATTTTATTTGAATAATTATTATATAATAGTTTATAAATACACATTTGAAAATATGTAAAATATTTTGAAGAATATAATTACAACTAATTCATATATTAAATTTTACCTATATTGAATTAATATGTTAAAATTTTAGTTATATTTTGATGACTGAATAAAATTTAAAACTGATAAAAAAATATTTAAATGTTTGATGAACTGATTTATAACTTAATCTATTATATCACATTTCATTCATTAAAAATAAAGATTATGAAAAAATAGAACAAAATAATATAATAATATTATG
>JBBPBO010000001.1:72886049-72897124 GCA_037974295.1 Cicer cuneatum | reverse complement strand
ATTATCTATTTTAATTACTTTTTTTTACTTGTTTTCATATAATTATCATTTTATAATTAAGTATTAAATTTATCAATTAGTACATTTAGATAAGATATAAGAATAATATTGAGAATATAAAGTAAAAAATATAATTAAAAAATGGAAAGATAAAATAAGTCTTATTTTAATCAGAGAAATAGTTGGAACAAATCTAAATTTATTGTAATGTTTATATATATATGAATTTCATTCTAACATGTTAAATAAATGACAAATTTTAATTAAAATATTTTGAATATTATATTTTATTCACAAATTTTTATAAACAACAACTCATATATATAAAATAGATAGTATTTTTAGACAGGTAACAACATAAAATATCTCTTTAAAAAAAACAACAAATAATTTTTTAATTTAAATATGAAATATTATATTTTTTATATATATAAACGGCATATAGTTCTCTCTCTCAAACACACGATAATAACATAAAGTGAACTTGAATATGGATATGTCTTTTCGAGAGCTAGTATACTTTCTTTCATATCATAGATGACATCAAATATGTCAATAATTTGATTTCATGTGGTAGATGAGATCAAATATGTCAAATAATTTAGTTACAAGGAGATTTTTTCTTATGACAGTAGTAATTAAAAAGTTAATCGTATTATAAAATGTGTGAAAAAAATTTAAAAAAAAAAATTATTAAACATTAAATAAAATATAACAAACAATTTTATTTTTAATAAGCATCATTATTATTATTATTATTATTATTATTATTATTATTATTATTATTATTATTATTATTATTATTATTATTATTATTATTATTATTGTTTGAAGTAGACATAGTAACCATTTAAAGCGGATTTTGCTTTCCCTACATCCGCAATCAACTAATTGAGGAAAACCCGTATGCGTTTTTAGCGGATGTGAAATTTAGACATCATTTCTACCTGGATCAAATACGCGTTTTTTAACGGTATTTCAGGTTTCCACGTGCACACCCACGCCCACACCCATTCATATATATAAAATAATAAATTTAAAAATTATATTTATTATAATTAGTATAATAAAATAATTATTATTAGACAATAATAAAATTAAAAAAAATATTTTTTTATAGAAATAAAATTTTTATTTTTAATATTTAAAAAAAAATTAAGTATATTCAGTATGTGCATATATATAAAATTTAAAAATTACAATAATATTACTAGCGGAGTGGGTTCGGGGACGGAATGAATATCAACACACCCACACCCACACTCAAAATTTAATTCCCGGAAAAATCTGCACCTAGAGCAAATTTTCTCCGCCCAAATCAAGTCGGGTACCCACGTGTACGCGTTATGTTGTCATCCCTAATTTGAAGGAGTAGAATGACATAGATATGTCAAAAAATAAATTATAAAACAAAATTAATAGTGAGATGTTAGCATCCTATTTTGTGAGGCAGTTTTAATAAAACAGTTATACATTCTAACCACATATGGCACATAAATAGTTATATACTTTAATTTGTAACTCATGATATATTAATAGTTATAATATTATATGATAATAATAATAGTAAAATGTGTGTTAAAACAAATTAAAAGTGGAATAATAAAGAGGATAGAAGAGGGAGGACTTTTTAGATGTGCCACGGATTTTTTTTTAGGAGCCAATATTTAAATGAAATGATACACTATTGGATGATGTATCACAATAGTATGTGAAAGTTTATTTTAATAAATTATAATAGATTAAAAAGATGTAAATTTCAATAGATTATTGATTAACATATTAATTTTAACAAATTATTTAGTTCATCATATAGAGTATTAATGATTAATATACTATTGACTTTATACTTATTATTACATTTTAATGTGTAAATATTTTTTATGTAATACTTTTTTTGTTTTATTTTCTCATAATCTTTAACGAGTAAAATGTGATATAAGATATTAAATTATAAATCAGTTGATTAAACCTTTAAACTTTTTTTAACAGATTTAAATCTTATTTATTCATTAAAATATAACTAAAATTTTAATATAATAATTCAATAGATAAAATTTAATATATAAATTAGTTTCAATTACGTTCTCCAAAACATTTTACATATTCCCAAATATAATAATTGTTCAAATATACTCACTTAGAAAAAAAATATCCTACAAAAAAAACAATAAAATATATTATTTTTGAAAATTTAAAATTTTATTCAAAATAATGCTAATATGATAAAGTTTATATATTCCGCGCAACGTAGAGACCATTTTCTAATTTAAAAATAATTAAATAAAGGTGTAATGTGAATCAATTGATCTCAAATTATTGTTCCGAATCAATTAAGCGTGTAAATATAGGCATTTTTTAATGCAGGGAATACAAATCCCTCAGTATTACATGGATAGTCTTAACTCTAAACACAGACTTACAAGAAACCAAATGCTCACTATTCATTTCACTCTCTCCCTTCTTTCCTAAACATAAAAAAGTTATCCCTCACTTGTTGTCCCTACTAAAAAGAAACGCTTAAACATTTTTTCCCTAACTAGAAGATTGAGTTAGAGAATATAATTGCTTTTGAACCCATTCATCATAATCTTTTAGCATCTGCTGAAGTAGAAGTGGCACTAGCTTGTCCACTAAAGCTTGCATCATTCTGCACATAGCCACACTTCTATTCATTATAATATAATATCTGAATAAATAAGTTGCATACAATCATATATAATACCACAAGGATAAATAAAAGTACAACAATGAAAACCAACCTATTATTTGTTCCCACAGACTACATAAAAATTATCAAGGTAAAAAAGGAGAAGCTAAATAAAGGCTAAAGATTTTTCTCAAAATTAACTCTACAATAAATAACTCATTTTATCTCAGTTCTAAAGTGAGAATCTACTTGTAATTATTTATGTAGCAATAAATCATCAGCAAACTTGACCATGTGAAATGTGTATAGAAACTAGAAGGATAAAAGTAAGATTATGAATTAAATACCTCACATGTTTCCAGGACGCTCAACAGCTGAAATAGGCATCATGGTAAACAGGTGCGTGTAGATCTGCAAAACAGAATACTTTTTAAGATGAAATTGAAAGGTAAAAGAAAAGTACACTAATATCATACTGAACCATAATTACATAGTAATATTCTTTGATCAAAAAATGTTCAAGGTCTATGCAGATAATAACTTGAAATAGCAATGATTAAGGATGAATCAATCAACTTAACTTCAAAGTTTCTTAGAAAAGAAACAAACTGGAAATTGAATTTTAACAACATTAAAAATCAACTGAATTTAAATAAGGGTGGTATTAGCATGTAAGGCAGTTCATGGATATCTGTATGTGTGTGTATATATATATATATATAAAGAGAGAGAAAGAGAGATTCTATGGTTTCTTTTTTTAGTATAAGACCGACCTCAAGTGTGAGATTCAACTTGACATCAACTTCCAAAAATGATTCAGCATCACCCCATGTCATGTGATTTATCATGAATGCTGCAAATCCATAGAAATGATTAATTAAGTAACATTGCTGTGACACAGTTCTAAAAAACATAGATAGCAAAAAAGAAAGAGTCACAACAATGCATTCTCTTCAGCATAAAACTCTGTTAAAGACTAGAAGCTATTAGAAAGAACATAATTTCAAAGGTTTTTGAATAAATTTCTTCAGATACCTAGAGAAAATCCATTTTTAGCCTCTATCAGTTTTTTTTTTTTTTTATAAGTTGGGGAAGGAAAAATTATTATTAATAACAGTGCCGCTATGAAATTTGAACTCCGTCCCTTGAATTTACAAGATCAATCTCTTACCACTAAATTAACACCTCAGGGACAAAAAACCAATAAAAGACAATAGTTCTTTTCAATTAAGATGCCAACTAAATGGTTTTGCATATGGTCAACTAAATAAAGTTTTCTTTCTTTGATCCAATCTAATATTGATGTCCTTTTCATTATCCCTCCCATCATATTTCCAAATCCTTTTAATAGGTTGAATGAAACATATTTTTCTCTCTTAGGGGAGACATATCAATTCTCATGTATAAGGAAAAAAGGAAAGAATTTATATCCCATAAACAATCTATGAATGAGATCCCATACTATCACTATGGACACTATATATATATACCTGAAAAGTGGTTGTTTTGCTCTTCCACAAGTTCTGAACCTTCATACTATCACTATGGACACTATATACATATATACCTTAATCAATATGCCTGTTTTAATGTAAAATTTATTAAGCGTGACATGCTCAAGAATACTTTTAATTTGCTATTGGGAGGTTCTCAATAGTCAAAACAATCATTCCAAACATAGAAATTTATTATGCATTGGAGTTACTCTCATGAATCTATTCAGGGAAAAGGATAACCTGGTATTACAAACCTCACGCCACAATAGGGTCATCAAACATTTTAGTACTTTTGGTTTGGGGTTGGAGGGCACCCCTTACAAGAAATCATTTCAACCAAGCAATCTTCATCTGTTGATGTAACCCGCAGATCTATGAAAGGAGAAGCTTCAAAACTCAAAAGTCGAAGTTTAGGAAGTTCACACCTATACATACAAGAAATAACTATTTTATTTCTGATTCAGTCTTCTTCCACAGCACAAGTGCAATAACATAGTTACTTCTTTCTTTTTTTAAACAAACAATGTTAGTATTGTTTGTAATTTATTAGTATTATGTTGAGGGCGGTGATCCAACTCTTGACCTCCCTTTTAGTCTGTCACTCCACTCCACCCTAGTCACCAAACCAACTTTATATCCCTTATGCAATAAGATAGTTCATAATTGCTAGAGTTCATAAAAATATTCATAAAAAGAAGTATTTGTTGCCTAGACTCTAAAAACCAAAGCTTTAGACTATTCATTCGACAATCACGCATACCAAATAGAAATAGTATTTTCAACATATTATGATTATGGTTCAACTGAGTTTATCAGCTGAACTATTTCATTTTTAGTATATGCCATAAAAAAAATGAGAAATACTTGGGAACCAAAAATCTAAAAAAAAATTATCCAAATTCAGCACAAGGCTTGTTATGTTCATATATATATGTATTGCCAGTGCCAAATATAGCAAGAGAATTAGGTATGCACTGTCAATTGTAAACTGGTCCTGAACTTGGCTCTAATTCAACTTCAATATTCAGATGAGTGAAATTATTTGCACTCTCCAAAACCAAACCATTGAAAGAATAATTTAAGCCACCAGAAAAGAATTGACAATGTGGCAAACCTGTATGTGTTAGCATCAAGAGATTGAAATGACTGCAAGGCTTTTGCGTTCAACACTGCTGCAATTCCACTAGGTTGGCTTAGAAATTCATTGATGTGGCATTTCTTTCCTCCAAGAACATCATCATCATATGTTGGCAGTTTAATTCTCTCCGTTTTGGTAGCAAACATATTTGCTTTCTTCGCATTTGAATCCGAGGAAGTCGTCACCTTCACCTTGAGGGACAGACGAGCAATCACCAATTTTAAATATTATTAGATAGAATAGAAACAAAGGCTCAACAATTAGTTCTCAACATTGGACAAACATTCATTTTGTTTCAGACTAGGCCGAGACCCGATCTAGACTAACGCCATCAAAGGACCAATTCCTGGGTCAACTCAAACTGATGGTGCACCCGCTTGAAACTACAAACAACTGCACCTATAAACAGGAATCTACCCCTAGAGAAAAGGTACAACTACCTCTCAATCTCCTCAATCACGCACTAACTTAAGTGTTGAAGTGCTTGCAAGTACCAGTACCCCCATCACCATGGTACTCTGTCGAAGCTCCACCGTTAACACCCTACTCCAACCATCAATGAGGTCCATTTCAGATCACATTTCATAGCAAGTAAATTATGAATGTGCAAGCAAAAATGCCTTTGAAAAAGCACAAAGTGGTACAAGAAGTTCTCATCATGAAACAAAGTGAAAAGAATGTGGCATTTCTGTAAAAAAGGTGAATACAATCATGCCTTAATATATACTGTATAAAGAAAATACATGTAGCCCAGCTCATACTGGCGAAGGTGAAAATGCATCATCCATAAACCACGTTATAGTTCACTGGAACATTTCACTGCCATCCTACTATGGTTGCCTAAGGTCTATTATATTTCATGAAGATAACAGTTTCATAATTCCACATATTCATGCAAATATTTATTCAAGACTTCCTTAAAAGGAAAACCACAAACAAAATTGAGCAGTCGGAACTCAA
The DNA here is from genome assembly GCA_037974295.1 of Cicer cuneatum. Lineage (NCBI taxonomy): Eukaryota > Viridiplantae > Streptophyta > Magnoliopsida > Fabales > Fabaceae > Cicer > Cicer cuneatum. The sequence goes on along the minus strand of JBBPBO010000001.1, from coordinate 72,890,880 downwards.
CATTAAATTTAAGCAAACATGAAGTAAACAGTTCAACCACACAAATATTACATGCTTTAAACAGCAGAAGCATAACAAGACAACAAATAATACTTGCGTAACTCTTCCTACTCCCTTCTGTGCTTCCTTTCTCCACGATTATCGTCATCCCTTCTATAGTGCCTTCTTTCTCCATGTCCATGACCATCATCCTCCCTTCTGCGCTTTCTTTCTCCACGATCATCATCATCCCTTCTGTGCCTTCTTTCCCCATGAAGATCCTCATCCTTCACGTGCTTTCTTTCTCTGTGATCTTCCTCATCCCTTGAACCTTTTCTCTCTATGTGATCATCTTCATCCCTTGACCTCTTTTTCTCTATCCAGCTATCCACATCTCTCAAGTTCTTTCTTACTCCACTGCCATCCTCATCCCTTTTGTTTTGTGCTTCTCTGTGACGACTCTCATCCCTTAAGTGCTTTTTTTCTCCATAATCATCTTCATCCCTCAAGGTCTTTCTCCCGGTACGATCATCCTCAACCCTTCTAATCTTTCTTTCTCTGTGATCATCTCTTTCTCCACTGCAATCTTCATCCTTTTTGTTTTGTGCTTCTCTAAGATGACTCTCATCCCTTGAGTTCTTTCTTTCTCCATAATCATCCTCGTCCCTCAAGGTCTTTCTTCCTGTACGATTATCTTCAATCCTTCTGATCTTCCTTTCTTTGAGATCATCCTCATCCCTGAACTGCTTTCTTCCTATAGGATAATCTTCATCTTTTCCATGCTTTCTATCTCCATGATCATCCTCATCCCTTAAGCTCTTTCTCTCTCTATGGTCTTCCCCATCCCTTTTATGCTTTCCTTCTCTAGAATCATCCTCATCCCATAAGTGTTTTCTTCCTGTGCGGTCATCTTCATTCCTTCCATGTTTTCTTTCTCCATGGTCATCCTGATCCCTTTTATAATCATTATCATTTCTTCCCTTTCTTCTTGTTTCATAATCTTCCTTATTCCGATCAATATGTCCGACAGATTGTGATTCAACATCCCTGTTATAATTTCTGCCTCTTGACTCAGAACCCTCGTTATCATTCCCTCGGAGCCTAGCTAACTTAGAATAACCATCCCTTTCTTGATTTTCATTTTGGAAAATTCGAGATTTCAATTCAGACTCCGTTTTACCAAACTTCCTCTCCTCTCCATCATGCTTAGCAAATTTGGCAGTCTCCCTATCTCTATCTTCATCAATCTTCTTGTCACCCTTTGACACTGCTTGACTTCTAGAATTTGAACCCACTTTATAATCTCTGCCATATGATTTTCTTAAAGAATTCAAACCATCAACATTAGCACTATTTCTCCCTTTTTCTGCAGCATTACCTCTGTCATTTACCTCCTCCTTTGGCCCATCTCTCTTTGCTACAAACCCACTTTTTCTAGTTCTTTCATACCTGTGATCACTAGCATCACTGCCTGAATCACTATCACTGCTACTCCCATCAGAGGATGAGTATGACGCCTTATTCACATGTTTACCTTGTCTTGAAGCATGCCTAACACCAACTCTATCAGAGTCCTCATTAATAGAACCGTATCTCTGCATATTATCCTTCTCATGTCTACCATGTTTCTCTTCCTCACTATCAGCATCAGATTCCTTTTTGGAATCACGACGTTTGCTCATCTTTGTACGTCCCTTCACTTCTTTAGTCCTATGCCCGGGGAAGCTTTCATGATCAGAATCATCATCTGAAACATGCCTCTTACTAGCCTTTTCTGGCTTTTTATTACTTTTTCTTGCACCACTACTGTCATCAGTATCAGAAGTAGAATCAGTATCATCGCTGTTGTCCACCTTGCCTTTCTTGTGGTGCTTAGATGTCTTCTGCTTCTTTTTATCCTTGACCTTCCTTTTAGCATCACTATCAGAATCAGATTCATCACTACTGTCCGTATTATCTCTACCATGCTTCCTTCTACCTGTCTTCTCATCATCCGTACTGCTGTCTGAATTAGATAAATCATCCTTGTACTTTCTCTTGAGACTTCCACCCTTCTTGTGATGCTTTGTGTCTTTAACACCTTTTTTCTTAGTATTTTCTTCTTTTTGAACTTCCTCCAGTTGTTTCTTCCGACTGAAATCTCTGTCCAAAAAGGCGTGTTCACTTTTCAAAATATGTTTTGCATCCGCAATAGAAACATCTTTCCCTTCATTTCCAAGCCCATCATCATTCCCATCTGTATTTAATTCATCAACTTCAGATGAAACTATACCAAGAGCAGCTTTCAATGCTTCTATCTGCTTTTCCTTTCTAGCCGCAATTTGGTGAGTCTGTGTATCAGAAACCCTGAAAATTTTACAAGAATTATTGTTAGTGATACCTAGGTATCAACTTCGGAAACACAACACATAAAAAAATGATGACTCTGATGAGTGTATGCCACTCTATTACTGCATTGCGACAATGGGACTCATATTTCAGCTTTTTCGTTAAAAAAGTCGTTCTAATTTTGTTAGCGTATTTTTATAAGTATTTAGAATACATCAAAATTTTATTTTGGGAAACTACTTTGAGAGTTGTTTCTTATTAAAAAATGGGTAGTAGGTTACAAAAAAAAAAAGTTATGGTTTACAAAAAATCTATAAAACACAAATACTGTTTTTAAACAAACTTCTAATCACTTTTTTCAAGCAAACAAATGAGCTGTTAACAGTATCTGGAACCAATGTCTAGATGCATACAGCCTCTAAATCGCCCACAATAACTAATCACAAAAATACAAATTGAAACAGCCATAACCCTACATGCAATTATCAACAGTGTTGTCCAGATAATCAATTCATTTATACAATTCATAAACCAACCAAAACATGAACACTAAGTCACTAACCACTAGATTCAAACTCACAAACAATAACAATATCATGCCAACAAACAATTAACAGAGAGAAGGGACAATTCAACAAACAGTGTTATGATCAAATCATCAGACAAACATCAACTAAAACAATCAGTAATCAGTAAAAACAGCCCAACACAAATATCAAAATCCAAAACACTCACTTCTCCAAATTGGAGGATCCATCGTTTTCATCAGCCGCAGCCTCCAAATTAATTCGAGCCTCCTCGAGTTTCTCAGCAATCTCGGACTCAGTAAAACCTTGATCAATCAGCTTGTCTTCAAGAATGACAAGCTTGAGCTGAATCTGACGCTTACGGTCATGATCAAGAATTTCTTTGTTGGCCTTTCTGGTAACACCTGCAGTACCCTGATCGGCCTCATAACCCTTCATGTTCTCAGCAACCTTCGAAGTCCTCGGCTTCACGAAGAACTTGTTGCTCTGAATGTATCCATTGGTACCTGACCCTCTTGGGGTCTGTAACCCTATTCCGTTATACATATCATTCGCTAAAAACAACCACTGCAACTGAAACGCCAAAAAAATATATTAGAAACCCTAATTTCGATAGCAATTTAAAGATCTTAAATATATAGATGATGCAATTGACAAATTGAACACCAAATTTGTTGTAAATAAAACCCGAATATGAAAACAAAAGGAAAAATATCATAAACCCTAATTTAAACGACGGAAATGAACAGATCTAAAAATTACCGTATAAATTGGTAGAAGAATATATTTGATGTTTGATGTGATACAGGTAACAAATTGAAGACCGAAATATGTCAATATAAAGATTTTATTGTAGATTCAAAGAATTTTAATAATTATGTTTATTTACTTTATTTTTCCCTCTAAGTTTATCTTATATTTTTATTCTATGCATGTGTATTTTAATTGTTACTAAACTTATGGTTTTATAAATATTTAATATTTATTATTTAGTTGTGTTGTTTGCTTTTTTAATATCTACGATATGTATATATAGTTTATTATTTAAATATATATTTCAATCTATAATTTGGTTGTTTTATTTAGATTGAAAATCATTTTATTTTATTTTGATCAATTTATAAAAATAAATTGAAACTTCATATACTAATAAATATAAATATATGTCAAATTACATATAATATTTATGTTGTAATTGATGAAGTAATTAGATATTTGTATAATTGTCTCAATTTTCAATGTTAGTGAATAGTCTTTTTTATTTTTTTGGATTAGGTGTATGTCTTTAGAATTTTTTTTTTACTTATTTTTGATAAAATTTTGAACTTAAAAACAACTAATTAATTAAATATTTATTTCTTAAAATTCATAAAACTCTGAGATGAATTTGTATATAATTCAATTTACCTCATTTGTTTAGTGTATATCAAAATTTGTATAATAAGTAACATATGTACTCAAGAGTTTAAAGTAGTACTCAAATTTAAATTAAAAATTGCAATTAGTTTTAGTGTTGAGCGGACAACGTCTAAAGTGGTTATTATGAAAAAATAATTTATTCGCATTTTATTATTCTAGAAACTTTTTATACAATTTGAGAGTTTTAAGTGCAAAATCAATTTAATATAAATTTAAATATATGAATATTATTTAATTATTAAAATTAAATGTTTTTTTATTCCAATTATAAGAAGCAAAACAAAAAAAAAAATAATATCAATGAACTTATTTATTATTATTATTTGAATATTTTTATAAATATATTTTTAATAAAAAAATGTAAAACATTAAATACACATACTAAATACTAATATTTAAAATAAAAACATTAAATAAAGATAAAAATGTTATTTAAACAATAAATATATCATAAAAATCACATTTTTTTTATAAATGAGATAAAAAAAATTCCAAAAAATTTATTATAATTGACACCGAAGGAAGTAGCATAGGTATATTTATTTTGGTAATATAAATCTAACTCAGAAAAAGAGTTA
>JBBPBO010000001.1:72600746-72885791 GCA_037974295.1 Cicer cuneatum | reverse complement strand
ATATATATATATATATATATATATATTTTATTAGTATAAAAAAAATTCTATATTATAAATTAATTATAACTTTTAAATCATTAATAATATTTCAATTTTACTGTAATTACTTATAAAATTATGCACATGATTAGTCATAATATGTCAATAATATAACTTTAGTATATGAAAATGAAACTCATATTATTTTTTATTTGATTTTCTTAATTTTTGTTTTACAATGAATATACTACATTTAAATATTACTATTAGTTATAAAAATATATATTAACTATTTATAGATTATTTTAAAAAACAATCAAATCCTTAAATTCACATTTAGATATTATTTATAAATTGATTTATTCAAACATATATTTTATTATTAATTTTCCATTATTAAAAAAATTAAATATTTTACACAAACTTTTTATAACAATGGTCGTATTAAAATCTTAATTTGCATAAATATTGGGTTTGTTGTTACTAAGATCCGGGTCAATATTATATTAGTCGGTTTTAGGATACTAAAAACTTAATTTACATGTTGACAGAATAAGAATCAATTTTAATCTTAACATGTTAATATTCAACTTAATTAACGGTCTAAAGTTAGGTTTTTCAACTTAATTAACGGTCTAAAGTTAGGTTTTTAAGTCTGTTCGACGGCAACTCTCATCTCTCACGGCAGCGACAAACAACCGATCTACTCCGTACTCGCCGCCGTCGATCTCTGTCCATTTTTACATATCAAATAATGGCAGGAGGGAAGATAAAGAAGGAAAAGGGAAAGCCACAACAACACACACCATACCAAAGTGGAATAACTTTTCACAAATCCAAAGGTCAACATATACTCAAGAATCCTTTGCTTGTTGATACTATAGTGCAGAAATCAGGTATTAAAAGCACTGATATTGTACTTGAAATTGGTCCTGGTACTGGTAATTTGACTAAGAAGCTTTTGGATGCTGGTAAGAAGGTTATTGCTGTTGAAGTTGATCCTCGTATGGTTCTTGAGCTTCATAAACGGTTTCAAGGAACCCCCTCTAGCCGCCTCACGGTATATGCTTTTCTTATTCTTTTTTTTTTTTTAATAAAAATTTGGAATAATTTGTATGTGTGTTTATTTTGATTGGATGGTAGAAATTTTAAACCTTCATGAGATATATGGATTTGTGTTAGGACCTATTAAACATTGACATAGATATTAGATGTTTTAGTTGGGTAGTTAGTTACGATAGCTATTTTGACACTAGTTAGTTGTTTATATAATTGCCTATAAAATTGTAATAATAGACACTATATTGACGTGTAGATTCTCATAATAATTTAAGTGCATGTTTGCCTGTTTGGTATCACGGTGAGCTACCGTGATTTTCAAAAGCTATAAGTTGTAGGTTTTGTAAAATCACGGTGGCTCAATGTGATGTTGACAAGTTCACTTTGATAATACCAAACAAACATACACTAAGCGTGGTTTTTGTTCTAGTGTGGCTAAAATTGATTTGAGTTAAGCTTAAGTTATTTAGGTGTGTATACTTTCATGTAAAAGTGAGTTGAACAATGAATTTAATTGTAAAAATCACGTTTAGCTTCAAAAGCTACATGTCCCCAAACATACAAAAATCAATGTTGTCAAATAGCCGCTATAGCATAGTGGAATTTGTAAAAATTGCTATTGTCCTAGATATGCTATATAGTACAAATGTGTTGTTAAGTAGCTGCTATTGCGGCGCTGTAACCCTATAGCATAGCAGAATATGAGCAAACTGCTATTTTCGGTGATCCGCAATTGACAACGAAATCAATTTTAAGTCCTTAGAATAACTTTGATTCTTCCAAAAATGAATCTAAACAATGCACTAGAAAAATAAAAGTGATTGAATGTAACGACACGTGTGTCGCTGTCCACCGACACACCTTGTGTCAGACACCAAACATATTTTCAATCTGGGTGTTACATAGGTTAGGACTTCCACTAATAGACTAGTCATTTGGGTAGAACTCTGTTTTTGGGCTTATGCTCCTAATTAATTAAGTTACATGAATTTTTTGTGTGAAGAAATCTTCTAGGATTCAGGTGAATGAGTACTTGTGGAGAACTTTTGGGGTTTTTAATTGTCTCTTTAGCCAAAAGGACAGACTTTGAGTTTCATTGATGCAGTGGTTTTCTTTTACTACTAGAACTATAAGTAGTACTCTCAGTATAGAGATTATTTGTCTATCAAAATTTTAGGAGTTAGAGGCTTCAATATTTAAGATTTTGAAATGCTAGTGTGTGTTACTTCATCTTTGCTTCTGAAAGTCAAAAAGTTATTGTGTGTATATATAATATAGTTGAATATGGTCATAGCCAGATGTGTAAATGTCTGAATTTTTAGTATGGTTTGGTTCTCTATCCCAATTTACTTTCTGCTTTTACCTGGCTAGAAAAGAAAGCATTAACATATTGTGATTTCAATGTTGCCGGTTTTCTCTTATTTATGATTGGGTTTGGGATTTAGCTTCATAACATATTTGTGATTGATGACATGATGCTGATAAGTGTGGGGGGGAAGGTGTATTATTGGGTCAGTGATGTATTCATGGCTTGTTGTAACACTGTATTGGTACATCTTGTACCATTATTGGTTTTTGATAAAATTTCTTTTGCTTCTTAAAAAAAAGAGAAAAAGCATTAACCTTAATTTCATGTTTCTTTTGAATATCATTTGGAAAGAATTGGCATTTTGGTATTGTTAACATGCAGGCATAAAAGTAGGTATGATATGAGGCAATTGTCTTGTATTGTGTTTTAAGTATGCTATGTTGATTAATTGATTTGCCTCAAGTGGCTTTGACAGTCTTTATCCTATTGCATGTTTCTTTTTGTCTTTCCAACTATCCCAACTTCCACAAAGCAAGAGATAATTTTGCTTTTCTTTGGTTTTTTAAACTTAGCATCTAAATTTAATTTATCTTTTCTTTTTTATGGTTATTACAGGTTATCCAAGGTGATGTGTTGAAAACTGAACTTCCATATTTTGACATATGTGTGGCGAATATTCCCTATCAAATATCTTCTCCTCTCACATTCAAGTTACTAAACCACCAGCCTGCATTTCGGTGTGCAATCATAATGTTCCAGAGAGAGTTTGCAATGAGATTGGTTGCTCAGCCAGGCGATAAACTCTATTGTCGTCTTACGGTGAACACTCAACTCCATTCTCGAATCTCCCACCTCCTTAAAGTTGGAAGAAACAATTTCAGGCCTCCACCAAAGGTTGATTCATCTGTGGTACGGATTGAGCCTAGAAAGCCTCGTATCGAAGTTAACCAAAAGGAGTGGGATGGATTTTTAAGGATTTGTTTTAACCGAAAGAACAAAACGCTTGGTGCAATCTTCAGGCAAAAGAATGTGATATCTTTGCTTGAAAAGAATTACAAGACTGTGCAGGCACTGAAAATCTCGCAAGAAGGTTCATTGAAGGAAACAGACACCAAAGTGGACTTCTCCGATTTTGGTGACGATCACGGTATGGAGATGGATGATGATGGAGTAGATGATGATGATGATGATGAAATGGATGTTGAGGACGGAGGTGCAGATGAGGTGCAATCCGAATTCAAAGATAAGGTTTTAAGTGTTCTGAAAGAGGGAGATTTTGAAGAGAAGAGGTCGTCGAAACTCTCCTTACAGGAATTCTTATACTTGCTTTCTCTATTTAACAAAGCTGGCATTCATTTTTCCTGATTTTATTTATCATTTTCCAAATATATATTTCTTCACTGTTTCAGTTGATTCTAGTATTTCTACTAAGTTAGTTTTTATTTTATTTATCTAAAGAGAGCAGTTTCAGATAAAATGTTTTTGCTACTTCTGCATTTTATTTTGGTGAGCTCTTTCATAAATGTATACCATTCAATATAATCTATGTTGTAGAGACAGATTGAATATTATTCTTGTATTGTTTTACGAGGAGGATCTTTCGTTTTGTTTAAATGGGTGAGATGATGTTTTCATTATCTCACGACTCTCACAAGGCATATATAGTACAAAGGAACCGCTAATTAGTGAAAATAGTGGACGGAGATCCGTCGACGTTAATTATTCTATTTAATAGTTCACTATAAAATGTATATAGGTCTGGTTTTCTAGTCCACCCTAACAATCTGATTTTTATTACCTTGATCAATTATTTTCATGGGTTGATCTTAACAAATATTCTTTGCATGATAGTGGAAAAAAATATGCTAATATTCATGATCTCTCTTCTCGTTTATTTGTTGTATTGAGAGCATAAAAAAAATCTAGACTTTATCTTATTTTAGTCTCATATTTCTATTGATTTCTTGTTCCAATCCGAAGAAATTCAGGCATTCTATATTATAATGTTTATCACATTTATCTCTCTCTCTTTGCTTACTCTTGTGTTCTAATCACAACATTATTTATTTAAATAAAGGTACCAAAAACTTTTCTTCAAAAATAATTTATAACTACAAATAGTTTTAAAAAAATTAAATCACACATTTCATAATTATTAATCTTTTTATTAAAAAAATAGTTCTTCCAAACTTTCAAATTCTCATAAAAGGAACCTTAGGAACTATTTTTTTTGCGTGAGTTTTACGGTGGACTATGTTAAGGTTATTTTTTTTAATATATATTTTGATGACAACACATCTTATAGAGTAAAAGTTAAGTTTTATGAATGGTGATCTATTAATGATTTCACTTAACTTTTAATTAAGAAACAATAAGAAACACATAAATAGACAAGCTAGAAACCACCCACATCAACCAAGTGCAGTGTATTTACTCAATAATAAAATAATCAAAGTAGTATCAAAAGATTACAACAATAGCATCACAAACTTCATGGAGACTATCGTTTGAATCATAAGAGGATTAGTTGAAGATTCAATCAAGAAGATGAACTTCATCATATAGTTTTCTTCATCACATGAAAGTGAAGTAGCAATGTTAATCACAAAAAAAGGGGGGTTTGAATTTTGATCCTTTTAAAATTTTGATTCATGTGCTTAATTTAAATTAACTCAAGATCAATCTTAGTTGAAACAGAATGTCCAGAATGTTCTAGATATGTTAAAAGAAAATAAAACAAATTAGTTTATAATGAAGTGTGATTTGTGTGTGCAAATAATTAAAGATAAGGGATAGAAAGATCACACACAAATTAGTATAATGGTTCACCCAACTCGGGCTAGTCGAGTCCTCACAACCGTGAGATTTTCACTATGTGCTTCAGAACTAGAATGTTCACCTTCACACCTTTTCTCTTGATCACACTTTGATCAATTACAATCTTCACCTTTCAACCTAGAAAGGATTTTTACAATCACCTTTCAGCTTTGAAAGAATTTTTACAAACACACTTAATCTAACTTAAAAGATAGACTTGAGTTACAAATGATGTGTATGATAAAAGTGTTTGGGATCTTGAAACTTCTCAACACTTGTTTGAGATGAATAAATACAAACTCAGATGATCCACAAATATAGTGAAGAGAGCTGGAGTTTGCTTGAAGAGTTTTTTGACTTGTTCTTATTTGAACTAGTGTTGATAGATTTGTGAATTGAACTCTTGCCTTCATCTTCCAATTGATCTTCAATTTATAAATGATAAAAAACTTTGAATATTCTGTTTAAACTGAATATAGTCATTGGACACACTTTCCAAGTGGTAGATATGTTTTAAAACAATTAAACATGTGTTTATATTGTTGTCTAGAACATTCTTGACAAACGAAGAACGTTCTTGCTTTTAAGTCTGATGGAAAATGTGAATGAGTGGGTGAATGGGCTGTCAAATGAAAGTTTAGTACTATTTTAGATCAGATTTATGTAGAGCTTTCTGCAGAATAACGTAAGTACAATGTATTTGCGTCTTTGCTCACAACTTATTAATTTGGAAATCAATCTTGAGACTGTTTCCTCTTTTGGGCATTCAACTCGAGTTTTGGGCTTCACCATTGATTTGAGCAGTCTCGATACTCTTTAAATTGTGGTTTGAAATGTGGAAAATAATCTGTTTTAATTCTGTCTTTAAAAGAGAATAACCAGAATGTTCTTTTATGAAACCAGAACATTCTTCGTATCTTTTTTTGTATGAGTTAGTGTTGGACTTAAAGCTTTGACAACTTTTATGTGTCATGCTTATCTGCTCTGTTTCGTGCACAGACTATTCAGACGTGTAGTTGTAGTGTCTTATCATGTCTGTCATGGTTGTACTTGTTGCTTTATCAATCTGAAGATTGATCTTGCTTGTTAGTTCTTAATGCTTAGCTTTTGCCTTTGTTAATATTTTGGAGTAGATCTTTCTGGTATGATATTTGTGTACCTATGTCTGGTACCTTCGTAATAAGGACTGGTTTATCAACAAACCAAAAATATTCTTGTCTATTACAAGCTTGGATGTTCTTGGTTTGATAAAACTAGAACGATCTCTGTTGTTGTTTTGAGGGGTGCTGAGGTTAAGTTTCTTTGACATATTGCCCTGCTTTCTGTCGCATGTGCAGGTTGCTCAGAGATGCAGCTACAGTGTCCAATCAAGTCTGTCAGAATTGTACTTGCTACTTGCTCAAATTTGGAGAATGATCTTGCTTGTTTGATTATGATGCATTGCTTTGCCTTTGTTGATTTTTTTCTTTGAACGAATCTGTCAAAAATGATCTTAAATTATTCTGTTCTTTCGTATTGAAGACTGGTTTATTTGTAATGAAGATTGATATATTTTCATAGCCCAAAACGATCTTGATTAATAGAAAGCTTTGTTCTTCGTAAGCCAGAATGTTCTTGGATTGAATGCTGTAAAAGCTAGAATGTTCTTCGTTTTTTCCAGACTTCAGTTTTAATAACCAGAACAATTTTCATTTCTCTGACTGCTGTCTTTTTAATAAACCAGAATGATCTTGTCATTAATTTCCAATTTAGTTAAAACATGATTTGCTTTGATTTGGTGTGATCATTGATTGTTAAATGAATGTATTTGATCACCTTCTTCATGAAGATGCTATCTTGAAGTTGTAATAATCATTCACTTGAATGATGGATATATGATATATTCTTTTTGAGATTCTTTCATTATTGAGTAAATACTTATGCATTTTGATGATGTGAATGGCTTCTTTCTTGTTTACTTATGCAATTCATGTTCCTTAAATAAAATTCAAGTGCAATCATTAGTAGATCACCATTCATAAAACTTAATCATTTATTTCATAAGGTTTGTTGTCATTAAAACATATATCAAAAAGGTTTTTTTTACCTCAACAGAAAATTCATATATGAGCGATCATTATAGAAGAACTTGTATCCCAATCTACATAACATTATGCTTGAAGTAATATGACAAAACTTGCATTGAGTTTTGTTTTGAAAGTTTTGAGGATCTACCACAACAATAAAAGTCAAAAGAAAAAATGCAAATAGTTTATGAGAACTCTCAAAATGTAGTAAAGCTTACTAAAGCTTCTCATGATTGAGAACGATTGAGATTGATCTTGAATGAATTTTTAAAAGAGCCCATGCAATACACAAATAATGATATAAGGGTATGAAACAACTTTTATGAAACATTCCTTTAAGAATTAATTAATTCAACTACATTATCACTTACCGATAAGAATGTTTGTCAAAATGACAAAACAAAACACTCTCATCATGTGAAGAGAATAATGGTCCAAAAGTTCAAGGTTACTGCGTCTACATCATGTTTGCACTATTACAAATAGGTTTATGCATCCAAGAGAATTAAATAAGTCAAAAGTTGTCTCAAAATTCAAGTGTAACAAGTGTTCAGAACGTTCTAAACCAATAAATAAAGAAAATGATTATAATGATCATTTGATATGTTAGATAAAAATGTCCATCAATGAGCTTGTGTTAAAACATGATCACACCAGTTTTAATATTGATGAATAAAAATTATATGTCAAACTCAATGGTTTTTCACATCCCCATGCTTAATATGGGTTTAGGATTTCTAAAACCCTTCAAATTAACTTAAAAAAATGCATGATTATTTATTTCAAAAAGGTTCCCCTCCTCTTCGTGTATACTTTTTATGTTACTGATATGCTTTTATAATTCACCCTTTATATTTTGTTATTTATATTTATTTTATCTAAACAAAATATGTTGACTCTTTATATTGGAAATTGATACGCTTAGGGGAAATTGAAAATCTGTTATCACTTGTGTAATCGACAAGCATTTTACATTTTCAGTTTACTTGTATGATTGACTGAAGAAACATAATATTTGACAACTTTTTGACAAGTTTTGACGCAGTCGGAATCGTAAAGGATTACCAAGCGCTAAATCCAAAAGAACAAGCAAGTTCTGGAATCTACCAAATAAGAGAAAACTCTCGAAATTAATTATTCAATTGAAAGATACCTTTCGTTATAGCATATAAAGTCTTTAAATAACTAAACGAAACCCTAGTGCGAAAATTAGGCAAAACAGTAAAAGTCCGAAATTATAGGAAAAACTAAAAATGCTGTTTTGAGGCCCAAGACGAGCCCAAAACGGTTCTGGAGCCCATACATCATGGCAAAGCGATGAGTTGTGTTTGTGGCGCGATTCCCTTTTCGGAAAGGTATAATAATAGGCAATCTGACTCCGGACGATTGTTTTCCGCATTTCCCGCTGCGTTTGTCCGCAAAACTGTTTCTTCCTCGATTCTGGCCGCGAACCTTCCTACATCAAGTTTACAAATCGTACAAGTCATAAAGTTTATGTGAAAATGATGATTAGTTGAACTAGCATGTGAATTGAAAAATAAGGAAGTTCCACATAGGAGGGATTACACATTCTAGTAGTGTTTATAAGGTGGAGGTATAGAACTTGGGGTGTTCCACAAGGGGTACCCAATTTTGTGAAGGGGCGAGAACGCATGCAAAATAAATCACCACATGCGCGTCGTTCGACCGAACTTGAGCTTGGGTGGTGAATTATTTTTTTAGTACAAAGAAAATTAAATAATTATTTATTTATTTATCTAAAAAGAAATGCTTATGTTCAAAACCCTACCTATTTTTTTGTTTGTTTTGTGGACGCGCGCCAGGTCAAAAACCTAGAAAATTTGGAGTCAAATAACCTAGAAAAATATGGCACGTTTTTTGTATGGTTCTGATATGATGGATCCCGAATTATCTCTGATCCAATTGTAGATCTCCTCTATAAATAGAGGGTTCTGCTCATTTGGGTAAACACACCAAAAGCTCTCCATTCTCTGAGACTTTACTCTCCTTCTCCCTCTCTAGTCTTACTATTTCTTTTGTTTCTTTCGAGTGGTATTAGTACCATATTACTAGTGGCAGCCATTCGACTGTCATATTGAGGGTGTAATTCTAGAACGATTTTTTACGGTGCAGTGAAACTCCGATACAAAGTATATGGACTGTTTTATCTTGGGGATTTCGTGGTTGATAGTCTGCCTTGCACAATTTGGCCAGTGCCGCGAAACGTCTTAAAGTGAACGACCTTGTCCTCGACTAAACCCAATAATATTTTCGGTGACATATATTGTTTTTAAACTGTTTTTTCAAAACTTAGAATAACAGTATATAAGTTGGTGGATAATAATGAATTCTAATTATTTAGGCGATCAGACTTGTTACTCAAAGCATGTACAAACGTTAATTTTTTATGACGCAATAATATTTTAAATTTCTATAGCAATATTGAAACATGAACATCTATTTTAGTGTCAGTTATTACAAACTATTTTTCAATGACCGTGTAATACCTAAATTCAATTCTATATGATGAAGCACATAAAAGTGTAAAAATAGATGAATAATTAAACACTTTCTAGTTGCATAAATAGCATAAAAAAACCAAAATTACGTAGACTCAAGGAGGTTCATCTAATCTCTAATCAATGGGTAAATTAGCAACTTACGATGTTTGATACAAAATACAGATAAAGAACAAAATTATACATAAATGTTGCACAAATATTCTTCTAAGATGTAATTGTCTCCTCCTTTGCATCCAAAATTCAAAACCCTAATAAAATAATAGTTTTTCACTTAAAAGGGTTCGAAAATGCGTGCTTGCGCATTGCGCTGAGTATCAGTGCAATATGCTACCTGACAATTAATTAGGATGCAACAAGCTAGCGCAATGCACCGAAAGGTCTCAGAGGCAAGGAGTAATGCCAACAAGTGTAATGCAGCGCAGTGACTAACGCATTGCGCTCTTACTCCTTCATGTTACGCTTCAGACTCCAATGAAAGACAATTTTCACTCTGGGAATCATCTTGTATTTGCAGTAATCCTCTGTAACTCCCCCAGGTATTTGTTCCTCAATGTAATTGACTTGCATTATCAAAACAAGAAGAAAATACTCTGAGAATTTATTAAGTAAAAAAAGGTTAGTAGAAAAATATTCAAACTCATTCAAAAAAATTAAAGTTCTTTTTCTTTATTATAATGACTATAAAACCATATGAAAAGGTTTCATTCTAATATTTTTTAAACTAAGACTAATAAAATCTTATATAAAATTAATATTATCTCAACAAATACTAAACCAATTAACTATATTATAAATTGAAAAAGAAGTATTATACGACGTCAATTGTAATACTTATTAAATGATTTTATTATAAAGTGTAAAAAATAAATAAAAAATTAATAATTTTACTAAAATACTTTTATAAACTTTATATTAAAGTTTGCTTAAGACCTCTTTTTTATGTTTGGTCGGCCCTATGGAGAAAGTCCATAGGAGGCTTTTGTATTTGCATTGGCAAATTCTAATTTGGTGAAAATCAATGAAACAATCAATGCTACTTTTTTCTTCTTCTGAAATCAAATATATGGAGCAATGGCCTCACTATTGGATGGCGAACTTCCGTTCTCAATGATCTACAACTATATTATCATGAAAGAACAAAGCATATCGAATCATATTGTTATATCGTCAAACAAAAACTTCAATAAAAGTTATTTTACTTCATCTCTATCTCTTCTTAACTTTTGGCAGACTTATTCACCGTACCCTTA
Organism: Cicer cuneatum; assembly: GCA_037974295.1. NCBI lineage: Eukaryota > Viridiplantae > Streptophyta > Magnoliopsida > Fabales > Fabaceae > Cicer > Cicer cuneatum. The sequence continues at coordinate 72,874,786 of JBBPBO010000001.1, read as the reverse complement.
GATCCATCTCCGTTGAAGGTGTAAAGTATTTTCCCATTAATGAAATATCATTTATAGCCATCACTTTGGTAATATATTATAATATATTAAAAAAAACTTTAAATCATTTATTTGTTATCTAATCACATTTTATAAGATGTTTAGGTAATCTTTGTTGTTATTGTTGTTGAGTTGTTTTGATAAAAAAAAATTCCGACAAAGAATTGTTTCGATAATTAAATAATTAAAAAAGATGTGTTACTTTAACATCAAAGTAATGACACTGTGTACGTTCATCTCTATCTTTCTCTTATTTTTTATCGTCTGTAAAAGACACTGTATTTGACATCACAATTTTGATTTCAAAATATTATTTCTCACAACAAAAAAGTGGCACCGTATTTGACATCAAAATTTTGATTTCAAAATATTATTTCTCAAAACAAAAAAGTGGTTTCGCCAATATAGAACTATACATATACAAATATGCATAAATTACTTTTTTTTTTGTTTTGACAAAAAATTATACTAACATTACAATACCTTTAAATAATGTGTTTTTGTGTATACATATATAGATATATATTTTTTTTTTACAAATATATAATTATGTTTGTCAATTATATTGCACATATTTCTTTTTTGGTACATCTATTCTTAAATATATTATATTGTTGCAAATCTTACAAGTGTTTCAGTATATCTATGAAAATGCTGATTAGTTAAAATCCTTGTGAACAGCTGGCTCGTCTTTCATAAGAATGCTAAATTATAAAGAGTAAATATACTTTTAAATTTAAGGTAATAAAATAAACCAATAAATAAAAGATTTTCATTAAATTTTAGTTTACAAAATATAGATCTTTGTCTTACATAAAAACTTAAAATCGTGGTTCTTCTCTTGACCCGTATTCTTCTTCATCTTTTTCCTTAATTTCTCTCAAACCCTAGACCATAAAAAATATGTTTTGCCTAAATTTTCATTTTATTTCCTTATTTTTTTTCTTCATATTCTTATCCAAATTTTTGTCCTTCCTAATTTCTTCTTCTTCCATTTTCGTATGCCTCAATTTTTTCTAACATGAGTCATCTTTTTCTCTAAGTCGTCTATGACATTAAGAGTATGTTTATTACATATGATTTTTTAAAATGATTGCATTTTTCAAACAAAATAATCAATTTTCAAAGTTTTGATTTGTCTGTCACAACTTTTGAAAAAAAATTAGAATATGAAAATAATCTTAATATTACTTAAATAAGAAGTTGTTTTGAGTACCTTTCTCATAAAAAGCATTTTTTACAACTGATTTTTTGTTTAAAAAAATATTTTCTTTATAGCGGACAAATACAAAACAACTTCTGATTTTTTTTTTAAAACCTATAAATTATTGAATACCAAAATTGCTTTTTTATAATCCGTAACAAACTTACCATGAGTTATATTTTTTAGATAATTTTGTGACATTAAATTATATCTTTCAAAAACTATTTTAATTATTTAACATAAACATTATTTTACTTTAGTCTCCTAGACTCAATCTCTTCCATGTTGGATTTTTTTCTCTCCTCATTAATCATTTATAAATTTTTTATAATTCTATGAAATTACAAAATGACTACCGGACAGAGGGAGGGAGTAAATGATTTAACATAAGATAATTAATAGCATCAAGTTCATACAAAAATTTATTTATTTTTACTCAAATACAAAAAATTATTCAAAACTAAATTATTTTTATTGTGAAAACTAAACCTTTTACACATATATCAATCTCTTTAATGAACACTTTTCTTAATGTCAGGTCAAATCTAAGTAGCTTCCACTTTTCAAAAGTTTATTTAGAGTTAATTGTCGAATTAATTAAAGCATTAGTTATGGGTTTATTTTAACTCAAAATTATTTACGTATTTCATAGGTCTAGGTTCAACGTATCTTTGAATTACACCAAATCCTAATTCAGAATGATTTTCTTGGTAAAAACAAAAGCAAAACAAATCAGATTTGGAATCATTTGTTATTCCATAATTAGAAAAAGAATGAATAAGCTTAATTATGTATGTAGACTTGAAAGACAGTTTGATGCATTTTGTTATTTGTTAATGTATTTGAGCTAAGTTTCTCACCAAATACATTGACAAATTTACATTTTGTTATCTAAATTTTTACTTGACATGTTAAAATATTCGTTTATATATAAATATAATATATAGTATGAATTTCTGCCATTGTAACAAAGTTGAGTTATTAATTAACAAAAAAGAAAGGAGTGGAAAATTCTAGAGTTTACATAGAGAAAAAGAAGAAAACAATAGCGAAGAGCTCAATTTGTAAGAACATTTATTATTTAATTAATTTCATTATTGATTATTGTGATCAATTACAATTTGCTTTAGAAGAGCTTAAATTCAATTTTTTGGGAAAAAAAAATGCCTTATTAGTTATTGATATCTCAAAATTCATGGTATTTCAATTGTTACAATTTTTGTTTTGTTGATAGTGATTTTTATTTGTTTAAGGTTGTGCATAGAATATACAATCATGGTGTTTTGGGTGTTTGGCTATGGTTCATTGGTGTGGAATCCAGGATTTGAATATGATGAGAAAGTTGTTGGTTTTAAAAAAGACTATCGACGTGTTTTTGATTTAGGTAATGTTGGCATTGATTGAACAATTTTGAATTTGAATATCTTTTTCACAATTTCTTATAATTTATATTAATTAATTTTCCTTTTTTTAAATAATTTTATAGCATGTATTGATCACCGAGGAACACCTGAATATCCTGCCAGAACGAGGGGCAATTTGTGTAAGTTGTTGTTATTATATTAGAAAAATAGTAGAAGAAACAAAAGACTCTTGTAAACTTGTTATTATGAACTTGTTAAAGTGTAGTGTGATAACATGCTTAGACTTCGACTAATTATTCTTTGAGTTGAGTTCTTACTTTTCTCCTTCCCTTTTTCGTGTAGTATTTGGAGCGGCGAGAATGGGAATATGATCAAAAGACTCTTGTAAATTTTTACAAGGTAAGATTAATGATCAAGTTGTATATCTTTATTTAATTTAAATTTTTATTGGTGCTTATTTTCTATTCTTGTTTTATTCAGGAAGGAGATTCTTTGAAACCTGCTTTTACAGGAGTAGTAGTGTAAGTTATGAGACACTTGTGTTATGTTTACTTTCTAAATTTTTTTATGAATTAACAGTTATAAGGTCACTCAAATCCTAACATATAATAACTCATGTCAATATATGCAGATTCACATCAACTAACAACAAAGAAAACAAATACTACTTAGGACCAGCTCCACTAGAAGATGTGGCTAGGTTTATTATTGACTTATTGTAGTGACATTTGGTTATAATGAAAGCTAATTAGAAAAAAATGGATTTTCAGAAATACTAAAAACAATGTTTTGAAATTTTTCATAACATTCAATTTATTTTTAAAATGCATTTTCAAAAACTTATATTATACCTTCTCTGATATTTGTTTTATCAGTGAAAATGAAAACCGGAAACACTGAAATTATTCCCTTTTTCATGTGAATGTTGTGTAGATACTTTTGTTTTCTATCCTCTAATTTACTTTTATAAATTCAGGCAAATAGCTACTGCTTGTGGCCCTTGTGGAAACAATAGGTACTACATTTTCCTTCTAGAAAAGGCTATATATGATATTGGTAAGTTGTTTACACATTTATTTTGTCTTAACCATTCAGTAAGATTCTCAGGGGAAATGTACCCTGAAAACCTAGAACTCGAATCGACTTTAACTAAAGTTTATTAACCACTTCATTTTTAACATTTAAATATCTTATGGTATTCTACATAAATCTAGCTTCTGCATTAAATTATGCAGACACAAGTATCTTCTTGTATGTATGCATGCTAATGAGATGAGAAATTTCATGTGCACGCCATGAGGGACATCGTCGGAGAAGGTTTCATACCCTAGTCTCCAAACTCGAGAATCGAGATAGCTGCATGTACACCTATTTGAGTTTAAGCAAGATGTTAACATGAAATAAGCTTGATCATCTTGATCAAAATCATCTTTAATCATTTGGTATTCATTGTAATTCCTATTTATCAAGCATTGTAAATAGAATAGTGAAATACACAAATCTTTCTTTTTCTTTTTTTCCTTTGTTCTTCTCTCAATAACCTATAAGTTTTACATGCACAACAAAACACATCTTTATAATGCACTACTAAAATTTCTAAGGGTGTGTTTGAGATAGGTGGTATCGAGTGGAATGAAATGAAATAGACTAGTTAAATTTTAAAAAAAGTAGATGTTATCTCATTCAATTTCATTCCACTCTATTCTACCATATGCCACCAATCCAAACGCACCCCTAGTGTTTATAGAAACTGTTTTTATAAACTAGAAACTAATCTATGATGTAGGTAACTCCCTATAATCAAATTTATCGTCTTCCTTGCCTGTCGAAGCTTCGAGTTTTTCTCCATGTTCAGGTCCATAAGCCCAACAAATAATGAGAAAATATAGGTAGTTAATTATACCTAAAAATGTGAGTAGCGCGTAATAGTAATTCAAATGGCCCCTGTTGATGTTAGTCGATAACCAACTCTCGTTCCCTCCTAAACTAGTGACCTTGTCCACAATGTTCACAACTACACTTCCAACTACATCAGCAGCTGCTAGTTCAAGAGTGAATATAGCCATTGCGAAACTCGACATACTCTTAGAGAAATAAGTGTAGAAAAACTCAACCTGCCCGACCGGGGTAAAAGCCTCGCCAAATCCAAGCAAAACAAACTCTGGAACAAGCCATAAAGCCGACATGTTAATCACAGCATTAGGTTGTTCCTCGAACCCTTGTTCAATGGCTTCACTTCGTCTCACAGTTTCGACAATAGCCCCTATTGCTTTTGCTAAACATACAAACAGCAATCCTATCCCAATGCGGACTTTACAACTGAATCCTCTAGGCTGGCCTGTGTATTTGGCTAGTAGAGGTACAACTATGCGGTCGTACAAAGGAATGACTATTGATAAGGTGAATATCATGATAAGATTGAAAGATCCTGCAGGAAAATTGAAATCGCCAAATAAAGTTCGGTTCATGGTTTTGGCTTGAAGAGTGGAAAATGAACTCTGAGTTGCCATCATAAAGATTCCCGTGGACCACATAGGAAGGACTCTGAGCAAAGATTTCAGTGACTCCACCTGTCCTATGGTGCATAGGTTCCATGGATTCGATGTCGATCCGTCTGGTTTTAAGTCTCTCTCAGGATTTCTTATAACGCAAGCTTTGTTCAAAAACCTACATAGGAAGAACATGTTAATCAATACATGATTGTCATAAACCAATATATGATAATACTTAAAGTTATCATTTGCTGTTTGTCGCGTGAAATTCAATGGCGAAAAATATTTGAGAAGTGAGATTAAGAGAAAATTAGACGCTGCGTGCAATATGCATACCTTAGGCTATCTGTCGGAACCATCAGCACCGAGTCATGACCTTGACAGTACTGATCAAAGTTGTGATCAGGAAGACTAATCTTTCGGTTCTTTGCGGCAACTACAACTACTCTTACAAAATTAATAAGTAAGCTCTCACTTGGCTTCACTTTGACATAATATGGCGAACCAAGAATGAAACTGAAAGCTGAAATCAACATTAGCACCGCAGGTACTCCAAACCCGATTTTCCATCCGAGGTTTTCTTGAATGTAAACAATCACACTCAGCGCGATAATGGTTGAAACTCCAATCGATGTATAATACCAATTAAAGTAGCTATCCAAGATCCTACCATCATTGGAATTTTCTTTGATAGCAAATTGGTCTGCTCCAAAGGCTATGGAACAAGGTCTAACACAACCAGCTCCAATGGAAATTAGTCCTAAGGAAATGAACAAAAGCGCTAGTTGGGATGATGTAGCAGAGTTGCAGACTTGAATGAATGAAGAACATGAAGGTTTTAGCATTGGAATCATTGTAGTTAGCCACAAAATGGTTAAACCCTGTGGAAGATTAAAGCAGAATTACTGCATCAGAAAATGAACATCAACCTAATTAACATTGCTCTACCATTTCAAGGATCATTTTGAGTGTTTTATAAGTTAGTTTTAAGTCCAATGAGAAACCGGCATTCCGCAGTTATATCTAAAATGCATTATAAAGCAGGTTTATGTAGCAATATGATAAGTTCTCATTGGTTGTCAGCATAAAACTAATTTACACGGCCAGTGCATCTTAAAAGGTCCAAATTCATCCTGAGAAATTCCAATGCGAAATCCACAAATATTAATCATATTAGTCATTATGGTTAGAAACTAGTATGAGCAATATAGTGAGAATTTCAAGGGACTAATGTGGAATATTTGTTTTCTCATAAAATCTCAAACATGAAATAGTGATTTAGTAATTAATTAAAGAATAAGCAACACTAATAGCAAAAAGCATGGAAGTAGTAGTAATGAAACTTACAAGAAGGCTAGAGAGGGAACCTATAATAATGACACTGAAGCGACCCAAATAAGAATCAGAGACGAATGCACCAAAGATGGACAAGACATTTGACATAGCAGACCAAGTATAAAGAACATTTGTAGCCTTAGCAATAGCCATGTTATAATCATCCCTCAAATATAATATCATGTTTGGCATTATTCCATAACTTGCCACTTTCTCAAGACTCTCATTCACTGTCAAACAAACACACCCAAAAAACACATTATATTAGGAATCACAAGAACAAAGAGATTAAGATTAATCACGTAAAGAAAAATAAGCATGAGAGCTTGACAGAGAATAAAACTCATATAGTTTCATATTAAATGAAAGATGGCGAAATGTTTACACTTGACTCTTTCTTTATACAGAGCTTAAAAGAATATTAACTAACTAATTAAAAATAAAACTAATTAACTAAAACTTTAACTAACTTTGTAATTCTAACACATTATTATTATTAATCAAAAAGTACAACTAATTATTAGATACACCAATTAATTAGTTATACTAGTTTGTCACCACTAGTTGGCTAGATATTGTAGCTAGATGCTTTTCTCATCCGCTATATAAATCTTTATATCTCTTGAATTTAATAATTTTTGCATCATTTGATATAATTATTCATTTTACTATTCTTCAATTTTCTCATATCAATGACTTATATCAAGAATAGTAATATTAATGACTATTTAACAACCATCTCAAAACATAAGTTTTTTAAACTTCATTTTTTGAGATTACAAGATGAAACTCAAACGCATCATACACGATAAAACATCCAAAAGGGTCAACTAATATAGTAATATGTGAATGAGTACCTATGATAAAGGGCATAGTTCTCAAACCACCCTTTCTAGGTTGAGAAGAAGAAGATGAAGAAGAAATGCCATTTTCTAGAAGTTTATCATTTGTGTACTCCATCTCTTACTTAACTTAGCTTGTAGTAGTTGGAAATGGGAGTTTAATTTTGTTTAGGAAAATTTTCTTATTTTTTTGGTTTGTTTATAGTTTCAAGAGAAATATTATTATATTTTTAGTAATGATTTGAGAAATAAAATCTGGTTATCCACGCAGTTCACGAGTTGAATTTAAATGTATTATTTTTTCATAGGACCACCGAATGCTCACTCATAATCACTTTTAATCATAAAAAATTATGTTGTCGTTTTAACACTTTAATTTTTTATTATTATATTTTAATTATAAAATAATATACAATTATGATTAACTGTATGTTTGATTTGCGCAATAACTTTTTTGTGTTTGTCTATTGGTTTTTGCCTTTGATTTATTTAAATTATTAATATTAATAATATTTAATTTATTTTAAAATATATATATATATATACATAATATATTTATATAAAAAGAAAATAAGAAGTAAACGTGTGTGTTGTTACATTAGTTTGTTAACTTAAACACGGGTAGAGTGGGTTTATGATTGTAATAATAATAATAATAATAATAATAATAATAATAATAATTTGGGTCATGGACTAAGTGTATAGGTATGATAATAAGCCTAATAATATACATAATACTACTAGTACGCATAGATATATATATAAGTAAATGAAGGAGGTTGTCATGCATTCAGTGCCTCTGTTTTCATGTTCTATTAGGAAGAAAAAAAATTGAATTGACTATTGCCCTGTTGTATCTAGCCGCAACTCTTAATAGCAAAATCATACATTGATTTCAAAGACTAGACGGTGATTGGCAAAGATGCGACACATTAAATCAACGGATCAGCTTCGTTGAGAAAAATCTTCAGCCAAGGTAAAGGGTGGGATGAGGTTCGATATTATGAGTATAAAATGACATGAGATGAACGGGAATACTAAAATTCTCATATATTCATCTGGGGCTTACTATGAATAGTCGAGCCCTATTGAGTAATAATAATTAATTAATAATATATGAATGGTAATAGTGAGGACTAAAATATATTTTAGCAACCTATAGAATTGTTTTGAATTTATTTATATCAAGATTGCATGTTGTCTGGTTTTATGAAATCTTATGTTGATTGTTATTGTATGAATGATATGTACTTGAGTGTTCTTGTTACTTGATTGAAATTATGATATTACTTGAATGAGTCACTTGTTTGATTTCTTATTATGTGATTGATGAGATTGGAATGTGTATTGTGAGTAGTGTAAACCAAATATTGAGATTTTATTGTGATTGACTGATATATATATATATATATATATATATATATATATATATATATATATAATTATGAATATTGTGAAGTCCAACTGAAAATTATTGAGTTGTAATAATCGAGTAAGTATGAGATAGATGTAGTTTTGGAGTAAGGATTATTTTGTCATCATATAAGGAGGGTCTGACAAACCTAGTGATTCAAGGAAGTACAACTGAATGAGCCTGATCGTGGAAGACTACAATCGAACCGTAAGGTAAGACTGATAGACCTTGGGGGTACCTCTAGTTGGGAATTCCTAAGTGGATTAGTGGGTTATTCTCTAAGGCCGGGAGCTACCGTGCAAAACAAGAGTACCTCGACTGTTGCTTATATATGTCTTGGGTTGAGTTGAGGGGATCTATGAGGACTTGGCCATTCATGAATTGTTTGTCCACTCTTGTAGTGGCATAATATTAGACCTCCTAACCAAGTACTTCATAGTAGAATGGTACCAAGTGATGAAGAAGTATAGAGTATAGGACATGCATAACATTTTATTCTTGTGACTGTTTTATTGTGATAATTAAATTAACCTTTAATATTATGTTCTTGAATGTTTCTCAGGTTTGTGTTAATTTGATTACTTAGTGTTCTTCACGTTTACATTATACTATTACATAATTTCGATATTTACCCCTCGTTGTTTGTGTTTGGCGTTTGTGATGGACGTAGACGAGTTGCAAGATGTAGGTGATGACTAGTACCATCAGAGTGACGAAGCCATCTTGTCTTGAAGACTTTTATTATCTTCCTTATGTTAACTTCATATTTGAACGTCTTTTATTTTGAGAATTTCCGCTATGATAGTGACATTGGTTGGGACTGTATTACAATTATCAGTAACTTATGTATGTGTGCTTCAACAAAGATTTTGTTGACTACTGTTATAATGTCGAGTTGTTAAGTTTAATAGAAATTTTAGATTAATATGACATGTTTATGATTAAATAATATTCTTTACTTTAAAAAAAAACATTTGAAAATTTATTTATTTATATTTTTTTATTTACTATTTTTAAATTAAATTTTAAAAAAAATAAAATAAAATAAATATAAATTTAGAATTTAGAGTGTCACAGTCATACTCTATAAAACTTACCAAATTAGTCGGTGAGAGTATATAATGTTTGCCTTGATCATTTTGGAAACGATTTTGACTTAAAATCAACTACTGCTGATCACAAATAATTTCATACATCAATTTTAAGGTAAACATGATTAAGAATTTAATAGATACATTTTTGTATAAAATCATTAGACCGAAAGAAATTCAATGAATTCATTGTCACGATATTCAATTTTTATTGAACGTAAAAGTATATTTAAACAATTTATATTTCCTCTTCTCTATAATTAATGTCAAATATTTATAAAAAAGAAAATCTTTATCATTCTTAATGAAATTAATCGGATTGTTATATTAAATATAGCCCTATTGGAGAAAGACAGAACAATGAGAGTAAGATCTCTCCCATTAAAAAATCAGAGTCGGCCTTAGAGTAGGTCACCAAGATTTCAAAATTTTCTCTTTTACGTATAAAATAATGTTAACACAATATTTAGCATTCTCTTTTGATTTATTTATGGAACTAAAATTTTAAAAGAAATAAAATAAAGAAAAAATGATATACAATTTATATACTTAATTATATAAAAAAAACTTGATTTTTGTAAAAAGCATATCTTATTTATATAATAATATTAATAATTCATGTACAAATGCATGTCTTATTTATATAATAAAATAATATTAATAATTCATGTAACTATTGTTTAAACTAAAAGAAGTCTTTCAAAAAAAATAAAAATAAAATTAAAATATATAATGTTTATTGAGATATTACCGTTACATTAAAAAAATTCATTTTCAAATTCTCTATGTATATTTTGGGTTGGCGGTGCTAAAAAATATATTTTGTCGAGATAAGTACCTAATAACATGTAAAAGCTTCTTTTCTCACTACTAAATCTTTTATAAAAAATAAAAAAAAAAAACTCAAATTTGTCTAAACTAACTAATCCGGATATGTATTTTATACGTTTAGATTGACCAATTCGAACATGTATTTTGTATATTTGAAAACATTTCAAATAGAAAAATAAACACATGCCGATATTGTTAGGTTAGACGTCTTATCCCGAATTCAAATTTATTGTAGAATTTAGCATCTCTTCTAAAATAAAAAATAAATAAAAAAATAACCTCGTCGATAGAACATCCATTTTTGTAACAATTTACACTGAAAATCTCGTACTAAACAAAATCAATTCAAAAGAGCCAAATTAATTATCACAAGAAAAAAGTTCAAATTTAAAATAGATATAGTCCAAGTAACGCATTCACAAATCACAACCCATTATAGTTGAATTTAACAAAATTCATAAAATGTAAGAGTCTACTGTCCTACGTTTCTAAAAAAATCACACAAGTCCAAAAATATACTTCTAAAATTTAAATTGAGAAAAACTAATTTTGTCTAGAAGTATATTTACCTTAAAAATATCGAATTAAACTCTCATTCCTCCTGTCCCTTCTTTGAATCAAATAATCTATAAGATAAGAAAACTTAATTTAGAATATCATATACAATTAGTCATACTTAAATTTTTTCATTTATTATTCATTTCATTAATATCCAATATTTTTCCAATCAACAGCTTCATTTCTTTAATATCTAATGACCATATTCAATATAGTTCACAATTTAGATATTCCAACAATCCAATGAAAAAATCAAAGGAATGTGTTTGAAAAATGGTAATAATAATTGACTAAAAATTCCTTAAAAAGTTTGCCCTATGTACAAATTCTTGTGAAACACACAAGACAAGAATAACTGAGATAATCAAATTAAATATAAGCAATTATCAGCTTTCATTCTCCACCAACACTTCATTAACATCACTGAAACTGTCGACTTTTTTTGGGGTAGCCCGTCGGCGAATTTTCAGGTAACCGAACTTTCCTGCACCAGGTGACGAGCCTTCGAAAATAAAGGGCAAGTAGCCAGTAGCTTTTTTGTACCTCTGCTGAATCTGAAATCAAATTTTATTATTACAATGTTTGTTAGTATTTGATGAAGCTTCTTTTACCAAGGCTTTGTTTCGATGTTGAAGAAAGGCACATAGAATGTAATCAAAAGAACATAATGGAAAATTTTGTTACAAGTGTAAAAATTTGATATGACACTGGTTTTAGGAGTCAAATTGAAAGAGTAAAATATTACTTAACAATAAAAAGTTACTTTTAGCTTTTTTTGCATGAAAAAATCACTTTTTAAGGCTAAAGCAGTCATGTTATGATATAATGTAAGTTTTTTTTCTTCTCATCAGCCATCTTGAATTGAAGATATGAAGGATTATTCATTTCATAATGATAATGTGTTAAATTTGTAATAAAATACCTCAAAAATGTGTTCACTACTCTTGAGACAATTTCTACCGATTACACAAACCGTTCCACCAGAACCCCCGCCAGTGATCTTGGCTCCACTTAAAGTTCCACCTTCGGATTTAGACGCCGCACTGTGCTGCAATTCTTGTACCAAGTGAACAAGCCTGTCTGTTCCATCAGACCCAAGACCACAAGCACTGTAGCTGTAGTGACACTGCAAATGATAGTGTTTATGTTTAATTATTTTTCTCCATTTAGATTTTTGTATTCTTCATTACAATTTACAAGTAACAAAGTTTATCTTGAAGAAAGAGGGAACAAAAAACATCTCCAATCAAACAAGCAATAAGTCAGTTACAACTCTTGAGATTACTCAACTCCCCTTTGTTATGGATTATAAAAATAGTGATTTTGACATTCAATAATTTAAAGATTATTTTTTAAAGATTTTTAAAAAAGTAGAAGCTATTTTATGTTTGTTTACTGTAATGAAAATCCATTTTTTTAATTAAAAAATTCATCTATAAATATTTATTTTCACGAAAAACTACTCAAAACAGCTTCTCATTTAAAGTAGTTTTTAAATTATTTTCATATTCTAATTTTTTTCAAAAACTATAATAGACAGATGAAAAATCATAAAAGTGACTATCTTTTTAAGAGTAAGCTGCAACGACCATACCTTGAGATTGATATCTAACTACAATTTTTTATTTTGTTATGAACAACATGTAGCTTTGTCATGACTAAACAACTGTTGATCATAAGCTAAATAAACCATACTACCAAATATTGAAGTTAGGAATCAATATTACACTCGGCGTTCATCCAACATTGGTATTTCAGTTTCATTATAAATTTGCCAGAGCATACAATAATGCTCCTAAAGCTGTACATGTACCTGATATAGCAATTCTCCTAAAGCTGAAAGTTGATCAGTTGAAGATGTCGATGTCAGAAGTGCTTTGAAGGTCTGCATACCATATTATGGTGGAGAATTAGGTCAAAACATGCAAGTTATGCAACAATTAGAACAAATAATTAGTTATCTGTTACCAATTAATTTTTCGAATAAAGTCCTAACCTTGACTCGGAAATTTTCATAGATAGGATGTATTGTGGAAGCTCTCACTCCGTAGTTACGCTTCTCATCAATAATAGTGACAGGATCGTTATGATTTGTATATTCCTTTAAAAATGTCTCGCCAACAATGGACTCAGGTATCGTCTTAGAGTAAAGAGCCTCAAATCTGCCAACAATAATCACATCAACTACAAGATTTTGCCAATCATGATAACCATTTTCCGAATAAAGGAGGAAATTTTTTTTACCTGTGAGGTGGTAAATTACATAAGTAATCTAAGGAAGCTTCTTGTTTAAGTAATTCTATGTCATCTTGTTCCACTTCATCATAGTTCAATCCATTTGCAGCACACATCTCAGTCAATTCTTCAGAAGCCCTAGACTTTATCATTTTCATACCCATAAAGGTTCCGATTCTCACAGATCCATAATCTGCACCTCCAACACTGAAAATAGACGACATTTAAGGTAACTCATGAGCATCATGATGAAGGTGATAGGGCATGCCACATTGCTTTAAAAAACCAAATTCTATATAATAGGAAAAATGAACCGATGGCCGTAAAGAAGAAAAGGATATATAGTAGAAAACCAACCTGTGTCTAATTCCAGAATCAATTCCCCAAACACGGATATGGCTTGGAATTTCGACGAGGCCAACAATCTCTGCAGGCTGCATCAATAACAAGCAGTACCATGAAATTACTGAGTCTTAGAGTGTGTTTAAGATTGTTTGGAGGATAAAATCACTTTTTTAACTAGGAAATCATTTTTAGTTTTAAATTATGTTTGTGTAAGTTTTTTTTTTTTCAAAAGTGAATTTTGTACAAAAAGGTATTTTTATGCTAAAATTGAACAGTTGTTTTGATTAGCTTTTGAAAAAAAAAAATCCAATACAAGAGACAGGAATACAGAATCACTTTTAATAATTGTAAACAAACAAAAAATGGTTTTTCTTTGTTTAAAAAAATCTCTAAAAACAATCTCTACATTGAGTGAATTTTGTTTCAGATTTTTTCATGAAAAAATCTATTTTTTTAAAACCAAAAATCATTTTTTATTGTTTGAACGGTGTTTGTTTCAGATTTTTGAAAAATTATTTTATTAAAAAAATCATTTTTTGGCTAAAAATAGTAGCTTCTCGCTCTGCGATAAATGAGAGAGAAAGACGCCACAAATTTTAAAAACACGGAACTTAACTCACTTTGAAAATCTAAAATTGTCCTCCATCAATTTTTACTAGGTTTTCATATATATATATATATATATATGACCAGCACAAACACACAAATAGTTTAAATGACTTTTATATGAATATTTCAAGCTTTTGTTATAACATGTTACTTTTTTTAATTCAATTTATGGTCAATTTTTTCTATCGCATAAATATTCTCCATTATTTTAAATATTTTATACAAAATATTTTGTAGTAGCAAAACGTTGAAAGTATTTAAATTGGTAAAAAAAAAAAGTATGAAATCTATTATTATAAAGTTTGATTTCGTTGTTGGTATTAGTTTTGAAAAATGGAGGGAGGAAGAGTAGATAAAAAGGAGAGGTAGAGAGATATGACGTAGAAAAAGAGAGAGATTAATGTGTTTAGAAAAGTATATCTTTTAAGGTAATTTTGTAGTTTAAAAAATCATTTTTATAAAATTGTATACAAACAAATTAAAAATTATTTTTTTGAAATAAATCATTTTTAAATAAATCTCTACAAAATAATTTCTAAATTTTCTAAACTAAAAATCATTTTTATTTAAGCTCAAACAAACGCACCCTTTATTTTATATCAAAATCACTTTTATTTTAATCTATAACAAACAGACCCTTAAATCTAAATAACAAAGCAGTTATTTTTGTAGCTTGTTATGATGCAAACCTGACAAACCATAGCAAGAAGTTTGTTGGCTTCACCGCACGCTGAAGCCATCTGGTCCATGACACCACATGGAGCACCTACAATGTGATTTTCCACCTGATAGAAAATTGTGAGAGAATTAGTGAAATTAAATCAAGTCGCCTACTCGCCATGCATGCTATAGATAACATATATATACAACACCATAGGGATTCCACTTTGATCACAATAGAGAATATAGTCTAACCTTCTGGCAGAGTAAAGCCAGATCCCTTGAGCTTATATTCAATCCTGAGTTACAAACACAGAAATGAACATAATCAACATTTTATTTGAAGAAAAATGGATCTGTTAAGAAGCTGAAAAGTCCATACTATTCTTTATAAAATTGAGAGAAATCAAAGATTCTTCAAAGCATATCTCATCTTTTAAATAACTTGGTCTCGCCGAATATCAATTTTACTCCATGAGAAAAATCAATGAAGTTTCCGAAAATAAAGAAAGAGCTTTGGTTTGGTAATCATAAACAATAATTATTATTATTATTATTATAGTGAAGCATTATTACCATGAGCAGCTGCAATAGCAGCCATACTAGCGACCTCCACAGATGCAGAAGACGATACACCTTTCCCTTCTGGGACCGCAGATGAAACCTATACATATTTGATCATAGTTTTGAAAATCTTAGAAACTGAGATGGAGATAGAGTAAAGGCACAATTATAGGCATGGATATATGCTTCAACATGACACTAAAAGAAGCATGATCCCTCGATAAGTAGCATACATATATAGTTCAACTTCGTCTGATATCCTATGAAGCACTGGCACAGACACGAACACAAACACGACACTGACACGTAGACACATATAATAATTTGTAAAATGGAATTTTTTGAATGAAGCCGCGTGTGTCAATCCTTGGCACTGACAAGTGCTGGATACCGGGCACACATTTAATCTAAAGTGTAGGTGCTATGTAGTTAATAAGCCTATAAAACTGGTATGTTTTTACCCCTTAAGAAATTAGTCGAGAGTGAACATTTGCAAGTTGCAATTATGTTATCAACACTCATGCAAAATTATCTAAGCATTTGGTAGGATATTTTCTTTTCTAAAATAAAGAGTTAAAAACTTAGGCAGAAAACAGGAGGTACCAGCATGCTGATACTATCTTCAAATTGCACGCCCAATTCGGTCATTAACACCAAAATTGCACCAGCAACATATGCTGCCCACCTGTGAAAGTTAGTAAATAATCAAATTAGCATAATAGATTAGAATGCTAGAAATAATATTGGACTGTGCATATAAAGTGATGCATTAGTGTTACCGACTTTTGAGATGGATCTTGAGCAAAGTATTGTCTTGCTTTTTTATATGAAATTGGCTTGTCTCCATCAATAAAATCAGACAAATCCATGTCGAATGTTGGGCCACGATTGCCTAACTCTGAGCCGTATGATACCTGAAATGATCCAGATTTATGAAAATGCAGTCATTATCATCTTCAAAACGTAATTTATAAACGAAGTGATAATGGTGCTCAATCAATGCACAAAATTTTCTAATCAAGATTATTCACTTTTCATGCTTCATAGCTATATGAACTCCAATTAATAGTTGTCAAATGTGAATTGTTTTGGGACATGTTTCAATTGATTTATTTGAGTTTATCTACTGGCATAAACACTTGTGAGAGTGCTTAGAAGAACTTACAGAAACAACTTATGACATGACCATAAGTTATTTTTAGCTTATTGACATAAGCTCATTAGGATAACTTATGAAATTAACTTATAGATTATATGAGAACAAATTTATTTTAATTTATATTTTATTATAGAAATAACTTATACATAAGCCCTTATATGATAAGTGCATATGTTATAAGCACTTAATTGAGTTGTTTGTTCAAACAGTTAGTATTTGGAAATTTTGTAAGTTTTGAAACATACAATTTGCAAGACAGCAGTTGGATCCCCGCCTTTGTCATTCTGTCTGGCCTCGGCATGTTTCCACAGTCTATGCTTACTTGGATGGATTCTTTGCAAAGCAACATGACAGGCTTCTCTAATTGGCATCTTCAAAAGAGTGAAAACAAAGCATAGAGTCAGTTGTTGTCTACAAATTTCATGAATAACTGTCATTTCCTTAATTTCATAGATTCAAAAAACTAAATTTTGCAGCATCAAGTCTATAGTTATTATCATAAATGTCAAACTACATGAAGAACTGATTGTTGAAACTGTTTGGAATCAAATGCAATGAAAATTAAAATCGTCAGGGGAAAGAAAGATTCGACCTGCAGGACAAGACTTCCAGAATAATCAGCAATACCGCCCATTACATCTAATCTTCCAGGAGCTCTTGTTATAAAAATTTCTTCCTGTCACAAAAGCGAAAGAATAAACAAAAAGAATCAGAATTTGAAGTTAATAGATTACATATTTTAGTGACTTAACAACACAGTTCCTTCGGTATTTCGATATTTATGAGGGTTTCTTGTTGCCATTAAAAGATGTAAGTTCATAGAAAATAAATTTATAAAATTTTATTTTCATATGAAATGATTAAGACCTCCCAATTGAAGAGATTCGCTGCAGCCTTGCGCTCCCGCTTTGTGTGCTTCGCGACCAATTCAGATAGGCTTTGTAAGAACGCCACGGTATCTGGAAGACCTTGAAAATCTCCATGAAGAATATCAAAATCTTCAATGCCTCTAGAGAAATAATATAATGAAACAAAAATAAGAGACAATTATATTGTATATTACGAAACAACATCGAAAATTATACACACAAAAAGAGAAGTGACACTCACGAATGGAATGCAAAGCCCCCATCATTCACAGGTGAACTAGGTGATGAGTGGCCGAGTTGCTCTTCAGCCGTAGCATACCATTCTGGGATTGCAATATCTCGGCCAGGGGCCCTTTGGAGTTGATAACCAAGAACTATTGCATCACGCAATCTTCTTGCCCCACTAAGCTAGACATTATTAAGTCAAAAATGAAAAGAAAATCAAAATTCCATCACTTCTGCAATATTTTTCATGAAACCAACGCAAAAATTAACGAAAACCAACACTGTTACGAAACAGCAATCCAAAGGCCTTTTACCTTATCTGATGCATAGTTTTTTCCGAAAGCCGTTTCCTGAAGGATGTGGGCTGCCACCTGCATTTTCAAAATGTTTTATGAACAAATGTAACGCGCCAAAAAGGAACAACCTTAGAAGAATATAAACACAACAGTTTTTGAGGAATAGATGTTTATTCAAAAGAAATATAAATATTTTAATGTTTCAGTCCGATTAACAAAAAAGAGGCAAAAATAATAAGTGCTAAAGAGTGAGTTCAAGAAAGAAAAAGATAGTACCTCACCACCATTAATGCCTGCTTCATAGCAGGGTTTCAAACTTATTGCACGTTCGAGATAAGGTCTCCAGTGACCGGTGATTAAATCCCTCCTGATCATTTCGACACCACATTGATAATACTAAATAAAAGAACACGAGACAATTACTATCTTGTATGACCTTCAACAACAAAACATTGAAGAGGAAACTTATAGAGAAAAGGTCGATAGAGTACCTCAAGCATATTTCTCAAAAAAGGTTCTTCGTTGAAATAATCTCTGCGTACAAAGACAAACGGACACTTGTATGCCAAGGCTTCACTAACGTTTCCATATCCAATTTTTCCTAAAAATAATATAAAAAATTGCAATTATATATACTTTTCCGTTTAATTCTGCTTTGCGATTATGCGAGTTCCATACTAACCAAGCATACAGTCACATGCTGCAATAATGTCGGGCGTATATGCATCTCTAGCAAGTCTTCTGAAATTTGGTGGAAGGTCCTCATTTTCAGAAGCACCACAAACCTTGATCATAAAAGGAAGATTAGATATGACGAAATATTATGAGAACAATAAATGAATAACTTTTCGATGAAACAATAATATAAAACGGTGGCAGAAGAAAGTACCAGACACAACCAGCCAGAAGGCAAGAAATCCTCCTTTAACTTCCATCCCGACGGCTAGAGATAAAACAAGAGTTATTAGTGGCAAAAACAGCAGAAAAAATGTAAAATAGACGAGCATCGGGTTATAAATGACCAAAGAACAACAACAAACTAGTATTGGTCATAACAATCCAGTAAATTATCTTTCTAATAACTTACGAATTATTACTAATTCATATGATGTGATAACAAGGATGGTAATTACGATCATACATGAATATGAGCACTGCAGATTTTACAAGATATGAAGAAGTAAAGCATGCAAGACCAATTCATGGGAAGACACCATAAGTTTGTCTGGACCAGTTCATGGCTCATAACTCGCATGAGTTGATAATGCGACAATTGATTTGGGTAAATCTTGAAAGGTGCAGTTTTAAAACCTCATAATCCCAATTAAAATAATGTGTTCGAGAGTATAAGAATACAATGTAGCCATTGCTTAGTCGGACTTGGAATCATTGTTATCAATGGCTGATCGCGGATTATGACGGCAAGCCAAAAATCCGCCATATAAACATGGAGTTGCGATCTATGGCGGTAAACATGGAATTGCAATCTATGGCGGAAACATTGCGGATATTATAGGCGTTGCGGCCTATGGTGGCTGGCACAAAATCTGCCATGCTATAACGCCGTGGCGGAAATTTAACAACAATGGTTGGAATAGTCTTTCCATTATCACCAAACTAGGAATTAAGGTTGCCAATAAGCCACCTTGAAGCAAAAACTCAAACATGCCATCAATCTAAGAATCAAACAACTAAAATACATCATTGCAAAATTGCATCATTCTAGAGTTCAAATACATGAGTAAAAATAATAACAAAAAGGGCTACGACACACAAAGTAGAAGCACTTTTCATTATCCATGAAAAAACTATCATCAAGCTCTGGTTTTTAAAAGAGGGGGATCTAAGCAATCACCTGTCCACCGAAGTTGAGAATAACTAGCTTCACATCATCGGGTATCTCAAGCTCCTTCCTCACCTTCAACAAGCGGCATTACAAACTCATAGATTAGGAGTTAAATCATACTATGGAATATATTCAATGAGGTTTGGGAGGTAGTACCTCTTTTGCAGATTTGTGCAGCCTCCTCACCACCAAAGGGACATCAATAACATCGCGAAAAGCAGGCACTGTAAATTTTGGAGATTCCACAATGCTAGTTAGTCATTAATTTAAGTGGACATTCAAATAATATGATACTATGTAAAAATTTGACATACTTGGGCAATATCCGGGGAGGCGAATAAGGAACTCGCAATGGGAATAGTCCTCGGCTATCTGCATCAGTGTGTATATATATATAACTACAGTTATGTATCATGCTTCAAGCACAAACAGATATAAAAGAACAAACATATGGAACATGATAATTTCCTATAAAAAAATTATTTTCACCTGCCAAACTATTGAACGATGATGAATTCCAGCAGCCATGACATACTCTGCATAGATGAAGTCCCAACTGAAATAACAAAGATGTGTAATGAGGGTATTATGGAAACTTAACAAAGACACATACATAGAGAATTACATGTAAGTAACCAAAAAGAAATACACGAATTACCTGAAATTGGTCACACAGACAGAGCGAATGCCAGCATCTGCTGCCGCACGACATGCAACCGGAACAACATCAGAAACCTGTTTTTTCATATCAGTTTTACAAGGATCCTCAAAGTATAATGTATTCCATTTAAAGTTACTCTAAGCAAGAATTAAATTGCATAGTATCATTTTTTTTCTGCTTTTTGTTTCTGTTTCCAATCAACAAGGGGAGAATATTTCACATACCACTAAGTCAGCTTTTATAGAGTTGAGCCACTCGGTTTCTAAAGCCAAGATTTTAGCACGCGGCTTCACCGCTGTCTCAGAGTACTACAATAACCAAATACAAAGGGAAGAATCAGCGATGGAGAGAAACAACATTGAAGGAACTAATTCAAAACATTCAGCTACGAAACAATCAAATATGCAATGACATTCCAAATTACCTTCTCCAAAGAAGCAAGGCGATCAACCGTCAAAGCATCTGCTTGAACAGCTCCACAGTCTAAAAGCACCTATTTTGTACAATCAAGCATTCTCAAAATCAGTCCCTTTAAATTGTAAAATAAAGCATTATACACGACTTGGATCCTCTCCAGCAAACTTCATTAGAGTAATCTAACCGTTAGATTAATCTAACAACTTAGATTTGGCTAATGCTCTTTCCTTATCCAATAGTATAATTTTGATTATACTATGAACATAACCCCTTTTGGGGAGCAATAGAATCAGACTTCGAATAAAAAATTCAACTTACCAAACAGAAAATTAAAATTAATAAATGAATCGATACAGAAACTCACCTTGCGAATGAATAATCGAGGAGACTCAACTTCAGAGGTGAAAACAAAATCAGGAGCACCAGTGACAACATGCACATCATGCCCCGCATAAATCAAATGCCTCACCACCTACACATTCATTCATTCATTCCAATTCAATATTTCACATCTAATCTAATCATATAACAACAACAACAGCATGTAGAAAGGTTTCCTCTTCTGTGAAGATTTGGCCAAAAAAACAAAACTGAAAACCAAATACAAAAATCAATTTTTTTTATTAATCAAGCACCCCATTAATCCAAAAACATCAAAAGTGAAAAACCCAAAATCAAAAATCAATTTTTTTTTAATTGGCCAAAAACAGAGATGAATTGAGGAGAGAGAGAGAGAGAGAGAGAGAGAGACCTCAGTGACTCTGGTGGCATGACCAAAACCATGACCAGTAACGTAATAAGCAAAAACAAGATGTTTTGTGGAAGCTGAAACTCCATCACTTTCTTGCTCGATCCTCATTTTGATATTTGAATTTGTTCTATTCACTCTAAACACAATGAGAGAGATATCTATATATTATCTTATGAATGTGATGCTAGTGATTTTCTGAATATTGGAAGAGAAATTAAATAATTAATCACATATTACTAGTATTTATTATTTTTTGGTTTTAAGAAACATAATCCTAATCTTGTAAAAAAAATAAAGAAAAATGATCCTAATAGAGACATGAATTGATGACGATGATGAGGATGATGACTAGGTTGTTAAGAAGGATAGGGATAAGTTAGGAGAGAAGATCATTGAGTTGCGTGCAACACTTGTTTCAAAATTGCTCACTTTATTCACATTTGATTTGCATGTCGCTGATTTTTTTTTTTTCTGTTAATATTATCATAGGCTTGTTGAGCTTTCTAAAAAACTCTTATAAAAAATAAAATCATTCTCACAAAATTATAATTTATAAAGGTTAAACTATTATTTTAATCTTGAATATACAGAACATTCTTATTTTGGTCTTTAATTTAATAAAAAATTTAAATTAAGTTTTGTATCATCAAAATTAAATATAATAGTAAGTTATATTTTTTAATGACTATTCTAATGATTTAATGATGAATTTAAATTTTTTACTGAGTTGGGACCGATATGACGGTGCGTTGTACTTTCAAGACTAAAATGGTGATTTACATGTTAATTACCTTTTAAAGACTTTTAAGAAAATGAGAAATTGTTTTGTATTTATTTTGTCATGGTAAAAAATTACGTTTTTTTTTATAAGTTACTAAAAATAACTTATAATTTTAAGCAGTTTTTAAATTATTTAGATTTTTCATTTTTTTTAAACATTGTAATAAATACACACAAATTTTTAAAAGTATATTTATAGAATTACGTGTCTCGACACTTTTTTTTTTGTAATGTTGATTTGACGTTAAAAGATTAAAATCAATAGTATTTAATTTTACAAAATTAAATCCAAACAAAAAAAATTTTAGAAACTAAAATAAAAAAATAATATATTTGTAAAGACTAAAGATATATTTAAAGTTAAATTTTACATGTAATTCATTGAAGAGGCAACAGAGTAAACTCTTAACTATTCATTAACCTCAATTCACTTATTTACGTCTCTCTAATAAAAAATTATGGACAATTTTGACAAAACAATATTAACACTGCTTTAAATTTTGAAGCCTTTAAAAGATTAAATAAAAACAAAAATATTAATTAATGTCACTTAAAAAAATAGAAGAGTAATAAATACTATAAACTACAACAAATTTAATGATTTTAATTGCTAAGCACTGTTTAGGAAAAACAAATTATATATGTATCTTTTTATATAAAACTTTTTCTATATAGCAATTAAACTCATTAAATTTATTTATAATTTTGTATTGTTTTTTTAGGTTTACACTTCAAGATAGATAATTTATTTATTTTCTTATCTTTATTAGAAGCATTTTTTTATTAATATATTCTAGCTTATCTAAAAACACAATTAGAGACATATATTGGGAAATAAATCATTAATATAGCTAAAAAAACTTTAAAAATTCTATAATAAATGTCAAAAAGAAATTCAAGACATTCATGTATGTCATATATATATATTATAGCTTATCGAAAAACACAATTAGAGACATAGATTAGGAAATAAATAATTAATATAACTAAAAAACTTTAACAATTATATAATAAATGTCAAAAAGAAATTCAGGACCTTCACATATATTTTAAAACAATGTATTACTCCTTGATGTTGTTGATACTACTGTCCTATTTGGATATTTGGTCCACTTTACTTTCCGTGCAAACGTGGAAAACCAGGTTGTTGGGAGCAATGCCATTGGCTAATGAAAATGATGGGTCGATGGAGAGAAATTAATTAATATATCTTATTTTTGTATGTTTTGGGTGAGGACAATGATTTATTGAGTTGGCCTAATTGTTCCATTACTTTCTTAGTTTTTTCTTTTTTTCTTTCTTTCTGATCTGAGTACTTCCCTGTATAAATAATGGAGTACAGATGTTTTCTATTTTTTATTAGTAACAAGATTAATTTCATGAGCAAGTAAGATCATATAGACAGAAAAAGCTATAATATATAGTGATTTGAAATTGTGCTTACATTTAAAAGACAAATTATTTTTCAAAAGAGTGTTGATAATTATGGAGGGGAAGTGTTTTCAAAATGAAAGCTTTAACATTTTAAAGTTAGACTTACGTTTGGGATCAAAATTGTTAAGTATGGCTGTTAGCATTCAGCCCAAACATTAGTTTAGTAGTTAAATATAAATTGTAATATGTAAATTCTAAGTTTCAAATTAATAAAATAAAAAATAGTGTTATAGTCGCTCTGGAATCAGAGACGTATGAATAATTGGTTGAACTCTATGATCAAATATTATGTGTTATCATTTTGTATTTTTCGCATCTTTACTCTTTTGAATATGGGTTGTTATTATAACAATTGGTATTAGATGATTCTTATCTCGTTGTGCAAAATTTGAAGTGGCAAATTTCAATGGTACAAAAAAAATTGGATTATGGAAAATGAACATTAAGGATTTATTAACACAACAAGGTCTTCAAATTGAAGGAGAAGGTCACAAGAATGATATGTTTGTGTGTGTCATACGAGGTGATGTTTCATATCGTAAATGAGGCGTCTTTAAATGAGGTTTGTGAGAAATTGGAGAGTCAATGTCAAGGATGCTAACAAACAAAGTGATTGTGAAGAAACGACTATACAAATTGGGGTCTAGTTTGCAACATGTCAATACCTTCAACAAAATAATCATTGATCTGGTAAGGCTTATGGTAAAGGTTGTTGATGGAGATAAAACAATTATCATGTTGTGTTTATTGTCAGGTTCTTACAGACATTTGGTGACCAATCTTACTTAAGGAAAAGACAATATCAGCCTGCATGATATTAACGTTACAATTTTGCCTTCGTCAAAGGAAACAAAATGTAGAAGAATGATCTCAAGAAGAAGGTCTACATAAAATAAGGACATCAACATGGAGCAAATGTATAACATATTCTATAAATGAGATGTCTAAATGCAAGAACCAGAAAAAGATATAGTGCTTTGGTTGCAAATAGATCGGAAATTAGAATTGAGATTGTCCAAAAAAATATCATAGCTTGTCCAACTTTGCAAATATGGTTCAAAATGATTATTCTAATTATAACAGTGAATAAGATATACTTTATGTTTCATCCAACAAGGCACATAAGCATGAGTTCTTGACTCGGGATGTTATTACCACATGACATTGTACCGAGAATGGTTCACCACATTCAAGTCGAACAATTTTAGATTTGCCTTAGGTTATAATTGTTGGAACCAAGTTGGTTCTTGCAATTAAAGTTTTGATGTTAACAAATGTATTTTATGAAAATCGTATTTTGACTTATAAGAAGAATGAAAAATCAGAAGATGTTATCAGAAGCATAAACCAGAAGATGACGTCATCAGAAATAGAAATCAGAGGATATCATCAGAAGCATAAACCAGAAGATGACGTTACCAGAAGCAGAAATCAGATGATGTCATCAAAAGCATAAACCAGAAGATGACGTCACCAGAAGCATAAATCAGAGGATGACGTCAGCATAAGATATCACCAGAAGATACAAATCAGAAGCAAAAGATGTCATCAGAAAATGACGTCACCAGAAGATAAAAATGCATATAGAGGATACATCCATAGGATACTAGAGGATACATCCAGAGGAAACATGCAGAAGATACCAGAGGATACATCCAGAGGGTACTAGAAGATACCTCCAGAAAATACCATAGGATGTCATCAAAGACAAACATTAAAGGATATCATCAGAGGATATCATTAGAGGATATTACTAGAGGATATCACCAGAGGATATCATTAGAGGATATCATCAGAGGATATCACCAGAGGATATCATCAGAGGATAAAATTAGAGGATTCCGTTAGAGGATAATTTCAGAGGATCTCATTAGAGGCAAAAATCAGAAGATACATCATTAGAAGCTGAAAGTATGCTCAAAACAGAATTTGAGAAAAATGATCAAAACAGAATCGGAGAAAAAGAATCTAGAAACGGAATCTAGCTAAAAGTATGCTCAAAACAGAATCTGAGTAAAACGCTCAAAACATAATCGGAGCAAAAGACTCCAGAAACAGAATCTGAGCAAAATACTCCAGAATATTCTCAAAACATAATTAATCGAAATACACTCAAGAAGTAAAGCATCAGATCAAAGTGAAGCCCTAATTTCAACTATAAATAAAGGCTTAATGCTGAAGAATAAAGCATCGAAAAATAGAAGAACTCGAGCAAAAATTCCTAAGTATTCAAAGAGTTCAAAGGAGGGAAACACTTGCTTAAAAAATAAATATTTTCTAAGTGTTCTTTTCTTAGAGTGTGAAGCAGATCGTTATCGTAAATTTTCAGAAGCAAACACTCTAGTTCACTTTAAGCTTAATGTGAGTATCAACTTTCCAGAAGTAATTACTCAGTTCTAATTTCGATCCCTTATATAAAATCCTATAGTGTTGAAGTTTCTTCTAAAATCTGGGGTTATCATGTTGTTAGAAAAAGACTTAGCTTGTAGGTTTAAGGTTGTGAAGTTCCTCAAAAGTCTGGAGTTGTCAGACTGTTTGAGAAGACTTGGTTGATATAGTCAAGGTGTTGTTGTTCCTCAAAAGTCTGGGGTTGTCAAACTGTTTGAGAAGACTTGGCTGATATACTCAAGGTGTTGTTGTTCCTCAAAAGTCTGGGGTTGTCAGGTTGTTTGGGAAGACTAGCTTGAAGGGCCAGTAGTGTTGTAATTCAAAGGAATTTGAATTAGTGAAAAGGTCTTCTGAAGGAAGGGATTGGACGTAGCCTAGTTAAAGGTGAACCAGGATAAATTGTTGTGTTCTTATGTTGTGATTATCCGCTGCTAAGTCTGATTATTTATTCATCAAATAATTTGCATCAACATTCAACAAAACAACAAAAGAATTTAAGTTTTACAAACACAATTCAACCCCCTTCTCGTGTTTGTACCTTCAATAATAAGATAAGCTTCTTAACTACATCCTTTTAATCCTTCATAAGATTCGTTTTGGAATAAGAATTCTAACTTGATGAAATTTATTATTCGATTAATTTTAAAAACTTAATAGATTAATTTAATCAAAAAATAGGATTAATCGATTAATATATCAGTATAAATCGATTAATATAACATAAATGGAGACAAGATCAGTTTCAAACATAGTTTTGGATTTTGATTTGGTTATTCGACTTTGTACGAATTTGTCAAAGTACAAAATTGTAGGTTCTTACCCCTAAACATCTAACATGTAACACATAAACCCTAATTATAATAAAAAGAAAGCTTGGGGTGTTACATTATCTCATAAATAGGCCACCACGAGCTTTATTAAAAGGAAAAATTGTAGATAAGGTACAAACTAATAATATGCTTGTGAAGTAGCAAAATTGATTTACAAGGAAGAAGGGTTTGAATTGTAAATCTCCCTTTTTAAAATTTCTTGAAAAACATAAGATTTGAACTCAAGAATGTTTTTGGTTAAGAAAGCAGAAAACGGAGAACTTTCTTGGTTTTATTAGAAAAACAAAGAACGTTCTTGATTAGTTATAAATCAGAAAACAGTTTGTATTTTAATCTTGAAAAACAATCAAACTAAATAAAGAGGTAAAGGATAAGAGGTACCACACACGAATATATCATGGTTCACCCAACTTGGGCTACGTCCAGTCCTCACAATTGTGAGTTTTTCCACTAAGTGTTTAAAACAATAACCTTCTTGGTTTTACAGCACCTAGCTTAGATCAACCTTGATCTTTGTTACAGACTTTAATCTAATTCCACCCAGAAAGAGATTAATCAAATCACCTACAAACCTTGATAGAATTTCTTACAATCTACCCAAAACTATACTAAACTCTTATAGTTTGAGTTTTACAATAATGATGAGATTGTTTTGTTAGAATTTGAGATGTCTCAACTCTTGTTTGAGATTCAATTCTTTACAAATAATTCAGCACAAATATGTCAGAGTAAATAAGGATTGATTAGACTGATTCTTTTGAGTGATTTGAGAGTTTCAAGTATGTGAATGATTTTATGAGACTCGTTAACACTTGAACTTCTACGTTTTTCTTGAGCTTTGACCTTCCTTTTATAGGCTTGAAAGCAATAAGTAGAGGTCAATAGAGCCGTTGGTAATGCCCTTGTCAGGCTTGACTAGAGGCAATAATAATCATTTAATATTGCAGATATGTGATGATGTATTGAAGCTTGAATTGGAGTCTTGAACTTGATTGAAACAAATTCGAAAAGATCATGGAAGGTTGTTGCAGAAAACTGAAATGAAGTTGCTGGAGATTGATAATCAATTTGGAACTTTAGCTTTTGGATTTCCTGGAGATTGATAATCAATCTGGACGAATTTCTGAACATACTGAAAGCTGTCCTGATGCTTTGTATATTGTTAAGATCGTTTATCTGTCTTGACAACTAAACCGGAGACTGTTCAGTTTTGCTTGGGCAGCTTGATTCATGGCCTTTTTATTTGAGATTTGAAAGCCTTCTTTTGATTGTAATTGATCACATCTGTTCCTTGTCATGTACTTTTAATACTGATGTAAATTCCAGAGGCAATAACTTCAATTAAGTAATGGAGATTGATTGGTCTTTATGCTATCATGGCCATATTTGAACCTGGAGAACATTCTCCGTTTTCTAGATTATATCAATAATGTTTTGTGTTCTTTATTATGCTGATTTCTTGATTTTGCTTGAATCCTATCTTTGAATAAATACACTCAAAAGCACAAGTTAAATTAACATAACATTTTTAGAATCATAATTAACATTCTTAATTAACTTTTGTTTATTATCATTAAAACTTTTAAAAATGAGAGTTTGTCTTAACAGCTTGATCTTAACAATAAAATGTTTTTTTGGAGATCCAACTTATGTGTATATATCTAGTAAAGATAGATCCAAACGCAAAGAAATGTGTTTTTGTTAGTTACATGAAGGTGTGAAGGAGTTCAAATTTCGGGATTCAATGTCGAATAAGATGGTGATTAATGAAAATGTTGTGTTTCATAAGCTATTCATGTTGAAGAAGACAATTAAAATAGACGTGTCTGCATCAGAAGGATAAACTTCCAGTTCTAAAGTGTTTTGGATGGATATCGAAATGGTAACGAGCAATATTTGTGTAGAACAACAACTAGAATTCGATACTGAAATTAGACCCAAAAAATGTACA
Source organism: Cicer cuneatum (assembly GCA_037974295.1). Classification (NCBI taxonomy): domain Eukaryota; kingdom Viridiplantae; phylum Streptophyta; class Magnoliopsida; order Fabales; family Fabaceae; genus Cicer; species Cicer cuneatum. Next base: position 72,845,596 of record JBBPBO010000001.1, on the reverse strand, counting down.
TCAAGTGGAGTATATGATTATTCTCGTGTACATGACCAAGAGCTCCATACGATCAAGCTACCACAAAGATACATGTATGAAGATTTGACAACATATACATTTCTTACTAGTAACGGGGACACATGAATTTTCCAAGAATTTGTTGCTAGTCAGGGGAAAGACAAATGGATGGGCACCATGGTGGATGAGATGAAGTCCTTAAAGAAAAATTAGACATGATAACCTTTTCTATTTCCTTTGAGAAAAAATGACTACGTTTCGAAATTGGTGTATTGGAGGAAACCAACAATATAGAAAAAATATGGGAAAAGTTCAAGGACAAACTTGAATAAAGGGGTACTGACAGATGAACGGGTTTTACTATGATGAAATTTTCTCTCTAGTTGTAAGACATACTTCTAGCAGAGCGATGTTAGCTTTTGTAGCCAATCGATACAATAGATGAATATGAAGACATCATTTCTTTGTGGTAATCTAGATGAGCAAACTTATATGGAGCAATTAGAAAATTTTAGTGATATAGGACAAAACAACTAACTTTTTAATTTAGGTGGTCTTTAGATTGTTTAAAGAAGTCTCTGAAGCAAAGTTATAAGTGTTTTGATTCCTATACGCTTCAAAATAGCTACAACAAAATTTAGTATGACAATTGTGTTTATGTTAAGAGCATTGATGATGGATCGTTTATTTTCCTATTAATATATGTGATGATATATTAATTGTTGTTAATCATTTACATGACATAAATGAACTAAAAATCATGTTGGGAGAAAGTTCGACATTAATGATTTATGTATTGCTAAGAAGATTCAGGATAAAAAGTCATATGGATAATAGTGCTAGAAAATTATGGCTCTCTTATCAAAGCTGTGTTGAAAAGTGCTAAACAAATTTGACATGAATAGTGCTAAGGTTGTGAGTACTCCAATGAAGAATCAATTTAAGCTTTCATGGATAAATGCCCAAAGAAAAATGTAAAAGTTGAGTATATGCAAAAAAAAAAAAATCTCTATGCTAATGTTATTGGTTATTTAATGAATGTTATGGTTATCACTAGACTAGATTTGGGACAAGCTATAAGCCAAGTTTGCACTTTCATGCCCAAACCTGATAGCGCAATTAGGAAATAGGAAAGTTGATTTTCAAGTACCTGAAGAGTACGATAGGTCTTGGTATTATATTTGATAGCGGTCAAGTTGATCCTTCAGTTGTATGATATGTTGATTATACAATGTTGGTGACATGATATGTATTTACTCTTGCAATATGATTTATTTGTTGAAAATCATCAATTCACTTTATTGTAGCTATGTATACTACTAAAGTGGGGTGCATGGAAATAAATGAGGTTGCCAAAAAGACTTTATGGCTTATAAGACTGATGAATGAATCAAGTGTTAAGCAAGGAGGAGTCGAGTTACATTTTGATATTCAGAGTGCTATTTATTTGTCAAATAATCAAATGTATATCACGCTAGGACCAAATATATTGGTGTGAGACTCCACAAGATCTAAGAGTTGTTTGCATCTAGAAAAATATTTTTTTGAAAAAAGTCGTACTTTTGAGAATGCAACTAATATGTTGACCAATCTGGTCACCCATGCCAATTTTAAGAATTGCTCGAAATTGTTATACACATTTCTTAGTGTCAAACAAGACTTATACCTCAACACTTTAGGGTGGCATCTTCCACATTTAACACATCGAAGGAAGATACACTGTCTGTAAAGCTTTCCATCACATGCTCTTCATAATGCGAGACAATTAGTACATTGAGGTGTCCTCCTCGGCATCAAAGCATACCTCTACTTATTATGTTGTCTGAGGAAGATGAGAAATAGTGATTACAAGTGTAAGACCCTTAATTTTAAAATTAAATTCAGATTTAATTTTAAGTGTATTTGGGAATATTTGTAAAATATTCAATATATATATATGTTTTGTGTAAATATATATATATATATATGTATTTGTTTTGGAGGTGGAATTAAAATTATTGGATAATGAATGAATTAATTTAATTTCGAGTAATTAAATTATCGGGCCGATAATTAAGATATTCTCTGCTAATTTCGACGGAAACGGGTTAAGTGCTGGAGGATCAAAAGATATTTTAATATAAGAGTTGGGTGAGGTGGCGTAGATATTTGTGAAAAAAGAAACAATTCCTCTCTCCTCTGCTGTGTCAGTTGCATTTATGTGGATATTTAAGTGAGAAGCTTTTCCTTCTTTCCTCTACGGCACCAGTTCTGCCTTAGTATTTTCTTCTTCTTTTGATATTTCTGAGTGTTGGTGAAGAAAAACAGTTTACTCAAAAGCCATTTTCTTGAAAATCTGAGTGTCGAATCAGAAAGTTTCGAGTACGAAAGTCATTCCTCTGATCGTTACGGAGCTAAAGAACTAACTTTCGTAGCGGCGAACGCGAAACGGGAGTATCGTCGACTTTTATCGCAGAAGCGTACGAGTTAAGGGAACATAACTAAGGTAAGGGCACCTTCCAACTTTCTAGATTGCATTTAGGGCTGTAAATGCACTATGTGATGAATGATTATTGGTTTATGTTTGTGAAAAACATTGTATTATGTTTTGGAAATCAAACTGTTTGATGTTCCTGCTGTTTTCAGTGAAGGAACTGATTGTGTTGTTGTGTTGAGTAAGAAATCATTCTGTTGTGTTTTGAATGATGATTTGGTTGGTGTTGTATTGGAGATGATCCAAATGCATGAGTTAGGTTGTGTGGGACTGTTTTGTGATTGACTTTCTGGTTTTAGTGATTCTGTGTGTTTGCTGTGTTTTGTTAAACAACCTGGTGTTGATGGTGGTTTCAAAAGAAGAGGGATTTGAAATGGTGGAAGTGTTCTTCTTGAAAATCTATTGTTGATGTTTAATGAAAAATGTCTGAGTTGTGAGGTTTATAAAGATTGGTAATTATGATTCTAGGGTTTTGGTTGTTTTTTTCAAAGGAAAAGGTTTTGAAAATGTGTTGAAGTTCCAAGAAATTTCACTGAATTTGAAGGTGTATTCGAATACGGCTTGAGTGTATTCGAATACAGCCTGCAAGGCTTCTGTTTTCTTTAGATTTTCGAACTTGTATTCGACTACGACCCTCTGTAGTCGAATACAGTGTTGCCAATTTTGCTTCTGACTTAGCATCTGTATTCGACTACGACCCTCTGTAGTCGAATACAGATTAGCAATTTTTGCTTCTGTTTTAGCATCTGTATTCGACTACGACCCTATGTAGCCGAATACAGATTTGCAACTTTTGCCACTGACTTCGCATCTGTATTCGACTACGACAACCTCGTATTCGAATACAGAATGCTGATTTTTCACTATTTTAGCTTCTGTATTCGAATACAAGGGAGCTGTATTCGAATACAGATTCGTGTTTTTCAGAAATTCAAGTTTTAAACATTGTTTTATAAACCTTAAGTGTTGGGGTACCTTGGGGAAGGTTTGTGGTGAATAAAAATGGAATTTTTGTGATAGTTTTGAAGTGGTGGTGATGATGTTTTTTTGAGACTTTACTGAAGTTGTGGAATTCTGACTTTTGCATTGTGAAAGCCTCTGTATTCGAATACAAGGAGTCTGTATTCGAATACATGGTGTTGATTCTGCCCTATTTGGCTTATGTATTCGAATACAAGGAAGCTGTATTCGAATACAGATTCGTTTTTCCAGAAATTGCAGTTTTAAAGCACTGGTTCTAAATTTTGGGAGCTGGGGAAAGACTTCTGATATTTAAGAGTGGAAAACTTGAGGTAATGAGAAGTGTTAATGTTTGCTTAAATGGTTAGTCATTGATGTGTAGATGATGATATTGATTGTGTGGAAATGTTTTGAAAAATGATGGAAATGCATGAATTTTACTGATGTTGCATACTGTTTCCAGTGAGGTGAAACATTGCATACTCATGCATAGCATAGTCATGTGGTACCCGCGATGGGCCACAGAGTAATGCGCAACCACGTGCTGATCTGTGAGCGATTGCACGAGTGCTGATCTATGAGCGATTGCACTAGGTACTGATTTGTGAGCGATTGTACCTTGGTATATAAGTGATGGTCTGTGAGCGACTGCACTGGTATTGGACTGTGAGCGTCTGTACCCTGAAATGCGCAACCACGTGCTGATTTGTGAGCGATTGCACGAGTGCTGGTCTATGAGCGACTGCACTAGGTACTAATCTGTGAGCGATTGTACCTTGGTTTATGTCAAACGTGCTGGTCTGTGAGCGACTGCACGAGTGCTGGTCTGTGAGCGACTGCACCGGTGCTGATCTGTGAGCGATTGCACCCTGGTCTTGAGGGCCGTTAAAGTCTTACATATGTAAATGTGCTGGTCTATTGAGCGACTGCACCTTGGTGAATCCAAGAGAATGTATACATGAGCATATACATATTGCATCGAGGTGATTGACCGGTGGGTCACGTTTTGGTTATATAATGATGGTTGAAATTGTTGTGTGTGTAAGTACTTGATGAAGTCTGGAATTTCTGATCAATTAGTGTGATTACTGAATTGATGTTTGTGCTTGCAACATGACTTTCATATTAAATTGGTTGCTGTTTGAATAAGTACAATTGTCATGTATTTTCAAAATTTAGCATCGTTGTTTATCATCATTGTTATATGATATGCCATGAATATGTTTGTGATTGCTGATTTAAATGCTATGTGGTAATTGTTAATTTCGGTTGGTGACCCTTTACAATTATTGTGGAAAATTGGGCTTTGCCCTCAGATGAGATTCAAACCCGTACCCCTGATGGTCACACTAACGACAGGGAACGTCGTTAATTTCCCTTGATCATTACTTTGTGGGCTACGCAGAGGGATGGGCAGCTGGGTGAAGATAAGACTTGTGGACGATACGGTTGAAACCGAGCTACTGTAGCTTAGTGTATGATCAGTTTAGACTTATGTATAGGGTTTTTGAGCTCAATGGTTGTAAATATTCATTTTGGGAATTATTGTAAAACTCTTCTGCACTCTGATAAATATTTTGGTGGATTGAGAATCCAGTCGATGTATCTTTATTTTAGTATATTATAAAGATCAAATTCCCACAAATATCTCATTCGATTTAATTGTGATGTTGTTTTAATTACCTTATTATTTTTGATTATGAAGTCGAATGATATTTCATTTGAATTGATTTTAATTTCCTTGAAACGTAATTCTGAAAACTCTTTTATTTATGTATTCGTTTTTTTTTTTTTAAAAAAATACACTCGCGCTGTGTTTTAAACTCGGAGTGTTACAACAAGTACATGAAGAATGCTCAATAAGTGGATCCTAACATGTATGACTTTGCAATTGTATAATTGAAGACAAACTTGTATGAAATGAATGATATTATTTTGGAACCAATCTGGTATATCAGTAAAAAAATAAAATAAAAAATGTATGGTTAATTGTGCTTGTCTTGAAGCATATGTGGAATGGGAGACTCTTTGAGAAGTTTTGTAGAATGCAAGTGAGTGAGTACAAAAAACATTAAAAAAAATTCGAATTAGTTTGCGATGAAAGCTAACAATCTTGAACGTAGTATGAACTTTTACATATGATATTGCAATGGGTCGGTCTATCTTAATATGAAGTTATTCAAAGATATTTAACAAGACAACTTGGTAGACATGAAACATTTAAAGCTTACGAGGATGAGAAGTGATTGTTAGTGGACGAGACATCTTCGATGAATGAATTTTTGTGTATGTCTAAACAAAAAGAACACATGAATGAATTAAATTTACATTCTTATTTGGCTTGGTTCCTTAACTTAATTTCAGTTAATGTTTTAGTCATTTATCTTATTTTTTTTTCCCGATTTGGTCATTTATTTTAATTTTAAGTGACAATTTAATCTTTTATGTTTTAAAATGTTAACAATATTATCTTTTTTTTTTTTTATAAAAATTCAAAAAGTTCATTAAAATTTTCAACCAAAACCCATAAAATTAATTATATTCTTTAATATAATACAAATTTCATCAAATTCGTAACTCAAATATTCAAATAAACTCATATTTTTATTCTTTATTTGATTTTTAAAATTCAATCTCTAACAACATCAAATAAAAAAATGAAAATATGAGTTTATTTGAAAATTTGATTACGAATTTGATAAAATTTGTATTATATTAAAGAATATAATTAATTTTATGGATTTTGGTTGAAAATTTTGATGAATTTTTTAATTTATTGTAAAAAAAAAGGATAATATTGTTGACATTTTAAAACATAAAATATCAAATTGTCACTTAAAATTAAAATAAAGGACCAAATCGGGTGAAATTAAGTTAAGGGACCACATATACTATTTAACCTTCTTATTTTTTAAAATCATTTCATATCTCCTATTTTTAAAATGTGAAAAATCCAAAATTTTAGAATTTTCAAAAAATAAAATGTTTAAAATATAATTACGTTCCTCATATTTTCAAAAAGTGAAAAATGGAAGACATTTTTTTTAAGAAAATACTCACTTGTGTTCCACATTTTTCTGATTTTTTTTAACGATGCTGAGTTTTTATTAAAATATAAATATTGAATGACATTTTTTTAGTTTAATGGGGATTGTGGGGGTATGGAACTAGTAAAATTTTCACATGACAAAAGCTAGCAGAAAATAAAGCCCAATTCGATCCAAAAGATAAAAACAAGCCCACGAGACAAAGTCCCACAAAAAACCCTAGCTTGTTACCTATATATACTTCCCCGAAACAAGTTTATGTACTTATGCACTTTAGGGTTAACAACTAACGTAGCTGCTCTGTCTCTGTTACAGTTTCAGACTAAATCTTTCTCTTCTTCGATTAATTTTGTTTTTTGTTTAATGTTTCATGTTTTATTTGAATCATTGTTCTAAGGGTCTGGAGTTTGGCTCTTTGGCTTTAAAAATCTGTGCCTTTGAGATGAATGCAGCACCCAATACCAAAATTAATCAACTTTATCATCAATTTTTGCTATGATGTGTATTTTTTAAATCTAGTGAATCTATTTGGTATGGTTGATACATTGTTGTTTTTGTTTTCTATTCAAATTATTTGTTAAATTATGTATTAATCATGTAAAAATTGGATAAATTTAAGGATGTTAATTGCAATTATCGAGTGGTGATTCAGGCAGCCTACTTGCTAATATTCAATGGCATGAGAGGTGTTTAACTGCTCGTAAATAAAATTCTTTTGCTCTTCAGATTTGCTGAGATTTTATCTCTGAAGCTGGTCTAGTAAGCTAAAGTACATTTTTTTTCATTCAAATATTCATTATGTATGTGGTGGGCTCTAATGTTTTAATTAGTAGCATGCTATTGCCAATTTTCCTGATATCTGTACTTTTTAATTGATGAAATTAGGTTTTTAAAATGTTGGCAATTGTGAAATAGGGTTTTTGAATTTATGCCATTGTGAAATTAGAGTTTTGAGTCTTGAATCTTTTTGGGTTTTGAAATTTAATAAAATTTATTTTTATTATTTTGCTTCTTTATCTGGTCGGTGTGGATTGATTTGATTCCCATTTGACTCGTTCCCTTGAAGCAATAGTAATTTGTGTTGTTCTTATAAAATTTTTTCCAGCCATCGATTTTATGACTGTCTTGGAAGAATTTGGGCACCTAAATTTTTATATAATTATGATGAAATGCACTTAAGAGATTATAAATGATTATTATTTAATTGACTTTTAAAATATATATTGTGAAACCTTAATATGAAATACATTATGTCCACTTAATAAAATTATATTATGCCCACTTTATAAAATAACTCATAAAAAGATGTGGAATCAGGTCATTTAGGTTTAATATAAATTTCTCATTTAGGTTTGATATAAATTTGACGTGGAGTCAGGTCATTTAGGTTTAATATAAATTTGTCATTTAGGTTTAATATAAATTTGATGAATTTTCTTTAATGTGATGTATTCAATTTTTTTAATTTGATGTATTCCTTTGTTTTTCTCTGACTTTATAAATGTGATGTATTTTTTTTTAATTTGATGTATTTTTTTTTAATGTATTTTGTTTTATGTTTTAAATATATTTTACTTTTTTTAATCATAATTATTTTAAGTATTATTATTTTCAATAATTATATCTGGAGATAAAATATTAAATTTTTGTTAACAAAATAGAATTATGTGCCTAATTTATTTAAAATACTTGCTTTTTTTTTTTAATTTAATGTATTTTATTTTATTTATAGTATTTTGTTTTTTCAATAGTTTAAGTATGTTTAATTTATTAAATAATACAAAATCTAATTTTAAAAATAAAAAAAATTACACACAGTAGTTGGTGTTGGTCGCATTTCTGAGTTATAACCTCATGAAGAGGTTTTAAAGTATACATCATTTAATCAAATCTTAACGAAGGATATAATACAGAATTTTAAATAAAAAATAAAATAAAAGCAAAATCCCCTTATATTTGACTTATTAATATATATTTTTACATTTTAATTATTTATTATTTAATGTTTTCAAAATTATTGCCTTCATATGGTAGCAAATGAACTTTTTAGTGATGAGAATTAGTCTTTTGCATTGATCAAATAAGTCTTATATATAAAAACATAAACGTCCATGACATTCATCCCTAATCCTAACTAATCTCAAAATTGATATATTATAGTAGTATCCCTTGAATATTCATAAATGTAACATATTTCTAGGGCTAAAATGATGATGTAACCAAAATTGCGTAACAAAAAATAAATGGAATCACACACATTTGTGTCATCATTGATCACAAAACACCAACCTACCGCCTTTGCGGCACAACCCTTGTTCTCCAATAGCATCAACAACCTTACCATAGCTATACCTCAAAGGCATTCTTCCCAAAACCCTATGAAATTCACTTATACACCACCCTCTACTTTTACGATGCACCCCTTTCCTTCCACTCAACCCTATGGTAAATTTTCCTTCATCATTTCGTGCATCACCGTAATCCCTTACTCTTTTTGCCCCGACCAAAATGGGCCCCACATTGGTTGAATCAGCCACCACGAAGTTCATAAGTATATCCTCGCAATTTCTAACTGAATCAACAATCCTCCTCATTTGGGCCATGCGAGCCCCACCCTCGCAGCTATAGCTGTACACATATTTTCAGTTCAAATTTTTGATATCGATTTGACTATAAATAATTTTGAGTTCAATTTATTTTAATGACAAGTAAGTTCAGAAAATAAATTTTTGATTATATAGACGACATATATATATATATATTATATTAAATACATACATTAAATAAAAAATAGTAAATAAATTTAAAATATTTAAAGTTCATTAGCTACAAATTTTAAAAAAACATTTTAGTATTTAATAATTTAAATATTTTTAAGAAAAACAAAAACTGTTTTATTTTTGTGTATCATAATCAAAATCATTTTTCTAATAAAAACTAATTTTTTAAAATTATTAAAAACAGTTTTTTATTTGAAGTAATTTTTAAATTTTCAGTTTAAAAAAAGACTGAAACAAACGTATACAAAATTTCAAAAGTGATTAATTGTTTTTTATAAAAAAGCTATAACAAAGGCCCTTAATTCTTTCATCGATTTTTTTTTAATTTTTAAAATTGATAAAAAGTGAAAAAATTAAAAGCTAAGAAAGAACTAGTACCTGAACAAGTACTCGCTTTTGAGCAACATGAACTTGGTGAGCACGATCGAGTACCGGTCCGGGTGAACCGTATAAACCCATTCTTTCCGGTTTAAGTCCACGTCATGCGACCTCGCAAAAAATCCAACAATACGGTTACGGTTCGCCGACCAAACACGAAACGCAAACTCAAACGACGCGGCGTCGACTTCAACATCATCATCGCAAACCAAAACGGCATCGGTACGAATGTCGTTTAAACGAGGTAGAAACCGAGCATTGAGACTATTATCAGCGTTTCGGTGCAGGGAGATCGAATCAGAAGAAGACGAGAGGTTAAGAGCCAATTGATTAATCACACGTGGAGGTGTGGAAGGGTTTCCCCAGAGGACGAGCACAGAGGATACTAGTGGTGAGAGTGAGTACGCGGCGGCTATTGATTGGAGGATTGGAATTCGGGACTCGGAGAAACCGTTTATGAGTACTGTTAGTTTGTGAGGTTGGAGGTCTTGTGCTTCCTGCTTTGGTGTGGGCCCGCATGAGTATGGATTTGATGACGTGGCGGTGGTTATTGTGAAATTGAATAAGAGAACGGCAAGGATGAAGGTTGTTGCTGGTGAATTCATTGCGGTGGTGTCAACTTAATCAGGTTTTGGATTTTGAGGTTATTAATTGCTATTATTATATAATATAAATATAAATATGATATAATCGAAGCTTGCTTGTTATTGTAGTGATGATTTGACATAGTCACATGTAAGTGAATGGGTTTGGTGTTGACGCACGATGGAACTGAATTTGAAGTGTGTGGGTTTTTAATTGTGGGAAAACGAGGAAAAATGGTTAAAAATAACCGTCTGAATCTGATATATAATATTTAATTCTATGGTGTGGATTAATCACAGTCAAATACTTGTGTGTAGTTAAAGTACTTGCCAGTGGTTTTTGGGACACCTATTTCATCAAGGGGTGAGGGATTCCCGGCATGAAGTTGAGACATTGTTGACTGTTCAATCAAGATTGAATGATTTAGATTCAAGTTTGATATTTTGAATTATGAAATTAAAATCAAAATTAAATTTTTTCTAGATTGAACAACCGTTGATGTCCTGATTGCGTAAATGCAAGTTCCTTGCATGAAACCTGAATTTAGGTTTTTCAGACATGCGGTGTCTTCAAGTGAGAACCAAAGTTTTCATCCTACCTTCTTTGCTTGCATTATTACATAAGTGAATGGTTCACTTATCCTATAAAACATAGAGGTAGACACCTATAATAATTTGCAAAAATAAAAGTGATTCATGTGTGGTAGTGTTGAATATGCCTTTAAACTAAAATGTTTGTGCTACATTGGTTTAAAGTACAAATAAAATTTTATAGACATATTTTGATGACTGATTTTGATTTAATATAATTAGTAGTTCTTTGTTATGCAGCATTTGTTATTATTTGGCCTAAGTTGTCACATGGATCTAATAAATTACTGTGGACTGTTATAGAGAGAAAAATCCCATAACTGTCTTGCAATTCTAAATTTGTAACAAATGTTGGATTACTTACATTTCTTGGTTTAAATAATTGAGGACAAATTGATTTTTCTTTTTGAAGAAACTTAACTGCATGAAGAAGATTGCTGGTAGTAATTTTCAATTACTTTATAGAGGCTGGGTTAGGGTGATCTAAAATGTTTTCATCATCATTTGTGTATGTTAAGATATGTGAAGCTGAGATCTTTCAAACTCTCTTTTGCAGCCGAGCTCGCTTTATGGAATGTCAGCATTTGGATGAATTTGTTAATGTCATCTACATTATAAAAATTTGTGTCTTCATTTGGTATTTCCTGTTAAAAAAGTATTGTATGATGAATTTAAATGGTTCTTGTTAAAAAAAAAACAATTAAATTAAAAAAAAAAATGAATGGGTGTAACTCATTACCCAACCCAATCCGGAAATGAGCGATTTGACTCAAATTAACTCAGGACGGTAACAAATGATTTTTTTATTAGACTCATCTCAATGTTCTCGACACGGTTTGGATTTCGGGTTTGGCCAAACTTAACCCAAACCGACCCACGTATAGCTCTAGACACTTCTAATTCCATCATTTACATCTTTTGACATTTCTTCTTCAGTGTTAATACCTCTTCTATAACTAATCTATTGGATTATACATTCATAGCTAAATTTAAATTTTTTTAGGTCTTTTTTAGACCCAAAATTTTGATGTATAAAGTACTAGTTTGGATTGTTTGGTCCTTGGGCCGGTCTCGAGTGAGGCGACTGAACATATATAGGTTCGACCCATTCCGGGGTGGCTCAAGTGTAACGTTGATGCAAGTTTTCATCTCAGTCATGGCCTTACGAGTGCTGGTTGTGTTTTATAATATCTTAGGATGGAGCTTAGTGCTAGCTCACTCGATGTGGACTGATATGGTTGTCCAAAATGCACGAAGGAGAAACTGCAACCCTTCTAGTAGCTATGCTTTGGGTTCTTCTTAGTCAGGGACTTCATTTTCTTAACTTTGAGAGTGATTCAAAACTACTTGTGGATGCTATTCTTGCTCACAGGGGTGATGATTCAGAATTTGGGTCAATTATTTCTAACATTAGGAGTTTGTTATTGCGTAATTCCAACTTTGTAGTTGAGTTTGTTTGCGACAAGCGTATATGGTTGCTCATTCCACTGCAAGGGCGTCCATTTTTTAGGCCAGTCACCATACTTTTGATTTCTTACCACTTTGTATTCATTTGCTTTTCATTAATGATATGAATAAAGTTTGCTTCTGTAAAGTTTTTGTTTCTATTTAAGCTTTGCCTATTTGATTTTTATTGTGTTAGGCCATTGCCCGTTTTCATCTTTTAGGTCAATGTTATTGCAACCTTAATTTAATTGTCCCACCACCCCTTCCATGCCATTCATTAGTTAACCCTTACAAACCAAATTCATCCTCCTGCCCTTCCCCATCCACTCTCCTCACCTCCCATAACCCTTTTCCTTTCTCTTTCAAACTCACCCCAAAACCAAAGAGCTCCCTCTCATACTCCTCACTAAGGTGGTTCATGCTTCGATTTAGAAAGAAAACTAAATTGAACTGTGAACTTATAGTGATTCATCGTTCGGTTTAGGAAGAAAACTAAATTGAATTGAACTGTGAACTTATAATGATTTGTTTCGAATGGCCTGTGATTTTTTTTTCTCATGCCAACAATAAAATTTTCATAAATAAATTGTTAAAAATTAATAAGATAGTAATTTAAATAATTGAACCTACATCATGGACATCTCTCCCTAATAGCAGTGCTTCCCGGTTAATCCTATAGGTTTTTGTGGAGTATTTTTTTATATGATATTATTAATGATGGTAATAAACCATAAAATGACTTGATATATACATTATTATTAAAAATATATATGTGAAGAGGTGTTAGAAGAGATTCTCTCTAGGGACCTTCACCATTCAAAGTAATATTTTAAGGCTCAATTTCAATTAAAAGAAGAAAGAAAAAGAAAATGAGTGAGAGAAACTACGTTAAAAATTGTCAATTAGGGTTGGTCCAATTGATAAAAAGTTGATTCATATTTCATAAGACTTGAGTTAACTCTCGTTGTCAGCATTATCATCTCGTTAGTGAGTGATATCACCTCGTCGTTAATTGATGTGTATTGAGACATATTTCAACTCTAGTGAGTCCCACAACAACTCACTTAAAGTTTTTAATTTTTATTAAAAAAATAATAATGTTAGTGATACACTTTTAACATATACTATTTTTTATTGATTGAAATTTACACGAGTTCTACCAAATTTAAATAAAACCCACATAATTTGATGGATTCAATGTAAATATAACCAATAGAAGATACTATAATATAATGTGTGTTAGTAGCCTCCTAAAAAGAAATATATGGGGTTGCTTAATTTTCATAGCATTGAAGCAAGTTGTAGATACATTATATAAGAAATGCTTGTACACGATGTAGTATTATGAGACAATTTTAAATTTTAAATTGATTATGTAACTCAAAGTTGGGAGTCCCCCCCTCTATTCTAGATGCTCTTAAGAATTTAAAACTTATATGATTAAAAAAAAAAAGGTGTTTAAAACTGACTTCTAGGTATTAAATATTAATAGGAATGATTGATGACGGGACTGGAATTAGTAGATCATTTCCTTGAATGATAACTTCGACGATAGAAAGAACTGGAAAAATCATTATACTAAAAATGAGGTTGTTATCCTAACTAAAAGTTTATATAATTTACAATTCTATACAAAAACCTTTGTTTGACAACATATAATAAAAACATAATAATTTACAATATATATGTTCTTTAGTTTTTCAACAAGATGCAGGTTCAACCTCCCACATACACATAATAAACCTATATCAAATAAAGTCAAATATTATAAAAACTAACAAACTAAAATAATAATTACTCTATTTATGCTAGAATAAAATAATATATATAGTAAAATTATTAAAGCAAAAGCTAGTTTATAATGGATAACTTAGTGTATAAGCTGTTGGAACCAAGTTGGTTCTAAGACTTAGGATTTTGATGTTTACAAAAGTACTCAATGTAGACTTATTTTGTATCTTGAATTATTAAATTAAATACAACCAGAATATGAAGAAATCAGAAGCAGAAGATCAAAGGAAAATAAATTCTGGAATTTCCAGATGTTCCAGGATGTCAAAACATCACTAGAAGATATCTTTGCAGGCCTATATCAGAAGGAGGAAAAATCAGAAGGAAACATGAATCATACCATTGGAAAGCCTGCCAGAAGGAGAGTTGATCAAGACAAACAGGAATCAAATATCAATTTTATTCTAGAAGGTATTCTGACCAGAAGATGGCGTGGCAGTGAAAAATTACACAACCCAGACTTGTTCCAGACTTGACCAGAAGGTATGTTTATGAGTCCAGAACAAAAGGATCAATCCAGATTTGGCCCAGACCATAAGATGGCATGATTCAAGGCATGGAACTAAGTCCAGAACAAAAGAAATGAGTTCCATAATCAACCCAGACCTGGTCGAAAATCAAAGGTAAAATGTCCAGACTGAAATATTTTTTGATCAAGTTTATTTCAGTTTGTTCCAGACCAAATTCCAGAATCTGTCCAGATCAGAGTAAAAATATCCAGATCAATGGTTCAGAAATAATTTTTTGAGTCCACTGATGGTCCAGATCAGAAAATCAGACCATGGCCCAGTGTTGGCCGAAATCAGAGGGACAGAATGTGCAAGTCCAGAAATGGCCGAGTCCAGAAGAATTCAGCATATCAGGCGCGCATCCAGGTTGGCCGAAATCAGAAGATCAGAGGGTCAGGAAGTGTGGTCCAGGGATGGCCGAATTCAGAGGATCACAACATATCATTTGGCTTGGACCAGATGTGGACTAGCGCTCAAAATTCTGATGGTCCAGAATTGATCAACGATGGAGATTGCAAGTTATTTTAATTAAAGTGTTAAAAAGATTGGTTATGGAAGAAAATCCAGCAAGATTCAGCTCGAATTTGATCATGGAAGAAACCCTAATTTTCATCTATAAAAGGAGGCTCAAGGTAGAATACTCAGTATTGAAAATCAAAAAGGGTCATACACTTCAAAAGCAAACACTCTCAAATTTTCATATAAGTCAATTGTTGAGTCTCAGTTTTTAAAGCAAGTACTCTTGTTGTTTTCGTTCCACTGTGTCAACTCTAAGTTGTTGAAGTAAAGTCTACAAGCTGAGGGAGTCAGTAGGGGTAGCGAGTACTTAGCAATTAGATTCATAGTGGTGTGGTGTCTTCTACAATCTGGGGTTATCAGATTGGCTGAAGACAAGTGTTTTCCTCAAGAAGTCTAGGATTGTTAGACTATTGAGAAGACTGACTTGGAGGGTCAATAGCAAGGTTGTAATTCAAGTTTGAATTAGTGAAATCCTTCAAGGCGAAGGGACTGGACGTAGCCTCGTTAACGGTGAACCAGGATAAAATCTGTGAGTTTTTATTTTTATTTTTATCCGCTGCTAACTCTGTTTTAATTATACATCAAGTTTTGTTTTGAAAGTATTAAAATAGGAAAATTATTCAAGTTAAGTCAAACACAATTCAACCCCCCTTCTCGTGTTTTCACCTTCAATTGGCATCAGAGCTCGGTCTCAAGGCTGAGCACTTAACAGTGTTTGAGGAAAGGTCCAAGGGGTTTAATATGTCAGAAGAATTGGGAAACAACATCAACAGACCACCACTGTTTGATGGAGAAAGGTTTGAGTATTGGAAGGACAGAATGAGAAGCTTTGTCATATCTCAAGATCCTGAACTATGGAAGATGATAGTTAAAGGATACACTGCACCAACTGATCCAGAAGATCCAACTAAAGAATTAGACTTGGATGATATGACACGAGATCAGAGCAGATTACACAAACTTCATCACAAGTCCAGAACCATCATGGTCAGTGCAATCACATTCAAGGAATTTGATAGATGCACAAATAAAGAAACAACAAAGAGTATATTCGATAATCTGGTTCTGATCTATGAAGGAACCAAGCAGGTTCAACAAACAAAGGCTAACATATTGGTCAGAAAGTATGAGATGTTCAAGATGGAAGAGGATGAAGACATTGACACAATGTTCTGCAGATTCCAAACTTTGGTATCAGGACTGAAAGTATTAAACAAAAGTTATACCACTGAAGATCATGTCCTGAAAATTCTGAGAAGTCTACCAAAAAGGTGGAGACCAAAGGTTACTGCAATTTAGGAAGCTAAGGATTTGAGTACCTTGAGGCTGGAAGATCTGATCAACTCACTTAGGTCTCATGAAATAGAACTGGAAGAAGATGAACCTAAGAAGAAGAAAAATCTGGCTCTGAAATCGAAACAGAAGAAAGCTGCAAAGGCAGAATCAGAATCAGAGGATAGTGATAGTGACTGTGATGATATGGCATACTTAACCAAAAAGATGGTTAAGATCTGGGAAAACAGGAAGAAAAGAAACTTCAGAAAGAAACATAACAGCAAGGATAAGGAAGAATCTGACAAAAAGAATATTGTTTGTTATGGATGCAATAAACCTGGACATATCAAGTCAGAATGTCCTAATCTGGAAAAAGGCAAACAACATAAGAAAAGTTCCAGATACAGAAAGAAAGGTCTGATGGCTGCCTGGGATGTATCAGAATCAGAGGAAGAATCTTCTGATGAAGAAGAGGCAGAAACTGCAAAGATGGCTCACATCAGGTCTGCTTCTGGTCTTCATAAAAGCATGAATTCCAGAGGGAAAACAGGCAGAAGGAAGAGTAATAGAAGCAATCACTCAGGCAAGTCTGGAAGCACATCAGAGGAAACAATTCTGTCTCTGATAGCTCATACAAATTCAGGTTCTGAATACTGCTCTAAAATAGAATCAGAAGATGAAGACAGTGAGGTATTTTCTGATCTTTCTAAACCTGAAGTAATTGATACTTTAAAGGACTTGTTAAATGCAAATAATAAGATATCTTTAAAACTGAAAACTCTTAGGGAAGATAAGAAAAATCTAACCAAAGAGGTCCAAGTTTCAAAGAATCGAATTTCTGAGTATGCAATTGAAATCCAAGATTTGAAAACTGAAGTTGCAAAACTCAAGTATGAAAACCAAACTCTGAAAAGTAATAATTGTTCCACTTCTGAGACTGTTTGTAAATCTGATATGCATGAGCAATTTTTTCAAAACTTTATTTCAAATGGAATGGAAAGAAGTAAGTATGCATCTATGATTTATGGAAACAGTAACTCTGGAAAAAGAGGTCTTGGTTTTACAGAAACAAGTACTGAAAATAAAGCCGTTTATTCTGATGTTTTATGTATTGTTTGTACTAAGAAAGGTCACTCTGAATTATCTTGTCCAATGGTAAAATCTGAACAAGATCAGAGAGCTGTTAAGACTAACAAACTTGGACCCAATCAGTTTTGGGTACCAAAAGATAAAATTGTCTATGTTGCAGATGTTCTGAGCAACCAGAAGGAGACACCAACAATGGTGCCTGGACAATGGATGTTAGCAATGCACAAGCAGAAGAAGGTCTATGTTCCTGCTACAACAAGACAAAGGCAATCTGAGTCTAATGGAAGAAGGTCTGGTCATCTCAACCAGAACCAGAATCGGAATCAGAACCAAAACTGGAACTAGAACCAAAACAGGAACTGGAATCAAAATAGGAACTGGAATCAGTATCAGAAGCACAGATATTGGAACCAGAATCAGAATCAACTCTGGAACCGGAATCAGAATAAATACTGGTGCCAGAATCAGAATCAACTCTGGAACCAGAACCAGAGTCAAATAAGAAGTTATCAGAATCATCAGAATTACCAAATTCATCAGAACTTCCAGATTCACCCAAGTCACTGGAATCACCAGAACCAAAACATGTTCCAGAATCATCAGAGGAACATGGTTTATAAACCAAAGCAGAATCAAGGAAACTGCTCAAACAGGCCAGAAGAAGAACTAGCTCTAATGGCTAGAACAGAAGCTAAGTCTGAATTTGAGTCTGACTCTAACTCTGATTCTGACAGAGAAAAGGCAAAGTCTGATCAGCAACACAAAACATGGTATCTTGACAGTGGCTGCTCTAAACACATGACAGGAGATAAATCTATGTTTCTGAATTTGACTATGAAGAATAGAGGCAAAGTTTCCTTTAGAGGAAACCAGAAAGGTCAGATTATTGGTACAAGAACTGTTGGTAACACTTCTTCTCCCTTGTCTATTAAAAATGTTCTGTATGTTAAAGGTTTAAAACATAATCTTCTGAGCATAAGTCAATTAAGTGACTGCAAATATGATGTTATATTTAATCAAAAAACTTGCAAAGCTGTTAGTCAAATTGATGGAACTGTTTTATTTACTGGAACTAGGGAGGATAATGTTTATAAAATTGATCTGTTTAGTCTTGCTAAGCAACATGTTAAATGCTTATTATCTGTAAGTGAGCAGAATCTGATTTGGCACAAGAGGCTAGGGCATGCAAACCCTAGACTCATATCAGAGCTGAGCAAACTCCAGTTGGTAAGAGGATTGCCCAAGGTAAGTTCCAAAACTGAGATTCTGTGTGAAGCATGTCAAAGAGGTAAACAAACTAAAAGCTCTTTTAAAACTAAAAAATGTGTTTCTACCTCTCAACCACTTGAACTGCTTCATTTAGATCTGTTTGGTCATGTTCAAACAGCTTCTCTAAGTGGTAAGAAATATGACTTTGTGATTGTTGATGATTACTCAAGGTGGACTTGGGTAAAATTTTTAAAGAACAAAGATGAATCTCACAAAGTATTTATCTCATTCTGTAAACAAGTTATGAATGAACATGGCACTAAGATCATAACCATCAGAAGTGATCATGGAGGTGAATTTGAAAACAAGTACTTTGAAGAATTCTGTGATGAGAATGGCATCTCTCATAACTTCTCATCCTCCAGAACACCTCAACAGAATGGAGTGGTAGAAAGGAAGAACAAATGACTGTAGGAGATGGCTAGAACCATGCTGAATGACATGAAGGTTGCCACCTACCTCTGGGCAAAAGCTGTCAACACAGCCTGCTATATTCGGAATCGAGTTTACATCAGGTCCATCCTAAATAAAATTCCCTATGAACTATGGAAAGGTAAGAAACCAAATATCTCTTACTTTAAGCAATTTGGTTGCATCTGTTTTATGTTGAACACTAAGGACAACCTAGCTAAGTTTGATTCTAGATCTCAAAAGTGTGTCTTTATTGGCTACTCTGAGAGATCAAAAGCTTATAGAGTGTTTAACAAGGAAACTAACACTGTGGAAGAATCAATCCACATTAAGTTTGATGATAAACAGCTTGACTCTGAAAAGTCAAAGTAAGATGAAAAAACTGCAGGTGAACCAGAGGCACAGGAACCAGAAGCAGAATCTGAGAACGACCAAGAACATGCTGACTCTGAAAACAAGTCAGAGGGAAAGAATGGATGGAAGTACAAATCTTCACATCCAGAATCTCTCATTATTGGCAGTGCAGCAGAACCTCTAAAGACCAGATCATCAAGTAGAGAAACCAATCTGTTTGGTTTACTCTCAACAATTGAACCCAGCAGTGTTGATGAGGCTTTGACAGAGGAAGGCTGGATACTTGCAATGCAAGAAGAGCTGAATGAATTCCAAAGGAATGATGTTTGGGATCTGGTACCCAGACCAAACAAAAACATTATTGGAACCAAGTGAGTTTTCAGGAATAAACTCAATGAAAAGGGTGAAGTGGTAAGGAACAAAGCCAGACTTGTAGCTCAAGGATACAGTCAACATGAAGGTATAGATTACACTGAGACTTTTGCTCCAGTGGCCAGGTTAGAAGCAATAAGAATTCTTTTATCATTTGCTGCTAATCATGATATAATGTTGTATCAAATGGATGTCAAAAGTGCATTCTTAAATGGCTACATAAGTGAAGAAGTCTATGTCAAACAGCCCCCTGGTTTTGAAAATTCTGATTTTCCAGACCATGTTTTCAAACTTAAAAATTCTTTATATGGTTTAAAACAAGCACCAAGGGCATGGTATGACAGACTTAGTAACTTTCTGCTTAAGAATGATTTTAATAGAGGCCAGATTGATAATACACTATTTAGGAAATCCATTAAACATGATATTCTGATTATTCAAGTCTATGTTGATGATATCATATTTGGATCCACTAATGGCAATTTGTGCAAAGAGTTTTCTAACTTAATGCAGAAGGAGTTTCAAATGAGCATGATGGGAGAACTTAAGTTCTTCTTGGGAATTCAGATTCACCAAGGTAAATCAGGTATACTCATTCACCAATCAAAATATACTAAAGAACTTCTCAAAAAGTTCAAGATGAGTGACTGTAAGCCTATGGCCACCCCATGCACCCAAACCAGCCAAAAGGTAGACCAGAAAACATATAGAGGTATGATTGGATCCCTTCTCTATTTAACTGCTTCTAGACCTGACATTATATTTAGTGTTTGTGTATGTGCCCGATTTCAAGCTGACCCTAGGGAATCCCATTTAACTGCTGTCAAACGAATTCTAAGATACCTCAAAGGAACCACAAACCTTACCTTGTTATACAAGAAAACCCCCACATACAAACTCAAAGGTTTTTGTGATTCTAATTATGCTGGAGACAAGTTGGAAAGGAAAAGTACAAGTGGCAACTGCACTTTCTTAGGTGATAATCTGATCTCTTGGTCAAGCAAAAGACAAAGCACCATTGCTATGTCAACAGCAGAAGCTGAATATATATCAGCAGCATGATGCAGTTCACAATTACTCTGGATGAAACACCAACTTGAAGATTACAACATCTTTGAAAACAATATCCCTTTGTTCTGTGATAACACTTCAGCCATAAACCTAACCAAGAACCTTATCTTACACTCTAGAGCCAAACACATTGAAATAAAACACCATTTCATTAGGGACCATGTTCATAAAGGAACTTTAAGCATCCAGTTTATGGACACTGATCATCAATGGGCTGACATCTTCACCAAGGCTTTACCAGAAGATAGGTTCGAGTTCATTAAAAAGCATCTCAGCATGACGTCCATATCTGACTAGCTCAAGTAGTCATCTTAGGAGTTTTTAAATTTCTGCAATTTTATTTTATGTCTTTTATTTTCAGCTTTTACTTTCTGTAATTTGTAAAGAAAAAATAAAAATAAAAAAACAAAAATAGAAAGACCACTTTTTGGTTGATGACAAAAAGGGGGAGAAAGAGAGAGAGAAAAAGAAGAAATAAGTAGAAAAGGAGAGTTAAAAAGAAAGAAGGAGTGAAAAAGAAAGAGTGAAATAAAGAAGGAGTTGAAAAGGAGAGGAGAAGAGGAGAAAAAGAAAGAGAGAATAAAGAAGGTGTTGAAAAGGAGAGGAGAAGAGAAGAAAAGACAGAGTGAAAAAGAAGGAGTTGAAAAGGAGAGGAAGCGTGAAGAGAGAAAAAGAAAGAGAGAATAAAGAAGGAGTTGAAAAGGAGAGGAGAAGAGAAGAAAAGAAATAGTGAAAAAGAAGGAGTTGAAAAGGAGAGTATCAGACTTAGGGGGAGAGATTGGTCTGAGGGGGAGTAATTCAAGTTTTCGAATTATAAGTTAGCAAAATAAGTTAAAGTTTTGTCATCATCAAAAAGGGGGAGATTGTTGGAACCAAGTTGGTTCTAAGACTTAGGATTTTGATGTTTACAAAAGCACTCAATGTAAACTTATTTTGTATCTTGAATTATTAAATTAAATACAACCAGAATATGAAGAAATCATAAGCAGAAGATCAAAGGAAAATGAATTCTGGAATTTCCAGATGTTCCAGGATGTCAAAACATCACCAGAAGATATCTTTGCAGGCCTATATCAGAAGGAGGAAAAATCAGAAGGAAACATGAATCATACCATTGGAAAGCCTGCCAGAAGAAGAGTTAATCAAGACAAACAGGAATCAAATATCAATTTTATTCTAGAAGGTATTCTGACCAGAAGATGGCCTGGCAGTGAAAAATTACACAGCCCAGACTTGTTCCAGACTTGACCAGAAGGTATGTTTATGAGTCCAGAACAAGAGGATCAATCCAGATTTGGCCCAGACCATAAGATGGCATGATTCAGGGCATGGAACTAAGTCCAGAACAAAAGAAATGAGTTCCAGAATCAACCCAGATCTGGTCGAAAATCAAAGGTAAAATGTCCAGACTGAAATATTTTTTGATCAAGTTTATTTCAGTTTGTTCCAGATCAAATTCCAGAATCTGTCCAGATCAGAGTAAAAATATCCAAATCAATGGTTCAGAAATAATTTTTTGAGTCCAGTGATGGTCCAGATCAGAAAATCAGACCATGGTCCAGTGTTGGCCGAAATCAGAGGGACAGAATGTGCATGTCCAGAAATGGCCGAGTCCAAAAGAATTCAGCATATCAGGCGCGCATCCAGGTTGGCCGAAATCAGAAGATCAGAGGGTCAGGAAGTGTGGTCCAGGGATGGCCGAATTCAGAGGATCACAGCATATCATTTGGCTTGGACCAGATGTGGACTAGCGCTCAAAATTCTGATGGTCCAGAATTGATCAACGATGGAGATTGTAAGTTATTTTAATTAAAGTGTTAAAAAGATTGGTTATAAAAATAAAGTGGAGTAGCATGGAATTCAGGAGCTGTGGCGGGAAGCAATGAAAGCATTTGATTGGCCAGTTATTTTGAAAGAAAATCTGAAGATATGTTTTTTATTTAAATAAAGCCCAATTGGTCAAGTTATTTTTGGAAGAGAATCCAGCAAGATTCAGCTCGAATTTGATCATGGAAGAAACCCTAATTTTCATCTATAAAAGGAGGCTCAAGGCAGAATACTCAGTATCGAAAATCAAAAAGGGTCATACACTTCAAAAGCAAACACTCTCAAATTTTCATATAAGTCAATTGTTGAGTCTCAGTTTTTAAAGCAAGTACTCTTGTTGTTTTCGTTCCACTGTGTCAACTCTAAGTTGTTGAAGTAAAGTCTACAAGCTGAGGGAGTCAGTAGGGGTAGAAAGTACTTAGCAATTAGATTCATAGTGGTGTGGTGTCTTCTACAATCTGGGGTTGTCAGATTGGCTGAAGACAGGTGTTTTCCTCAAGAAGTCTAGGATTGTTAGACTATTGAGAAGACTGACTTGGAGGGTCAGTAGCAAGGTTGTAATTCAAGTTTGAATTAGTGAAATCCTTCAAGGCGAAGGGACTGGACGTAGCCTCGTTAACGGTGAACCAGGATAAAATCTGAGTTTTTATTTTTATTTTTATCCGCTGCTAACTCTGTTTTAATTATACATCAAGTTTTGTTTTGAAAGTATTAAAACAGGAAAAGTATTCAAGTTAAGTCAAACACAATTCAACCCCCCTTCTCGTGTTTGCACCTTCATAAGCTTGTAAACATAAAGTATTATTTGGTAATAATTTTCTCTCACAAGCTTAGATAGCATTTT
Source organism: Cicer cuneatum (assembly GCA_037974295.1). Taxonomy (NCBI): domain Eukaryota; kingdom Viridiplantae; phylum Streptophyta; class Magnoliopsida; order Fabales; family Fabaceae; genus Cicer; species Cicer cuneatum. Next base: position 72,822,006 of record JBBPBO010000001.1, on the reverse strand, counting down.
TATGAACTTATAATATTTTGTAGAATGTTATTTTAATTAGTGTTTGCTCTTCTAACATATGACATTCCCTCTTATTTTTATCCTTATTATTTAATTAGCAAAATTTAAATAGTAATTAAATAAATATTTTTATATTATTTTATATTTTTCAGTTAATTAAATTGTTAATTTTATCAAACACTTTGAATTCAATTAATTATTTTATCTATGGTAAATTAATCCATTATCAACTAATTTATCGATCATGCGCTAGATGTTACATATGCATTCCATTCAATAATATATTACAAGTACATTTCTTTACTTGTTTAAATTGGTGGTTAAGGGATTAGTGAAAAGGTTCGACTATGTGACGGGTTTATTGTTTTCCCAATCAATGAGGTGTTGGTGGTGAACAAGGTAGTTGATTGGAGAAAAAATATATGGTACATAATGCTTTATTTTGAACGCGGGTTTTAGAATAGTTTTCAATATAATGAATTAGGAATTTCTTGATTAAGATGATAAAAATGGTCGACTCGGATATATATTAGTAGGAGGTTGAAGTAAAGTGATCCATTGATTCATTTTTTCATCCTTATAGTCAATTTTAGAAATTCAAGCAGTCGAGACTGAAAAATCGGTTGACATACAACCAATATCAATCACAACTCTTCTTGACGACCAAAATAGAGACGAAATTGAAATAATTGAAAATTTCTTGGTTGATAATGCATAGTGGATTAATGGCGCCAATGATCTCACCTAGTATGTTTAGAGAGGGTTCATAGTTGGTAGTTTAGATATGTTAATATCTTATTTCTAGTATATAGATGATACTCTTCTCATAGGTGAGACATGTGTAGATATTACGAGGGTAATGAATGTGTCCTTAAGATGGTTTGGGTTAACTTCCGGTTGAAAGTAATTTTGATAATGACACAAAAAAATTAAAATCCTGAAAAATGTAAGATCATGAGTAAATTATTTGAAGTATTATAGTGGATGTAACTAAGAGATATTGAACCACATAATCATTTATTTACATTATTATTATCCTTTGTTTACATCGTTGTTTCCTTTGTTTATAAGTGTCAATTCCATAAACTCACTAATTATTGGTCTCAATCCATATGTTAGAGGGGTTAAAATTTTTAATAGTTAAAAAGGTTCCATAAAAAACTAAAAAATCCTTAAAATTTCGTGGATTAAGTAAGACTCATTTAGCCACTTTTTTAAATTTATGTTTTTAAAAAATTCTAAATATTTTCGACAACAAATTTTTCAATTTTTTTCTCAGAATTTTTTTTTATTATTTTTTTAAAATAAATATTTTCAACAAAAATATGTTTAGATTTTTTTTTCAAAATTTCTCAATTTAATTTTTTTCTAAGAAAAAAAAGTTTCAATTTTTTCGATATTTTTGTGAGAAAAATAAATTTTGATTTTTTTTTTTAAAATTTCAAAAAAACATTAGTTAAGTTCACAAAAAATAGTAAAATAATAATTCGAAGTCTTAAAAAATAATCACAATAAAAATTTAATATTTAAAGACTTAGCATGAGATTTTTTAAGAGAGACTTTAGATTTTAAGATTTAATTTACATCGCTATTCGTGTCTGATCATCAAAATTTGATGAGTGCATCGTTTTTCCCCAGCACACACTATATGCATCAAATGTGAAAAAAATGTTATCCTAACTAAGTTTATAATTTACAATAGATCTTCTTTAGTTAATTTCAACAAGTTGCATTTCCCATCTCCATTTTTTAAAGGTGTTTTCCACCGTAAACATGGTCCTTTAACTCACCTAACGTGGAAAAACTTATTTCGTTGGTATTCTCACATGCATGTGACACACAGAAAAATTTCAAGCCATTATTATAATATTCATTATTTAATTCAAAAAAAAAAAGAAAAATTTAATTATTGAAAAATGCAAACTTCCAAAGTCACAATCCTTCTATAAATTGGAAGCATGCAACCTCATCAAAGTCAAGTTTATCACAAAAACAAATTAACAAAGAAAATTTAGATAAATCCAACCGATAAATAGAAACAACATTATCACCTTCACCATTTCAATGGATCAGAAGAAATCTAACAAAATTCGAGAAATTGTTAGACTTCAACAGATCCTAAAGAAATGGAGAAGAATAGCAAACTCTTCAAAAACTACTACTACATCCACAGCCAACAACATAACTAATAGCAAAAGCATGAAGTTTCTGAAAAGAACACTTTCTTTATCAGAACGCGAAGGAGGATCAACAACGAACAACAATGCCGTTCCAAAAGGATATTTAGCGGTTTGTGTTGGAGAAGAACTTAAGAGATTCATTATACCAACTGAATATTTGAGTCATCAAGCTTTTCAAATACTTTTGAGAGAAGCTGAAGAAGAATTTGGGTTTCAACAAACGGGTGTTTTGAAGATTCCTTGTGAAGTGTGTGTTTTTGAGAGTATTTTGAAAATGGTTGAAGATCAAGGAAAGAATAATAAAGACAAGTTTTCAAGTCATGAATGTAGATCACTTAGCATTGAGGAGATGATGATGAGTTATTGTTCTTTGGAAAATCAACTTGCTTGTTCTCATCATCCTCAGAGTCCTTTGTGCAGATAGTTTTCTTAATAATAATAAATATTATTGGATGTTGCAATTTTTATCCATCTTTTTTGTCTGTCTTTGTTTTTTTGTTTTTGTTTTCTTCTTTGATTTTTTTTTACCCCTTTTTACAACAAAATTAATGTATGAGAGAAAAAGAGAGGAGCGAATTTAGTTAGATGTAAGAAACCCATTTGGGAATTATGAAGCAAGAAGTATGACTTTCATTGTCTAAAATCTTTTATTCAAGATCAAGAGTATTTGGCAGCACTTCTATTGTGTGGGTTAATATTATTCTCATAAGCTTAAAAAAAATTATTTGATATATATGTGGTTTATTCATATACACCTAAGACAATTGGGTATGTCTATATAAAATACTCTCTCTTACAATGACAATGAGTAATCTATTGATAAAAAAAATTGTCTCAAAGAAGTGAGTTATTCTTTCAATGCAATATTAATTCTTATGTTTTCTATAATTGTATTGTCTAATTAAGTGAATTACTGTTTCAATGCAATATTAATTTTTATGTTTTCTATAATTGTATTATCTAATTAACGTTAATAATTTATTTTACTTTTAAGTCAATATCTTCTACTTTATACTTATGCAGTAGTGAATCTTGAACTAAAATATTGGAGTGATTATATATAAGAATTTTAAGTTGTAAATTTATAAAAATATATTAAAGAGTAGTAAATCAAATTTTGGTTGACATTTTTAATAATTAAAAATTAGTTGGAATTTAGGTTGGAAAAATTATTTTATTTTATATTATAGTAGTTGTTTTTGTGATTTTTTTTATAAATTATTCCCTCCAGTTTTTTAATAAGAGACATCTAGATTATAATTTGGTCTACAAAAATTGATGTATTTGGTTCAGGATCGTCCTAAAGATTTTGAAAGTCCTATTCTAATCTTAAAAATTGAGCCTAATAAAAAAGTGTCATTTTAATAATTAAAAAAATTGATTAGATTAATTCATACCCATTTCAATCTACGTGATGTAGTGATGATCTACACATATCAATCTATATGATGCAATCTACATGGTGTATGTCATTTGGTTAGATTAATATGTAAAAAGAAAAAATGTACATATAGCATGTCACATTCACATATTAGACTCAAACATACATCTTGACAATAATAACCCAACAATCACAATTCAACTCATAAAATACACCAATCATAAAGCCAAAATTACAACAACTGCATACACCACAATATCTATATTACCAGATCTATTAACATATGTCATGTCAGGTCTAGTCGGAATTCATCACAATTTGATTAGTATATATCAAACCACACAAACCACAATTATCTTGTAAACTTATATAATTTGATTTTCACAACCTTGTCACAGTTAATAATTATTCATTTTTTAAAACAAATATTTTTTCTTATAAATTTTAACTACCATACATTCAATCAAATTCATACGTAAATTCTCAAAATTATAAGTAAAATCACATCTCGGGACCATCATACTATACTTATCCACCCAAATATAGAGAGCAATAAATATTAATGAACTTACAAGAGTAATTTCAAAATTTAGGTATTTTAGACATAATTATAAATATAAAATTTTGGATGACATATGGTCATAAGGGTTAAGAGTTGACATTGATTTGGTCTAGATCAATTTTTATTGAACAAATTATAACTCAAATGTCTTATAAACAAAAATAAAATGAATAGTATTTTTTTTTAAATTATTGAGAACTTTGTGCTGTGTGGCCATGGCCACGCTATGTACTAACAAAGCTTCGCCGCTGTACTTATGATATTAATAAATACATCAATACTTGATAATAATAAATTAATAAAAGAATTATTATTTCTCTTTAATTTATACATTTTTTTTAAATATGTGTAAAACAATCAAATATGACACTAATTGTGAGATAGAGAAAATATTTCAAAGCAATCAATATTATATATATGAAAGGTAAACTTGAAGAAACAACACCAAATTAAAAAAAAAATTGAATTATACTACAAATTTTTTCTTTTTTAACAAATAAGACTACAAACTTTGTTTATGTAATTTAATACATATTTAGATTAATGAATTTTGACAAAATCACAATAATAACATAATTTTATTAAAGCTCTAAAATATAATTTTTATTAAAAAACATATTACTATTCGATCAAACTTGTTGTCAGTCTGACAAAATTATAATAATAATATGATTTTATCAAAGATCTAAAATGTAACTTTTATTAAAATTACTATGAAAAATATGTTACAATTCGATCAAACTTGTTGTCAATCTAAAATACATTAGCCAACAAAATTTTATATTTAAAGACAAAGTTAAGTGCTAACTATAAAGAAAACGTCACATGATCAAACAGAGCATACTTATTTCCCATCCAGTAGCCAACTAGTGATTATGCTATAGAAGTCCTTATTACTTCAAAATGATTAAACTATAAATTACTCCCACGTATATATTTTATAAATTAAATATATCAATTTTTATTAATTAAATTTTAATTTAATTATTTTTTATAAGAATATTAAAGAAAATAATTTATCATGACACAAAAGTATCTGAGTCATGAAAAAACATTTAACCGAAAGTCATGAAAAATGAAGGTCAAACCGTCAAAGTGCATTTTCAATTTTGAGACAGAAATAACTTAAAATATATTGTCCTTGAAGATGTAAACATGTTCTGAACTTCCTTTAAGTTAGATCATAAACATGCATGTTCTTTTTTTTACAAGTTAAACATGCATGTTCTAAGCAAATTGAAGTTCCCTAATTTCAACATAGTGAAGAGTTTTACCGCTCAATTGACTTCCTCTTGAAAACATTTATTAGGAAACTTTGCCTAATATTTAAATTAAATATGATAAAAAATTACAAGATGTTTGAAAGCAACTTTCAAGCCTTGAGAGATACCTCAAAGTGAAAGGTGCATCTAAACTTATGCTCCCCGGATATGCTTTATGGATGTTATAAAAGTGGTAAATGTTATAGTTTCTCCCAATTTAATTTCTCATATATGAAGTGATGCTATAGTCATTTAGGTCTTACTAATAAACAAAAATATATAATTTCATATTTATTAAAAATTTTAGTAAGAAAAAATGATAAATATAGATTGAGAAAAATTTTAATTTCTCATGATCAGTATTACTATTGTATTTGACTGTTTTATATAGATTGAAAAAAAATAATAAATAAAAGTGAATAATATAATTATATAGAAGTGATGTTCATAATATTAATTAGATTGAAGAAAAAAATTAAAACAAAATTTGAAATTGTATTGAAAACTAAAATAACAAACTTTTTGGGACATTTTTTTATATATGTAAAAATTATTAGGGGGGACATGGGACCGGTAGGGGAGAAGGGTCATTGATGGATGAGGTAGTTTTGACTACCGCAATTTTCTTCTTCTTTGTTTTAGTACTCGTGTAGTCACAATTATGATTCTAAATTATTTAAACAAACACACAAATGAAAAAAATGTAAAGAGAAAATAACAATAATAATAATAATAATAATAATAATAATAATATTTATTTTTATGTGTCTAAATGATTTGAAATTGTAGTTGTTGCTGTAAAAAAATTACTTCTAGAAGCATGTGCTAGATCCTTAAGCTAAGAGAATGTGTACAGTGATTTTTTTTTTTATTGAAAAGTTCCCAATCACTTGATCCTTGGTAAAAATAAATTAGTTTGAAAGAGGTAATACTCATATCTTTATTGTTCTATTAAGCTCAAAACATGATTCTTTTTAAATATCCGTGAATTTCATTAAGAAAACTTTTCAATAAGTTTCATAATACGCCATTTTTATGGTTTTATCTCGATTATTTGTGTGAAATTAATTAATTCTAATAATGTGGAGTTCAACCAAAATCTAATCAAAGATTTTTCCGGTCAAAGTTTTATACTATATGTTACTTATGTCAAGGATTTATTTTCTTATTAATTAACATAAATTTGTGAGTTAGAATATAAATATTAGTTTTCTTTCATCACTAGTGTTTATAAGTTGGTCCAGTCCGAACAAGGCATGTGAGTGATTAATGCAACTTCTGAACATTACCCTCCCTTGTTTTGTAGGTTAAGTCCATATCGGGTTGGTTTATTTTAATCAGTTGTGACTATAGGGCTAAGATCCTATGTAATTAAATTATGAATTATTAAAGTCAGTGATATAGGTTATGGCATGTGTGTGTATGGTTTCCAATGCAAACTGCCCCAACAGTCTCGAAGTCGTACAATACAATTGTACCGTTCAAACTCAAGCTTTATTTTATTTTATTGCTTTACTACTTATTTTAATTGAACTTCTTTATAATATTGGTGATAAAGTAAAATACTTCTTATTTTAACTGAGCTAAGAGTATGTAAGAAATTAAAGTCTCATTTTTAGTACTTCCAAGAGAATCAATCACGTGACCATGGCATTGATAACCTACTTAATCGGTTGGGCTGAATCAGTTTCTACTTTCTAGACTTTGAGTTCCTAGATCCAATTAGTCCAACTTCAACTTTAAGGTAGCTAAGGACCGTCCTTAAGGAATAAAAATAAATACATTGTGTTAGAAAAAAAATATTAAACTAAATAACACTTGTAGTTCCTTAACTTAATTTTAATTAATGTTTTTAGTCTTTTATTTTTTTTCTTTTGATTTGGTCCTTGATTTTAATTTTAAGTGACAATTTGATTTTTTATGTTTTAAAATGTCAACAATATTATCATTTTTTTACAATAAATTAAAAAATTCATCAAAATTTTCAACCAAAACCCATAAAATTAATTATATTCTTTAATATAATACAAATTTTATCAAATTCGTAACTCAAATATTCAAATAAACTCATATTTTCATTTTTTATTTGATGTTGTTAGAGATGAAATTTTAAAAATCAAATAAAGAATAAAAATATGAGTTTATTTGAATATTTGAGTTACGAATTTGATGAAATTTGTATTATATTAAAGAATATAATTAATTTTATGGGTTTTGGTTGAAATTTTTGATGAATTTTTTGAATTTTTGTAAAAAAAAAAGAATAATATTGTTAACATTTTAAAACATAAAAGATTAAATTGTCACTTAAAATTAAAATAAATGACCAAATCGAGAAAAAAATAAATAAAAGACTAAAACGTTAACTGAAATTAAGTTAAGGGACTACGGGTGCTATTTAGCCTAAATTTTAAGGTCAAATGACATTTGTTAAGAAAAACATAATTAAAAAAAATATTTTAGTTGAAAGTTTGAATTTTTTACAATTCAAAGGATGACGTACACAAGTTCCAAGATTTTTTGGAGTTATATTTAGGATTTAATAAGTGTCATTAAGTATTTTTAGAGCATTTTTTAGATTTTAAAGAAATATAATACATACATTCCAAAAAGTAAAGTTTATATATTTGGTGTTTAATAAATGTCTTGTAATCGCGGGTTAATATTTACCTTAATTTAAATTAAGACACTTGTGCGATTATGCGAAGACTTATTTCTTTAAAAAATATTTAAATAATGAAATATGTTAAAAAAATAATAAAAAACTAAAAATATAATAATAATTCAAACACAATACATTTAGATGATAAAAAAATACATCAAAGTGATTGGAGTTGAATAAAAGTGTCAACCACATTTGAATAATATTTTTCATTATAATTGGAGATCTGATATAATTCTCATATTTTTGGTATTCTATCTATATTTTTCATTATAATACAAATTCAGGCACCCTATTTTCATTATTTTGAAGCAAACCTCATTTCAAATAGGTTATTCATCCACTTAAAAAATGTCACTTTCATTAGCTAGAAGACTAGCATTAAACAACACAAGATCTTTTACTCTTAACCCGCTTCATCTTTATGTCTACACATGTTCTCTCACCTCGTATAGGGTATCTTTTTTTTCTCCTTTATCCAAACCCTAAAAGACTTGCCTATGTGGTTTAACCTTGTGTTGCTATACGTTAATTGGAATTGATTTGACTGTCACATTATTGTATTTAGGTTTTCTAATTTTTTTTGTCAAAAAAAGTTTTCTTTTCTATCTTCAATTAAACATTAGTTTTCAAATGAACACCACTATTTTTAATAGGATATATAAATGTCAAACTTTTTTTATTGAACTTCTCCCTCCACCACCTAAATTACCCATCAACACCCTATCAAACGAACTATGATTTGATCTAAAAGAGTAATATTTGTTTGAGTAGGAATAGATTGGCTAAGCCAGATTTTGCATAAATAGGTTTGATTTGTTTAAAAAATTCAAGACTGAATAGATTCAAGGTTTAATTTGCATAAATAGGTGTATTGTGATTAGTTAGACTACTTCAAGTTCTATTTCGTACTAACTTTTTTAATGAGATTGTTTTTTGGTTTTGTAAACGAAATGCTAATTAATACCATTAGAAACTCACACACATAATTGTAGGGTCTTAGACTTAAACTCGAGATATAATGTCTAACATAACAATATCATTATTTTGTCAGTTAAAGACAATGAATTTTGTTTTATAAGGTCTCATTTTGATTATTTGTGCCATATATATTTTTCTAATATCTAATTCGATGCTTTCGAAAATTTATCTAATATGGTAGCTTAATTAAACTCTACTTTACAACAAGACGGATGTATATGTCATATGCTTGAAATATTTAAAATATTAGAAAATATATAATTTAACACAATATACAAAATTTGACAATGTAATAATAATAGTAGTAAATTTATTATTGCTATTTATTACAATAAGTTAGTTTATTAGGCTTAAAAAAAATCTCTATATGGCCTAAAGCTTAGATTTGTTTGTGTGTCTATAAATGAATTTGTCAAGAAATTCGTATACAACTGCGAGGTCTTAGATTTAAACTCAAAATTTAATATACATCTTAACAATATCAACATTAATTCATCAGCTAAATTAAAACTTACGGAGTAACCTTAGTTAAATAGATTTATGAAAATGCTTTAACCTTACCTTTTTTTTATTTTAAAAAGGTCTAATCTAATTTAAATATGTCCAACACACCATAGTATAAACACCTCTAATTAGAGGTAATATAAATATATGTTAATTAATGTGATAATGTCCTTACTGTACTCTGTACGCAATTTGACTACTTTAATATTTGGGGAAAAAATAGAACCATAGAAATAGAACTTCAAACCTTTTTCTTTGGTGGTGAATAAAATAAAGTAATTAACAACCATTGACTTGAACTATATTATTAGGCAATGATTTGAACATGATTGGAGATGCTCCTAACATGATCCGCACTCCATTGCACTATTTGGGAGCAGTTGATAATCAATTAACATCTCGTAATGGCAACCAAATAATAATTTAGGGAGGGTGGTGGAATGTGATTAATTACAAGTTAGTTATATGATTGGATCTTGTAATTAGGGAGTGCTCTAATAATTAAATACTATAGTACTTCCTTGTACCAAAAAGAACTACTAGTATATAATTTCTTAAAGAATTAATATAACATCTCAGATGAATTTATATATTAAAATGCACATTATGTTTAATTATGTTAGACATAAGAGGGTATATTGAAAAAAATATAAACTTATATACATTAAATTAGATAAAATCTCAGAATGAGTTTATAGAGAGAAATATTGTTTAATTTATAAAATAATTATATAAAGATGAATTGTTTCTAACATAAACTTAATAAGTTTTTAATATAATCTGACCCAGTGTTTTACGTTCATTAAATCATTGGAATAAGAAATCTAGACTTGGTTTAGGGATGTGTGGAGTTCTAGGTAGACTCACAATATCATATTACCTTTAAATTATCAATTGTATCTGAATTAGTTAAGTCTATTTGGTTGTTTGCCAGCATAATACAACAATAAAATTTTCATTTTATGAAAAGGACAAAGCACCAATAGATCTAACTCCCATATAGTTCCAAATTTTAACTCCATGCCAATGAAAATGTGTTTGGTGTTATTCCCTAGAAGATTCTAAAAGTTTGTTTGGGGCACAGATAAAAGAGATATATAAAGATGAATTATCCTATATAATTCAAAATTATATTATATTATTTCTTAAAATTATTTTTTTAAATACGAGTAAGTTTAGAAATCAATAAGAGAAGATGTAAATTATAAAAATATTTAAATAAAATTATTTTAATTTTTTTATAATATTAGTTTTATCATTTACATATGATATAAACCATATCTTTATTTAACTTATGTAATACATATATTAGAATTTTTAGTCACTCATATGATTTAGTAGTATTAATGAATTATTTTAATTATGTATAATAATTATTTTTAATTTTTATGCACTATTAGAATAAAAAATTTACACTTTTACCATATCACAATAATTTATGAGGATGACTCTAGAGATATTTTTGGTAAAAATCAAATGTCTTTAACGGTTATTATTGATTATATAAAAAAATTTACACAGACAATATATATAAATTAAATCCTAAAAAAAATATTTAATTATTTCACAAGCGTAATTTTATCAATTTAATATATATATATATATATATATATATATATAGAGAGAGAGAGAGAGAGAGATAGATAGATAGATAGATAGATGCACTATTATGATTGGTATGATTAAAACCTTCGAGGACAACCTTTGTCATGAAATTAAGCGAGTGAAATAAGAAATACTTGCTTGGTTACAAATATAAATAAATAGTGTTTGAGTATATTCCGTTGGAGGTATATTGCAAATCATGAATAAGAAGAAGATGAAATTGACGACGACGAAAGTTGCAGAAATAAATTGCAAAGCGTGTGTATTACACTAAACTTTCGGTTCGATTCGCCCCACCAATTTATATATGTAACACCCCGAACTCCACTGTTATCGGCAGTGCTACTCAATCTTCTCACCCCCTAACCATCCAGTGGAAATAGTGAGTTTTTGCCTTCCGTGGGAATCGAGCCCATACCTGGGGGATAAGTAATCGCCTCATGTAACATGAAAATTGTCTTCTTTAAATTCATGTGTTTTTTCTGCCTCTAAAGTGTCTCTATTTATAGAGAAACTCATATCAATTGGTGAAAGAAAACAACTTTTGAAAAAGATTGTAACTCTTGATAACTTAACAAATGCATTGATTTGATGACTAAGAGGTGCATTAAACCTAAACATTGCAACCACTTCACCAAATGGTACATTAAGTTATTTAATTTTGCTATATTAATATAGCTATTACGGAATTCTAAATATATTTTGGAAATTCCCCTCACAATCCTCCACCATTTTCAAAATATATTTAAATCCCTTATTCCAGAAATCTCATGGTTTCAGATAAAGGTATCTTACGATTTGAACCATTACTTAGTAAGTTAAGTTCTGAGTCATCCCCGAATAGATTGGTAGACAAGCTTTGAACCAACCATTCATTATAAAAAATGTGCATAACTTATACATGAAATCTCGGTACCATTGATCGAATTATAAATATGACGCTTTAATAATACCTTCTGTCTCATATCCTTTTCATGAGAATTTAAGAGTCAAGCCCTTGAACTTTATGAAGTGACCCACTTCATTCTCATATAGGTGGACTATATAAGAAATGCACCCATAATTATACATTCCAACAAATATATGCTATATTTCCATTAAGAGGATACCTCATCCTACCACTTTTATTTTATGGTCCAAGTGCTTTTACCCTTTGGGATGTATCTATTGTCAAGTACTTCAATCACTCTAATAGTGTACTTTCATCACTGAACTCAAGACTTGATGCTACTCAAGTGTGAGGTGATCGTTTCCACCAGTGGTGATTATTTAGATATGAGCTTGTATCACATCCCTAATGATGTCTTCAACACCATGTCCTATGTCAGACCTTTCGTGAATGATCCGCAAGAATCTTTTCAGTTCTTACAAACACTATGGATATCACTCCATTAAATTCTTTTGATAGAGTGGATTAACTATCACAATGTATGGATATCGGTGCCATTGACGTTGGCCAAATTGGTATCTTATACAACAATTTTTTTAGCCATTCAACCTCTTTACTACTTGCAACTAGAACAATAAATTATGCAGTCATGGTGGTGTCGACAATGCAAGTTTATTTCTTTGAACCCCAAGAAACTGCACCTTCACCATGGTTGAAGATCCATCAACTTGTGGAAACATGATCCTCAACATAATTTATCCAACTAGCATATGTATATCGTTTGAAAACGGAAATATGTCCATTATAGATTAAACTATAGTTAATTATTCCTTTCAAATATTTTAATGTTTTATTAATAACATATCAATGTTCTTTACTTGAATTTCTTGTATACTAACTTAATCTTCCAATAACATATGTTATATCAGGTCTGATACAAGTTATGACTTACATCAAACATCCAATTACTTTTTATATTTTTGATAGTGTTGACCATCTATCACCAAACGATGACATTTTTGTCATTTAATCTATTCACATTGTATCACATACAATTAATAAACATCTCAATTACCAAATACACAAACTTTTATGCCATTATATCTTTTACTATATTTAATAAGCATCCCAATTTAAAATTCTAATTCTCTTTTCAATAAATCCAAGTCCATGTATGGATTTAATATATATTGTCACAAGCTAACAAAACATAATTATAAAAATTTCTCATAATCAGATATCATAAGGTGAGTCCAAACATGTAAATCATCTCTTCCTTAACAAATAATAATTCATTTCATTTCTTTTGAAGAAACCATTTCTTCCTAATTATCTTATAACTAATGCATGCATCATAAATTCTATTTGTTAATTCAAGTTTCATATTTAAAATGTTATATGGTAATTCCAAATAAGTATCACAATAGAAAATAAACAATGAATAAAATCATTAAGATTTTCTATTATTTTCCTCCACGAACATTTGTCAACTTACAATAATTTTAAAATATATACCCAAATTATTTTTAATATCAAGATAAACAAGAAACAATTTGTTGCACATATAATATCAAATTATCAATTATACATATAACAATTTCTTGCATGGAGCAACAATTTTTATTTAAGACGTGCATGTGTTGATCTAATACCACATATTAACTCTAACATAAACACACACACACACATATATATTTGGTATGAAAAAGGACAAACATTCTATCCAAATGAAAGAAAAAAAACAAGACTTTCATTGACAATGGTACAATTATAACCCATCGTGAAACAACACAACTCTTCACCAAACTTTTCAATTGTATACCTTCCAAACGTATACATTCAAACACATTTGATTCAAATAAAAAAGTTTGGATCTTCAAATATAACTATCTACCATTTTTCAAATTATTCTGATGATGGAAAACTATAGTATTAAATTTATCCATGCTATAGAAAAACTTAAAACTAACAATCATGCATCCAAATAACTTTAAATGCAAATTTCGTAAACTATTATAATCACATGGAGTGAACATTCAAACTTATATCATGTTTGCATATATTTGAAACACACGTATATAATTTTGTACCTTTCACCATGGTCATGAATAAATAACTATGCGAGTGTTCATCTCTTTTGAAATTGTAGTTATTAATTAATAACAAATAAATCGAAATCGAACCTAAAGATTGTTGGAGGTATGCTGCAAATTATGAACAAGAAGAAGATAAAATTGACGATGATGAAAGTTGCACTAATAAATTCCAAAGCGCGTGTATTACACTAAGCTTTAAATTCGATTTGCCCCCACCAATTTATATATATTGGATGCAAACGGGTTAGCCGACGAATCCCCTTCAAGATAATTTGGAATCCTTGAAGTGAATTATATATTCACATCAAGTCTATCAATCAATGATAGTTTACAGAATGAAGTTCCTTCATTTACTCTCGTGCACTAGAGAAAAGAAGAAATGACTAAAAATATTTTCGATAGAAATTTGATTAATGTAATATGAAATTTTTTCTTCTTTAAATTCGTGTGTTTTTTCTGCCTCTAAAGTGTCTTTATTTATAGAGAACCTGATATCAATTGGTGAAAGAAAACAACTCTTTAAAAAGATTGTAATATTTGGTAACTTAACAAATGCATTGGTTTGATCGCTAAGAGGTGCATTAAACCCAATCATTGCAACCAATTGACCAAGTGATACATTAAGTTATTTAATTTTGTTACATTAATATAGCTATTAGAGAATTTCAAATATATTTTGAAAATTCCCTTTACACATTCACATAAAAATATAAAATTTATTTCAAAAATAAACATCATTTTATTCTTTTATCTTTATTCAATTGTGTGAGCATGTTAAAACGCTATTTATTTATACTTGTGACCAAACAAGTATTTTTCAATGTAAATCTACGAGTGTGGCCTATACAAAGAATTGTTTCAGGCACAATTGATATCAGGTTTCCTTAAATAATTTTTTTTTAAGTGAAACTTATTAACCACTTAAGTTTAATCACTTGCTTAAATATGAATTTGATAAGAAACTAATTTCAAACACTAGAATAAAAGTGTCCCAAGGTTTACATCTAACCAAATGAGATTATTTTGTTGGGAAAAAAAGAGAGAAATTTACCCCCACCCCTCGATCTATACCTCCGACCCCCAAAACACACCTAAAAAGACCTTTTTTTTATACCATTTTTTTTTATTATATATAAAGTTGAAATTTTTTTGTTTCACTTTTTAACTTACACATTCAAAACTTTCAAAACCTTTAAAAAATTCATAGCAATTCGAAACTTCTGAAACTTTCGAAGCACGAGTAAGTGAATTTTTTGAACTTTTTATTGAATTTCAAACCTTCAAAATGTATTTTTCAAGTATTTCAAAATATTTTCGACGGTTTCATTCATTTTTAAACTTATGAAATACTTGTTTCAACCATTCCCAAAGGTTTCAAGCAATTTAAAACTTCCAGAATAGATTTTACCAAATTTGTAAAAAAATTTCTAACATTTCATCCATGTCAAAAGTTTTGAAATGAAAATTTTCAAAAAAAAAAATGAAATTTTCGATGAAAATGAAAATTTCAAAAACTTCACTTTATCAGGTGGATGACACATTGTTGTTATATGTGGAAATAAAAGTATAAAAGTTCAGACACATTTGTCCTGAATATCCTTTGACCAACAATATCTTGTGTCTTCATGTATGCTTTTGTTGCCTCGCATTCTTCCGAGAAGTCATAATGTGATAGAGATTATTCATCTTCTAATTCAAGCTCCATGCTTAATTTTCTTCCAAAAACATGAATGATATCTAAAGAGATGAAAGTCTCATATATCTGCTAATATGTCAACTAACAAGCATAAGGTAAACTATGAATCGTCCTAATTGAGCAACCACATGTTGATTTGTCAATACCTATCAGATTTACTCTCTTGAACTCTTTAGCAATTTTTTTGAACATTTCCTCGAGATAGAGTGACTCAATCTCTGATAAAATGGTGAATTGTACAGTGCTCAATATTGATAATTCTTTTCTGAAACGACGCTTTAATGCTACACATCTAATTCTTCAACATCATATTCATAGCATCTGAACTTTTGTACAAGTCTCCGTTACTAGTTTGTAACATATTTTTCGATCTCCAATGAGCAGACTCAACCCTACAAATAAATTACATAACACAAATTAAAACAAATCACATAAATAACTCAATCATATTTCTCCAACAAATCATAAATTAAAAATAACAGTTGGTTATTGTATTCCCTGAATGCATCACTCTATTGGTCCAAGCAATGACAAAACTTCATTTTTAAGGAGTGAACCATGAATCTTTAACATAATAACCAAAAATGATAATATCGGCACACACCAACTCAAAGTGTTGCAGGTGATGATCATACTCCTCCGCACTAGTTGACTAGACAATATTTTTTCCATAATTCCATTACCTTATCTTGTCTTTCGTTATTCACATATTGTTTGCATTTTGCCCCAATATTTTTTCAATATGAAAACAACATAACATATTAATTGAAGTAGGAAATATGACCCCAACGACATTCATCATGGCAAGATCTCTATCAATCATAATAACTTTAGAAATTAAATTCTTAGAAACAAACAATTGTCTAACATTTTCAAATGTCAAAGTGAAGTTTTCTTATCGCTCATGTTCCAAGTAAGTAAATAGTACAGAAAATGTCAACCTTGTACATTCTACACCGATAATTTTAAGTAATGGTAGTCAATATCTATTTGTCTTGTATGTGTTGTCACTTATCAAAATAAAATGAAACATGTTCAACAACTTTATACAATCAGGATGCACCCAAAATGTTTCTACCAGAACATTTGAATTATCCCGTCTTGTTGTTCAACACATATAATTTTCATTTTGTATTAACTTCAATAGTTGCTGCATTTTGAATGACCGTATAAAGGATCCACTAAATCGTGATTGTGTGTTTCACATTGAACACTAATTTTTCATCCTTTACCAGTCCTCAACGATATAGATATGAGTTTGAATGGATAGTTACCCTTGTGAGAACAAGTTAATGTTGATTTTGATTTTACTTTATATCTTCCACCTCTTTCATTTTCCAAAATTAATTTGTTTTTTCTTCCTCTTTTTCCGGCAGGTGTATCAGATCTAATGGTAAAAATTATTATTTTATTTGGTCTTCCAATAGTTTTTGCCCATTCGAATACAATTTCTTGAGAGAAAAATTTCAGTAAAATATATTTAAGATAAAATATCAACAAATGTGTATACATTAAAAACTAATAATATCAATTATTATTAAGATTATCTGATTAATCGTGAATTTATCAGTAGAATCTACGGTCGGTGTTGGAAAGACTTCGCCATAAACACTACTCATACCTAATTCAATTTTAAAAAATATATTAGTTAAAAAAGATACCAAATTTAATGAATATTTATATTGTAAATACAATATTTTTAAATAATTATTCTAATTATTTTGAAAAGGTACACTTCAAAATATTCGGTATCTCCTAAATTTCCAAAACTTTCGTGACTTTCATCTTCATTGAAAGTTTCAAAATGTAATATTGCATTTCAAAAATTTTATTTTAAAAAATTTTATTTCTCAGAGGTTTTAAAGTTATGAAAATTCAACGTTTCAAAAGTTCTCTTGAAGTTGAAATTTTCAAATATATGTAATGCATCTAATAAACTCGATTCCGAAACATTCAAATTGTACGAATCTTTTAAACATTCCAAAAATCTGAAGTCACATTGTATTTTGAAGATTTTGTAATCATCCAAATTTTTGAAATTTTCTATAAGAATTTTTTATATAGGTCAAAATTGAATAATATATTTTTGATAAAAAATAAAAAAGATAAAGTGGTTTTTTTACTTTCTAATAAAAAAGCCATTCTAATAAAAAAGATAAAAAATAAAAAAGATAAAATGATTTTTTCCTATAGTATTTAACAAATGAGCCCACAAATTTTAGAGTAATTTTTTTTACCATCAATTAAATGAAAATTAAAAAGATAAATTTGGGTTTTTAACATTTTGAGGGTATAAGTCCAATTGGAGGGGTACGAAAATCCAACTTTCTAATATATATAGTATTTAACAAATGAGCCCATAATCTTTTTTTTTTCTTGTCAACAATTTCTTTTGGAAAGTTTTACTTCATACCCCCACAATTATGCTTATACCCACACAAATTTTTTAAAATGTCAAATATAGCCTTATGTTTTTTTACTATTTTAAAAAACACTGTTCCAGAAATTTCAGTCAGGAATGAAATTTCCGGGAGTGCCAACCGGAAATTTGAAATTTTCAGTATTGAAAAACAACTACCGAAAATTTCAAATTTCCGGTTGACACTCCCAGAAATTTCAAAAACATAATTTTCGATATTGAAAAATAACTACCGGAAGTTTCAGGAATGAAATTTCCGATAAAGAGATTTCACAGAAATTTTTTTACTTTTTTCCGGAAAATTCAAATTGTGGGGTATGGTTAAATTTTTATTTATTTTTACATTAAGGCTAAGGGTATTTTAGTAAATTTGAGTATAAATTTTTTAAATGAGAGGTATAAGTTTAATTGTGGGGTACAAAATCCAACTTTCTATATATTGACTATTAACTTATTTTGATAAAAAACTATTAACTTATATTTTTTTCAAAAAGTAAATATATTAAAAAAAATAAAATTAGGAGAATTGGTTCCCATGATATCTATACAAATAATATTATCTAAAAGAAAAAAAAAACAATGAAAATGCACAATGAAGATAATTATATCAAAATTATATGCACAATGAACATAATTATATCAAAATATGCGCAATAAACTCTATGTTGATAGTGGTTTGCACATTTATTTACTTCACGAGCAATAAACATTATTTCAACTTGCCAACGATGAAAATGAATATAAACAGAAATTTCTGCAAGAACTAGTTGCAGATGCTGAATAAAGATATATCCATAACAAATTATGTCATCAATCAATTTAAAGTCATATTCGATAATAATTTTGTGCTGGTTCAACTGAATAGCCGTTTTAAGTTAAAAAAGAATTGTCAGAACTTCACCTATTAAATTGTTTAAAGAAACAAAGTTTCTTAAAAACACAAAAAAATCTTCCTGTATAGTCACATTACATACCTCCACAGGACAAACTACTATTTTTAAGATATTGAGATCCATTAGTATTGATTAACTTCTATTTACCTATTTAAATATCCTAAAATATTTTTTTATTCAAAAACTCCTAAAAAACAACTATCTATAAATAGATAGTTGGTTGGTTTTATTCATCTATTAGTTTTCAAAAACTATCTTTCAACCTCCATTGAAATCTCTCTTCTATCTTTGCAATCAAATTCTCACTCTATATTAACATGTTCGTTTATGTTTTGTTTTTCACTTTCAAATCCATTTCTTATTGGAGTTGTAAGGTTTGAGACAATTGGATTTCATATCTCACAATTTAATTCCCATCCTATATTTTTGCTACTTTTTATATAAGTTTCTCAAAATATTCTCGTAGTCAATATAAAATTTAAAAAACTTAAAATATTTTTGTTTTTGAAATTTCCCGTATGCATATATAAATTGGAAATTTTATTTTTGAAATTTCTATTATGTAAATTTTTCTCTCTATTTTTTAATGTGTATCATAAATTTTGAAAATGAAATTTTTGATATTTACATTTTTTTTTCTCTGTTTTGTAATGTGTACCCCAAATTTAGAAAACAAAATTTTCGCTATGTAAATTTTTCTCTCTATTTTTTAGTGTGTGCTAGAAATTTCGTAGTCTAAAACAAATTTTTGGTATATAAATTTATTTTTCTATTTTTTAATCTGTATTGAAAATTTTGTTTTCAAAATTTTTGTTATGCATAATTTTTCATTATTTTTAAATGTGCATGAGAATTTCAAAAATATATTATCATTTCTTTCTTCACCAATATCATTTGGATGATTTGAAAGTGTAGAAATCAAATCATATTTAAAGACATAACTATCTCTATAAGCAAAGTAATCAATGTTTTAAAACGTGATTTTTCACTCCATTTAAGAATTTCAAATCATCAAATTTTGAATTGGATCAAGTGTAACGGATCTCCAAACAATTCTACTTCTGGAGGAATTTTCAAGGATCATTTAGACATTTTTTTTAATGGTTTTTTAGAATTGTTGGGTTTGTCTAATGCTTTACCAGCATAATTGTCAAGTGCAATGCATGCAATTGAGATTGTTGATGATAAAGACTAAAATAATCTTTAGTTTGAATGTGATTCATTTGTTACTAAATGTTTGAATTTCTTGCGTTGAATGAGATTAAGAGTCTCCAACATATTAAGAGAATAAAATTGTTGTAGTGATAAATTAGCTAATTATGGCTTTTACGTTACTGTCTTCATTTGGTGGGATACCATGTCATGCCTAGCTGTATCAAAGAAGATTTTTTCCTTAATAGATTAAATTTTCCAAATTATTGTTTCTATGTATATTTGTTTTGTCCCTACTTTATTGTTTTTTTAATGCACTTTTTTTTTCACCATGCTTTTTTTTTTCATTGTTCACTAGAATGTTTTACTGGATTTTGGCGCAATTCTCCAATATTATTTTCTTTTTATTGTATTTCAATAATATTAATTATGATGTTGCAAATGATAATTGACAACTTTAGAGTACCAACATAGTTGGTGATGAGTCATTATTGTTATGATGCTTTTACAAGTTTTGTTAAAAAACACTTTGTTTGTACGCCTTTTTTCCTTATGTTTTAATAGGCTTCTTGTTGGATGAGCCAGCTTTTGCTACATTATATTGGTTAATAATTATCTGCCAGCAAAATGGATTAACTTAAACAACTAATTATTTGTAAATTCATTTTAAATAATTGATTAATTAGTAGTACATGAACTTTCATTTTATATAAGAGACGAAAATGTCATAATCTTTAGGTGTCATTTCTAGCTGTTATTTGCACTATATCATTGAAAACTTTATAGGATATTATTAGCAACAGTTCTATTGGCAGCCGCCAGTCCGCCGTACACAAATAAATTAATGATGCTTTCTAAATTTACATGAAAAACATAATTTATTGTTAATAAATATTATTGATAAATATTTAACTTACAAGCGTAATACATGGTACTAAATAATAATTTTTTTTACATAAGATACAATATTCATTCATCCAAAACTAAAAGAATATATTCATCAAATATCAACATATATAAATTTGTTAAAATTAAAAATGATAAATCTGCAAATAAATTCACAGTACCTAAGTTAATAATATAAATCAATAAAATTCATACAAATTTGATAAAATTAATGTGACTAGAATACTCATGCTTCTAGATCTACAATGTTGATGACGCTGAAATCATTGATTGCATCTGTTTGTATTAGATCAAAGTAAATCTGAACAAAATGAACGGGCAACGAAACAAGAAAACCAAGTGTTGCACTTAGTTGACGAGATAACAAAAAAAATGATTTATGTAAAAATTACTTATTTAGACAAAATGATAGAGAAAAAACAATGTAGAACAGTGTTTTCAAAATTTATGAGAACATAAAATATTATATTAAAATTTCTTATTAAAAAACTTCTAATTTTTTTGGTAAAAAGGAAAAACCTCTAATTTACGAGTCCTAATTCAATTAACAATATTAATATTATTAGGTTGAACATTTTCTACGAAGACTTAAATTTGAATTAAAATTTCCATTTTATTGCTACTTTATATTGGATAAAAAAATCTTCTAATTTACTTAACACAAGGCTAAATTAAAAGCATATAATTTCAGCGAATTACAAAAGAAATGCATATAGCAGCTAGCTACTAGCTAGTTTGAAAGTTTTTGTCAAGAAGTTTTTCAATAGGTTTAAGTTACACGAGTCTATAGATAATTTTCTTTTAAAAGTATATAAGAACAATGCACATTTTCTTAAAAGTCAACAGGTAATTAACAACTACTGAAATGTCAAACCTTTTTTTAATTCTGGAATAAAGATTTTTTTAAGTTCTAAGGGTTTAAGATCTTAATCATTCAAAGTTGGATGGAAAAATAAGTAAAGTATAGCTAGATAGATATTACACTTAATTATAATATACTATATAAATTATACAAATATAAATTACACAAATGACAAATGTTTGATTGCTACTAAGTTATTATTATGCAATAACCGGTAACTATTTAGAGTTTGTTTGATGAAAATAATAACAAATAGAATAAAATATAACTATTATATCTTATCGCAATTCAGTTTTTGATAAACCAACATAATATGATAAATTTTTAGGCAAACATATACTTATAGTTCATTAAGTTTAATTCAATTCTTGTTTAGGTTCTTTAAATTTATTTTATCTCGATTTGATCCTTTAAATTTCATTTTATTTGTACCGTTAGTTCTTTATCTCAATTTGGACAAAGTTAATTCAATTGAAAGTTTTTATCATTTAAAACTATACCAAATGTTACAACAATTTTTCCTTTATACCAATTCTTCCAAAAACATTAATCAAATCTTATAAATTGTATATATTCATTGATTTTCTCTACAACAATTTAAACACTCGTATAACTTTAAAAGTTAGGTAATAAAGGTCAATCCATATAATCAATGTATTTAACTTGCTTCACATGAAAAGTAGTTTGAACAATTTACTTGTTTGTGATGTTTCGTTAAATCTTAACATTAGCAAGAAAATTTCGACTTAAAAGACTGCACGCGTAATTTAATAATTCTTAAAGGCGAATGGTGCAAATAAATATCACTTAAAGAATCGAATCCAAAAAAATAAAAATAAAAGACCTAAGCAAAAATTAAGCTAAACTTAAATGACTAAATGTATATTTTTGCCTAAGTTTTATTTTGAATATGAGCTGAGTTAGAAACAAGTAAGATAAGATAAATATAATAATTTCGTAGAAAAACTTCAACAGATTTACAGTTTGTCGCTTTTGACCACTCTCCCCTTAATAGGAAGAACACCTTTTAGAGAAAGGATACAAAGACCAAACCTGTCTTTCTCTCTTAAAAAGGGCATATGGATACTCAGTTACATTTATAAAATATGTATTTAAATATATAAAGTTAACATCTAAACAAATATAAATATAAATTAAGAAACAATAAAATTTGATATTAAATTTAAACATAAAATATTAATAATTAATTTTAAAAAACTGTATAATTTTATAACAAAAGTAGAGTTTTATCATTTTACATAATCTAATAAATTATTATCCAAAATTTAAAAACTCAGAATATTAATTTAAATTTTTGAAATAAATGTAATTTTTTTTGTAAAGGTAGTTTTTCTATTTATATATAATATATTATATCTTTATTTTTCTTATCTAATGACTAAAATTGAATTATTTAGTTACTCACGATTTTAAAAAAGGTTAAAATTATTTATTTAGTACTACTAATGAATTTTTTAAATATAAAACTATTTCATTATTTATTTACCTTTTTAGTATTTTTTTGTTAATTTATAATATTTTAAAATACTATGTTCATTTGAAAAAATAATAATAATTATTTCACAATGGTAACTTTGTCATTTAATTATAATATACTTTTTATCATATTATGATGAAATGTATATTAAATACATAATATTATCTTGTTTGTTATCATGTGTATATTAAACACATAATATAATAATATTTATTTTATCATTATTTCATCTTATTCTTTTGGGTCTTTTGAATGAATTTTGTTTTTTTAAAAATAAAAGTAGTTACATGGCAACCAATGACGCACTTGTGCACAAGTATTTTATTAGTTAGTGGTAAAAAATCAAGAATTACTTCTCAAGACTCATGTAAACTGCTATGAGCTAAACTAAGTAATTAAATTAAAATAATTAATAAATTTTAGTTAATAATAAGTCGTTTGAAAGAGAATCTAAATTTAAATATTAACCAAAATAATTATTAATTAAATTTTACTTATCTCTTCGTTATCTCTTCGTTGCTTTAAATTATTTAAATTATTAGGACATGTTTTCTACTAAGAACCATATAGTTAAATAAAAAAACTACTATCAGTCAGTATTGTAACATTTATCGGTTTTCCCCAAGCATGTGGTTTTTTCATCTCCAACGGCTATAATCCTCTCCACAGATACACTAACGTTAAAAAGAAGCAACGGTCATAAATAGCATGGAAAAAATTCGACCGTTGAGGGGATAACGGTCGTCTCCTTTCAGCTTTAAAATGAGCAAGTATTCCAGTCTAATCACATTCAATTTAAGTTTAACGATTCTACCAAAAATGATTGTACGATCAATTCAATTGAAGAAGAGTGAGTTTGGTTTCAACATCCATAATAAGATGATTATAAGTAATTGGCCAAAGGTATTGTTTTCATTAAATCTTTCTCTGCTTTAATATTTTCTTACGTCCAACATGGTTTTTTAATATTTTTTGTTGGATTATATATATTTTTAATTCTTATGAAATTTTAATATTTTAATTTTAGAATTCACAAAAAAAAAAAAATACAACTTTCAATTCTTTTAACAGTTCTTTTTGTTACAGTCATATATATGCAGTTTAGGAATAGTTCTTCCATAAAAAGTATATTTAAAATTTAATTTTTAAGTCTATATTTTTGTTATTTATATTATATATTTTAAAATTTTAAAAATTATAAATTTTTGTAGAGTAACTTTTTAGAATATTCTAAATATATTTAAAAAAATCATTCAAAAATTTTAAGTTAAAACACAATTAAACATATTTTATTTTAACATTAATTAAACTTGCTCACTTGACAATTTTTATAAGAATTAATAGTTATATCTACAATTGAAAAGTTGGAATTTGATGATAACCAAAAACTTATTTAATTATTTTTTTAATGAAAAAAATGTAATATATTTAGTTATTAACTATGTTACAATTTTTCCTCTTTGTCAAAGCTTAATCTCCGAGCTACGCAACTCTCTATTTTTTTTTTCTTTTATTATTGAAATTTATTTTTCTAATTGATATCTTTCAAGTTACAAAATAAACTAGAACCCAAAAAAATTAAATTGTTTAGGAGTGATTTATGTTGGCCCCAAATAAATATAATCTCTTTATTTTTCCGATATAATCTCTTTCTTTATCTTTGTTAAAATGTATTTAGGTGAGGTTTATTTATTAAATATTCTTTTTTTATTTATAAAAAAACTTAACTAAATTGTTCTAGTTTAAAAAAAAAAAAACTAAAATACTCTATTTTTTAACCCTTTCAGGACAACATTTTGGACATGCTACCAAGAAATTTTTTTTTGGGCCCTAGGTCGCATCTCGGAATGCATGCCACCATCTACACATATTATTAATTATTATTATTATTATTATTATTATTATTATTATTTTTGCATTTTTAAAATTAGCTTATTTATTATTTAATAAATTAAAAATAATTAAAATATTATAAAAAAACAAAATATGCTTTTAAATGACAAACTGGTCTACGAACCCCAATATCCCAAACTTCTCATAGCTTTCTATGTTGCTGCCAATGTATCCAAGGGTGACAATTGCATTAGTGTTATGTTAAATATTGAGCTCACTCCCATCTCGTTATGTCAAATTTTTGACATACGTGATGAAAGCCCCTATCTGTTTTCTGAAGCTTGGTATACTAGCTACAAGATTACTCGTTCCTCTGTCCTTGCCAACATTTTTATTCATCCTCCCAAGCCCCAGGTTGCCTCCAACCTCCTTCTAATCTGTAGAGTGTTACACAATATCTGTGTACACTCTGTTGTCCTTAGGGCTGACACTTATGAAAAAGTGACTGAACTCAGACATTAATATCCATCACCTAATTTCTGGATCCCCTCTTCACCTAGGAAACATTATTTTCAGGTTTATGATGAACGCTGCATCAACGAACCAGCAACTACACCTCTTCCTGAAGTCACAGGACGATTCAGTTCACTTGAATCCTTCTTGGCAAAATCAGGAGAAAAATCTCTGCTCTAAGGTCAAAAGCACCAGCATTAATGCTTATCCCATTCCTGATGACTTTGTCCCTACCATCACTGATCCCAAGGCTGAAGACCGTAGCTCCCATAAAGAGCTTCGTGCACTGAAGAAGATCCGCAAGGATCAGAAAAACTTTTTACAACCATGGCCACATTTCATCAAACACTTACGCAGTTTAGCACCCTTCTAGAATGGGTTACAGCAAATCTAGTCAAGATTGTTGCTCCAGATTATGAAAGATCTAGGCAAATCTAGTCTTATGGAAAACTCAGAAAAGGATGAGGTAAGCATTACATATTTATGTTCTTGTGAAAAATTAGAAATAGAATTTGACAATCTTTTAAATGAATCAAACACTCTAAAGTAGCTAGAATATCACTAGAAGAGGGATTGAATAGAGATAATTGATATTCATCTTCTCGAAGAGGATGAATATCAGAAGTTGAAAGCTTAGAGGTTTAGTAGATTTCCAAAAGATAAAGAGATAGAGAGATGATAATGACACACACAATTGTATACTGGTTCACCCTTTTATACTGGTTCACCCAATGAAGGCTAGGTCGAGTCTTCACACACTTGTGAGATTTTACTAAGTATCAAAAGCTATCAGCCTCTCACTGATGTTGATTACAAATTGTGTATTCTAGAGCTTCACCAAGCTTATACAATTCTTTCTTTCTGATTTCAACTTCCCTCAAGTGTTACTCACTTGAAATTTACAAGATGATATGAAGTAGTTTGGGTTGTATTACTTTCTACAAAGATATTTCAAAGATCTAGTGTAAGATTATAGAAAGTATGAAGGGACGATGGAATGCTCTTGATAGCCTTTTGATTTTTCTTTTTGTGCGTATTGTTTATGTGTATTGAATAAAGAAGAGCAGCCTTCATTTTATAGAGAAAAGTAAACTTTATGACCGTTTTCTCAAGTTATAATGATCCTTGAGTTTTGTCTTGAATTGCAAAATTTCCATTTGAATCTGTCCTCATTCAGCCTAGTACTTAAGAGGTTGATCTTCACAAAGCTTTTCTAGGAGGTTAGATCTTTCTATACGTTTTGACAACCGGAAAGTGCTTTTTCCTTTTCCAAGATATGTACTCTCTCTTTTCGTGAATAGTGTAGCCGTGAATAGTGTAGCCTTTTGTACTTTGGTACTTTTAGTTATTTCCAATGTAGGAGGACGAAGATTCAGCTAGTGTTCATCCTCTAGAGCTATTGACTTTGTTTGTTTGTGCTTTCGTCCAGCAATTTGTTTTCACTTAATTTTGACTTGGATCTGTGAAAATTATTTTGTCTTCTAAAAATGTTCATCCTCTGGTCAGGAGGTTGATATGGTATAGTCAATAGTTTGTCCTCTTGCTGGGAGGTTGAGATCTTTATTCTTGAATCTTTGGATTTGAATCCTGTTCCTTTCTTAGTAAAATACTTAAATGCACACATTAGTATAATCATAATCTTTTGAGAAAATTTTGTTATCATTAAAATAATTGAAAAAGATTTTTTCTCAACACAAGCGACCAACATTGTGAATAATTTATTTGGTGCAGACCTAGTACGCTTGAGTCGGTGGTTCGTTATATTAATAATTCATTTGATGTTCCGTCGTTCCACTGATGTAGCTAGAATATCACTAGAAGGGAGGTTGAATAAAGATATTTGAGGTTTTAAAAACTATATTTAGTTTTAAAGCTCTATCCTCTTCGAAAGGATGAATATCAGAAGTTGAAAGCTTAGAGGTTTAGTATATTACCAAAAAGATAAAGAGATAGATAGAGAGAGGATAATGACACACACAATTTTATACTGGTTCACCCAATGAAGGCTACGTCTAGTCCTCACTCACTTGTGAGATTGTACTAAGTATCAAAAGCTACTAGGCTCTCACTGAGGTTGATTACAAGTCGTGTATTCTAGAGCTTCACCAATCTTACAATTCTTTCTTTCTGATTTCTCTCAAGTGTAACTCACTTGAAGTTTACAACATGATATGAAGTAGTTTTGATTGGTATTACTTTCTACAAAGATATTTCAAAGATCTAGTGTAAGATTATAGAAAGTTTGAGGGGAGGATGGAATGCTCTTGATAGTCTTGATGTTTATCTATCTGAATGAAGAAGAGCAACATTCTTTTTATAGAGAGAAGGAAACTTTTGCTTCAAGAAAGTTGTCCTTTATGATCGTTTATTCAAGTTATAATGATCCCTGAGTTTTGTCTTGAATTACAGTATTGCCATTGAATCTGTCCTTATTCAGCCAAGCACTTAGGAGGTTGATCTTCTCAAAGCTTTCCAGTAGGTTAGATCTTTCTATACGCTTTGACAACTGGAAAGTACTTTTTCCATTTTTCCAAGATATGTACTCTCTCTTTTCATGAATAGTGCAGCTTTTGATACTTTGGTACTGTTAGTTCATTTCAATGTAGGAAGATGAAGAGGCAGCTAGTGTTCATCATCTGGTGTTCATCCTCTGATGTTCATCTTCTGATGTTCATCTTCTGATGTTCATCCTCTGATGTTCATCCTTTGATGTTCATCTTCTGATGTTCATCCTCTGATGTTCATCTTCTGATGTTCATCCTTTGATGTTCATCTTCTGATGTTCATCATTTGATGTTCATCTTCTGATGTTTATCTTCTGGTGTAGTACCCCAATTTTGTACGACTATTTAAAAAGTAATTAAAAAATAAATAATAATATAAATACTATTATTATAAAAAAATCTGAATATCATCATTTTTACAATTTAGTCCAATTTACATAAGTGTTTTCATTTAAACACCAAAAATAAAATAAGATAAAATAAAAAAAAGAAAAATTGTGAACACACTTTCTTGTTTCTTCTTTTTTTTACTATTTCTATTGTGCACATTCCTTTATCTTGCTTGCATTGTTAGCATCCTACTGCAAACTTTCCTTTATCTTGTTGGCCTTGTTAGCATCCTACCACAAACCTGTTACAAACCAGTAACTTGCTTCATTTCAGATTAATAAGGCTATTACTTGTACCACTTGTACACTCAAAATCTGATGTTGTGTAAAATTTGCAACAAAACCATACAAAATCCAGAACTTATTTTTATCTAATGAACAGAAAGATTCACCATTTTAGTCTATAAATTGAGTTCGAAAATCAGCAAAAGAGAGAGCATTATTTTTTTAGAGGAGTGAAGTTTGATTTTTCAGATAGGGCAGATTTATTTTACAAAAGAGAAGTAAAAAAAAAAAAGAGAGAGAAATTGAGTAGAGAAATAACAATACAATTTCATCTTCAAAATTATTTATTTCAAAACAAATTTGATACTAACAATAACATTCCAAGAGAAAGCAACCAGAGTAGTTACAAAGAAAAATAAACAGCAAGACGATTTAAGGTAATTTTTTTTTCTTCTCTCTTTACATTATAATTATTTTGATTTGTAAGAATAGAATAAGATAACCTTGTGAATGAAAAGTAAAAAAAACTAGAAAAAATCAAACCTTTAACGATGTCATCATCACCGCCGCTGTCTTTTGTCACTCTCCGCTTCAGCTTCTTCCTTCACTCACCCCCTCCTCCTTACCACTATTAGTTAATAACAATAATAGTGGTTTATTACCATAGCTCTCTCTATGAAAAAAGTGAAGAATATATAAATGAAAAATGAATGAAAAATGAAACTTGTTGTTGTTATACAAAAATTATGTTTTGATTTGTGAAAGTATAAACAAAAATAAGTTATGAAGAGAAGAATAGAAAAGATAAGACTGAGAACTCAATGTTGCTGGAATGCCGACCATACTTTCTTAATCTTCCCCCTCCCTCTAAGTAAATTTTCTCTCTCTTCCATTTATTCTTCCATTTGTCTCTGGTTTTAGTTTTTTTTTTGTGTGTGTTACCTTCTCCTATTTGTGCCATTCATTTCTCACGTTATATGTGTATGTGTGCCAATCGCAAGCTTGTCAAATTGACAATTGCAAGCTGTATTCTCACGTTATATGTGTATGTGTGCCAATTGCAAGCTTGTCAATTGCCAATTGCAAGCTGTATATTCACGTTTTGAGGGTACGAACCTGTGCTGCTAGCCTGGCCCGAGCATAAATCTACTTTAGTTAATATATATATATATAAATAATTTTTGAATTGGCCCAGTATTGGACCAACAGTTTTGCGAAGAAGACAAATGGTTTATTCTTCATCTTCGTCATCTTCGCTTAGGTTTATGAGGGGATCAGACTTAACTGAACCGCTGTTTGAGTAGCTTTTGGATGACTCTGTCTTGCTTTTTAGGAGTTGAGTCATTATTTGAAAGTATTCTTCTTCGCTTCTGGCAGCTGCAAGCTGAGACTGAGCGAAAGACCTTTGGGCCAAGAACTGAGTTACCTTTTCATCAGGTTTCTTGAATCGCTGTTTTTGGAGCCATATGTTGACGGCTTCAATTTTGATGCTTGGTGGAATATTGAACTGAGTCCACCACCTGATTTTGAACCTTCTTACAAGGATGATTTGAGATTCTTTTTGTTCAAAATCTAAATACCAAGCTGTAACCCATGGTAAGAAGAATTTTGATGAGAACAGTAGTAGTGGCTGAAAAGTTCGTTCTCTATTACTGGGTTTGAAATTGTTTTTGAAGAGCTGGAAGCTTTCTTGAACCTCTGGTTTGAGGATATCTGGGATAGAACCATAAAGTTTTCACCAATCAGCAAACCAATAGGGAATTTTTGTTGAGTCCATTTTGAGTTGGAAGAAAAATAGCCACGTATGACTAAATTTCTGGTTTTGAACTAGAAAAGCTTTAAACCAGGATTGTTGGTAGTTCCAGTAATTAAAGCTTTTGCAGTGGTTAAAATTTGTTTTGAAGTCTATGGGAAAGACTTTTGATGTGTGGAGTGTCGTTCCCCAATCTGACGGTGATAAGATTTTGTGGATTTTTGCAATGGAATAGGCTGTTGGGTCTTCTTTTGGGTGGTCTTGAAATGTTACTGATCCAGTAATTTCAAGAAGTGCTCTATAATAATTTTGAGTTTTTGATAGATCCCATGGCTTGAAAAACCAATTTTCTGGGAAAAGTTTTGATATAACAAACAGAGGATTTTTATTGTAAAAAACCATCCTCTATAGTTATAATATTTTGAAAATCTATTTTAATAAAATACTCAGATTTTGGTTTAAAAACAATCTGAGATTGATTTGGTTTTGAAATATTTTTTGAATTGTCTTGTTTAAAAACAAGTAATTCAAAATCTTTTTGAGGAGGTATAGAAATAACCATACTAGATGATTCTTCCTGTAACGGTTTTGAAATTATTTTCTGGCAAGGTGTTTTTTGTGAAGATGAACATTCTCCCTTTTCTAGATTTTGAAATAAAGAAAGCTCAGTTGAGAGACTGTTGATTCTCTGTTGGAGCTCATGTATTTCCGTAAATTTTTGTAATTGAAGCTTCTCTTTGAGAATTGAGGCTTCAATATCATCAATGTATTTTTGAGGTTGTTGCCTATTAAGCCATTTTTGAATCTGGTTTTGGGTATTGGTTTTGGTATCTTCTTCTACTGCGTCTGCCCAGGTTTTGATTGGATTTGCAGATGATAGAGGTTTTGGTGTTTTTTGACTGTGGTCCTTTTGGACCGTGTTTTCTTTTGGCTTTCTTGGCATTTAATCAGGACCTGTTTTGAAGGAATTCTCTGGTTAGAAAATCCGGAATTGAGTTTTGATCTCCTTTCATGAATTCAATATCAAAATCAAAAATACTAAGGATGGCTTGCCATCTTGCAAAAATTTGTTTTGATGCAATGTTTTGAACATCTTTTTGTAAAACTTCTTTGGCTGATTTACAATCAATGCGGAGTAAAAATTTTTGATTAAGTAAATCACTTTGAAATTTTGTTATGCATATGACAATGGAAAGAATTTCCTTTTTGATGGTAGAGTAGTTCTTTTGACAATCATTCCAATGTGCAGATGTATATTGGACAATACATTCTTTGCCATTGGTTTTTTGTTTAAGAATACCTCCATATCCTATGTCGGATGCATCTGTTTCTACAATTTTTTGAGCTGATGGGTCAGCTAAATGGAGGCAAGGTATTTCTTTAACTTGCATTTTGATTATTTTGACTATTTTAGTATGTTCATCTGTCCATGCAACAGGGTTTTTTCTAAGCCTATCATGGAGAGGTTTTGCAATTCTATTAATATTTGGACAGAAATCTAACATATAGTTTAGACTTCCCAAGAATCTTTGTAATTGTGTTTTATCGATGATTTTGTCAGGAAACTTTTCTGCGAAGGCTAGTGATCTTTCAATAGGAGTGATCGTTCCTTGAGATATATAGTGTCCTAAGAATCGAATTTTTGTTTGGAAAAGAGAAATTTTTGATTTTGAAACAACCAGTCCATTTTTCTTAGCGATCATGAAGAACGTTTTGAGGTGTTTGAAATGTTCTTCAATAGTTGCAGAAAAAATTAAGACATCATCAATATAGACACTGCAAAATTTTGAAAATGGATTAAAAATGTCATTCATAATTCTTTGGAATTCTGATGGGGCATTTTTTAATCCGAAAGGCATAACTGTCCATTCGTATTGCCCAAAGGGAACAGTGAATGCGGTTTTATATCGGTCTTTTGGATCAATTTGTATTTGCGAAAATCCTGATTTCATGTCGAATTTTGAAAATACAAGTGCAGAATGTAGTTTTTGCAAAAGATCTTTTTTATTTGGAATCGGGTAACGAATCCATTTTAAAGCTTTGTTTAAAGGTTTGTAATTTATGACTAGCCTTGGTGTACCCCTTTCAATTTCGGAGTTTTTATTAACGTAAAAAGCTTAGCAACTCCAAGGAGATCTAGATTTTGTTATTAGACCTTTTTGTTGTAAATCTTGAACTTCTTTTTTACAATGTTCTTCTAGTTCATGATTCATTTGAATGGGTCTTGCTTTTGTTGGGATTTGTTTTTCAGAAAAATCATTTTCATATTTTCATATGGTAAGTCTACCATGTGTTGTTTTCTATTCCGAAAAGCATTAGGTATATCAGAATAGATTTCGTTTTCAATTCGTTTTTAGAGGTCTGAAATCTTTTGTTTTAAGAAATTTGTTTGTAACTGTTTTTCTATTTTGAAAAAAGAAACATCTTGTTTAAGAAAACATAAATGTTTTTCTTTTCCTTGAATTAAACAATTTAATTCGCTTTTGTAAACTGAACAAGCTTTTAAAAGGTTTAAATTTCTTGTTCTGGGTTTTTCAATAAAAGGAAAAATGATTTTATTTTCTTTTGTTTTAAAAGAAATATTATCATAATTAACAGAATAGGGTGTTATCATGTTGATAAACGGTGTCCCTAGAATGATAGTATGAGTCATATTTTCTAGTAATACAAAAGGAGTTTTGATCAAAATTCTTCCGTTGGTAACAGAAGCTTCAGTTTTGTTTGTTATAATCATGTTGGAGTTATTGGCCGCAACAAGTTTTTCATTAGATTTTTGTAAAAATCTTTTTGGTACAATGCTACTTTTTAAGCAGTTTAGATATGCTCCTGTATCAAAAAGTGCTATTGCTTCAATTTTGAAATCGTTGGAAAAAACTAAAGTAGTTTTTATTAAGTATTTTCTTGTTGTTACAGCTCTAAGAACGAACAAGAAATCTTGAGGGATTTTTTCTAAGTTTTCAATTTTGTTTTCCTCATTTTCTTCTTCTTCATGTTCCGATTCGGAAGAATTTTGCTCTTGTAATTTGGAAATGAGATTTTGAAGAATATTTGAATCAATTTCCTATTTTTGTTTTAGAGTTTTTAATTCATTTTTCACAATCTTGATTTCTTCTTGAAGAGATTGGATTGTGACATGAGTTTGTGATTTTTTTTTTGTGCGTAAAATGTTGGTCAAGTCATAAGTTGATTTTGGAAGTAATTTTGATGAAGTAGAAGGTTGGCTTTGTTTTGGTTCAGAACTATTTAGTAATTTTTCAATTAGTTCTTTTTGAAGTCTTGTATCTTTTACTTTGTTTATTATATCAAGAATTAATTCTTGATCTTTTGTCAAAACATTTATTGATTTTAAGCTAGATTCTGATTCACTAGGAGACTCTGAGTTTCCTATGTCATCAATTTGTAGATCAATATCTTTTTCTGAAAAACCTATTTCAGAAGCTGTTTCATTTTCAGAGGTTTCAAGAAAAATTGCCTCAATTTTTTGAATAATATCTTCACTTATTTGTAGTTCATGAAGTTTTTTGTTTTTTCTACAATGTTTGGAAATGTGTCCTGGTTGGCCACATTTATAGCAAGTTACTTGTTTTGTATTTTTAGGTTGAAATTTTCTTTCAAAAGGTTTGGTGTAAGATGGTAATCCCACCATCCCTTGAGTTGGCCTGAAAATCTTGCAATTAGGAGTTCAACTATGGCCTTATCAGGGGTGTTTGTCTGGTTTTTATAAGCATTTGATGCCATAGTCATCTGTTGAAGAAGACTAAGGATATTGTATTCAGACATCCCATCTATGTTCCATTCATAGACAGTACTGGCATTGAATTTTGAATGAGAAAGAATGTTAGGTCTATTCTCATTGCCTAAGTTTGGTGCCGTAACCATGGCTAAGGGTTGACCTTGTTGCCTCTGGAGTCTGCACAAATGTTGATTTTGTTCTTTTTCACTCTTAGAAACTTGGTCTAGAGTTGTAATTGATTTTTCTAGGGTATCCTTAGCTACCAACTACCAATGGTGACGAGGTAGAAGAATTTTCTACCCTACTGAGTTGGTCTCGTAGGGCTTGAGTAAATTCTGTTTTGCCTTCTCTATATAATCTTTGGCTTGTTTTTGAAATTTGGAATGGCTTAAAAACAAGGTTTTTATGTTTTAATTCTGTTGTTTCAGTAGTAGAAATATTATTATTATTTTGATGCTCCTCTATTTTAGACAATTGTTTTGCAATTGTGCTAAGATGAGCATTTGTAAAATTGTTTTGTTGTAGGATATTCCTAATATCTTTGTTTGGGTTGTCATTAGGGATTTTGTAAGGTGCAGCCTCTATTGTTTGTTCTAGGTGTGGTATTTTGATATGTCTTAATGGTGGATGTTCGGACTGTATTTTCTTACCATTCGCCATTTCCCATTCTACAACTTTACTCCTAGTTGTTACGGGATTCACAGAATTTTGGTTTTGTTTGAACGGAAATGAAATTTTGTTTTTTGACGCATATATTATAAACCATTCAAAGAATGAAATATGGGTTTTGTTTTGTAAAAAAAATTCATAAAATTCGTTTTGAATTTCTTTTCTTTGTTCCATGAAGTTTTTGAAGAACCATGTTTTTTTTTTGTATTTTTGAAATTATAAAATTCATCATGAAGTAATTTTTTATCAACTTCAAAAGCTTTTTCTATAACGTTTAATTCGTTAATAACATTTTCAGTTATTGCAGAAGAAGACAGTGAAGTTGGTGGAGAAATGTTTGGTAAAACATTTTGTTGTTCGTCGTCAATAGTTTGAGATTTTGTATAAATTTGATGAGGGATGTTTGTGGAATAGTCAACATTTTGGAAAGAAGCACTTGGAATGCTTGAACAAGAAAATCGTGGTTTTGAATATTTTTTGTTGAGTTGTGAGGTTAGATCAACAGTATTGGTGGAGGATCCAGCATCAGAAAGTCCTTGTAAAACTTAATTTTACCTTTCCATCAATATACTGTATAACTTCCTTTAATTTTAGTGTTTGGTTTTGATTGTTCAAGAGACTTTGGTTTCGTTGCTCCTTCAAGAATCCATTCTGTTGGAAGATCTATGTCTTTCCAAAGGATGGTTTTTGGAATTACAGTGTTTGATTTTGATAGATCTGTTTGTAAAAACAGGGTTTCGCCTCTTTTGTTTTCAATATTTTTTGTTGCCGTGAAGGTTGAAAACATAGCTTTGTAATGAATTCTATAAATGATTGCTACGGGAATAGATCCGCTTAGCATTTTATAATTATGAGTTTTAATTTGCAATACAAGAGATTTTAGGATATTTGGGTCTTTTAAAGATAATGAAAAATCTGGGTAACATTCAAAATAGATGGGTCCTTGACATAAACTGGATTCAATTGAACTTATAATTGAATCTTGGAAGTTCAAGAACCTTGCATCTCGCAAAACACAAAGGATTGAAGTGTTTAAGCCTTCCCTTGTTAATGGTTCGAGATGCCTACTTGAACGAGGCCTATCTGTATGAAATTATATTTTCTTTCACAATGTTTTTGTATAGTTTTTTTAGAAAGATGTATAGTTTCAAATGGTTTTGATAACGAGACATCGTTTTCTTCAGTTTTGATTATGTAGTCTGTTTTGAGGAGATTTTGGAATAGTCCAAATTCATAGACTTGATCTCTTTTAATTTTTGTAATTTTCCAGTTGTTAATTGATTTTTGAAAGTCTTCAATAGTTATTTCTTCACTATTGGTAGGTTCCCTTTGAACTAAGGTGTTTTGAGTAGTAGATCTTGAAAAAGATGAAGGTTTACAAAATATGTTATCCATATTTAAAATTTTGTTCTTAATTTGAAAAAACTTTCAAATGATTCACTGCCCTAAACGCCTATTCCTCAGGCCTGACACGGGACTTACTACCCAGAAACTATTATTTTTCAAATTAATATTCCAATTTTAAGTATGTATAACAGATTTTATAGTCACTTAATACCCTCCCAAGTCTGATACCAATGACGCCGCGTGGATCAAAGGGTACAGAACTATAACAAAGAGAACATAAATCGAAGGCTCTCTAAATATATAGATGTTTGGATGTATGAATTGTTCTGAGGTGCATGAAGAATGTTTTGAGGTGTTTGAAATGTTCTTCGATAGTTGCCGAAAAAATTAAGACATCATCAATGTAGACAATGCAAAATTTTGAAAATGGATTAAAAATGTCATTCATAATTCTTTGAAATTCTGATGGGGCATTTTTTAATCCGAATGGCATAACTGTCCATTCATATTGACCGAAAGGAACAGTGAATGCAGTTTTGTACCGGTCTTTTGGATCAATTTGTATTTGCAAAAATCCCGATTTCATGTCGAATTTTGAGAATACTAGTGTAGAATGAAGTTTCTGCAAAAGATCTTTTTTATTTGGAATTGGGTATCGGATCCATTTTAATGATTTGTTTAGTGGTTTATAGTTTATGACTAACCTTGGTGTACCCCTTTCAATTTCGGAATTTTTATTAACATAAAAAGCCGAGCAACTCCAAGGAAATCTTGATTTTGTTATTAAATCCTTTTGTTCTAAATCGTGAAACTCTTTTTTACAATGTTCTTCGAGATCATGATTCATTTGAATAGGTCTAGCTTTCGTTGGGATTTGTTTTTCAGAAAAGTCTTTTTCATATGGTAAATCTACCATGTGTTGTTTTCTATCCCAAAAAGCATTTGGTATATATGAACAAATTTCGTTTTCAATTCTTTTTTGGAGTTCTGAAATTTTTTGTTTTATGAAATTCGTTTGTAATTGTTGTTCTATTTTGAAAAAAAGAAACATCTTGTTTTAGAAAACATAAATGTTTTTCTTTTCCTTGAATTAAACAATTTAATTCACTTTTGTAGACCGAACAGGCCTTCAAAAGATTTAAATTCCTTGTTCCGGGTTTTTCAATGAAAGGGAAAATGATTTTACTTTCTTTTGTTTTGAAAGAAATATTATCATAATTAATAGAATAGGGGGTTATCATATTGGTAAAAGGTGTCCCTAAAATGATACTATGAGTCATATTTTCTAATAATACAAAAGGAGTTTGGATGGAAACACTTCCATTTGTAACGGAGGCTTCAGTTTTGTTTTTGATAATCATGTTGGAGTTATTAGCCGCAACAAGTTTTTCATTAGTTTTTTGTAAAAATCTGTTTGGTACAATGCTACTTTTTAAGCAGTTTAGGTCTGCTCTAGTATCAAAAAGTGCGATTGCTTCAATTTTGAAATCTTCACAAAAAACTAAAGTGGTTTTTATCAAATATTTTCTTGTCGTTACTGCCCTTAGAACGAACAAGAAATCTTCTGGGATTTTTTCTAAATTTTCAATTTTATTTTCTTCATTTTCTTCTTCCTCGTGTTCTGTTTCAGAAGAATTTTGTTCCTGTAATTTGGAAATGAGATTTTGAAGAATATTTGAATCAATTTCTTGTTTTTGTTTTAGAGTTTTTAATTCATGTTTTACAATTTTAATTTCTTCTTGAAGTGATTGGATTGTGATATGAGTTTGTGATTTTGTTTTTGTTCTTAAGATGTTTGTTAACTCATAGGTGGATTTGGGAAGTAATTTTGATGAAGATGTTGAAGGTTGACTTTGTTTTGGTTCGGAAGTATTTAGTAATTGTTCTATTATTTCTTTTTGTAGTTTGGTATCTTCAACTTTGTTTTTAATATATCAAGAATCAATTCTTGATCTTTTGTTAAAACATTAATTGATTTTGAACTTAATTTTGATTCACTAGAGGATTCTGAGTTTCCTATTTCCTCAATTTGTAAAGCTAAATTGTTTTCTGATGAACCTATTTCAGAATCTGTTACATTGTCAGAGGTTTCTAAAAGTATTGCCTCAATTTTTTGGATAATTTCTTCACTAATTTGTAATTCGTGAATTTTTCTGTCTTTTCTACAACATTTGGAAATGTGTCCTTGTTGGCCACATTTATAACAGGTTATTTGTTTTGTATTTTTGGGTTGGAATTTTCTTTTAAAAGGTTTTCTCTGTTTGTAATGTTTTTGAGGTCTATAATTTTTGTAAAATTCTTGGTTGTTTGGTTTTGAGAAAAACTTTATGTGGGGTTTTTTGTATGTCTTTGAACAAGATCCTTCACAGTCTTTTGAAACATTTGTTGTGGGTAGTTCAAATTGTTTGCAAAACGATCCTAGTTCTTGTTTAGTTCGTTTCATTTCCCATTTTAGGTGTTTTTGAAGTTTTAAATCTTGACAGATTTTTAAACCTTCTTTTTGTGTGAAACTAACCAATTCTCCATAAGTTCATTGATTATATGGAATTTGGTTTGTCCCAAAGATTTCTTTGATTTTGTTTCTCACCTTTTCTCCTAAAAGAGTTGGGAGTCCAGCGAGGAATTTTTCCTTCCAAAAAGGTTGGTTTGAATCTTCCATAAGCATTACTCTTGTTAAAAAAGTATTTTTGTAGTTTTGGAACTCTGAAAGTTTTTACATTCTAAGGTTTGAAAGGAGTTCTGCATTTTTATCTTTTAAGTGAGATGGATCACCTATGGAGTGCAAACTAATAGTATGAATTAGTGTCGCAACTGCATCAGGTATTGGGTTTCCAATTTCGTCGAGGATGGGGATTCCTTCCTATGTGGTTTGGATTGCACTTAAAATTTCTAATTGTTGATTGGGTGTAAGGTGGTAATCCCACCATCCCTTGAGTTGGTCGGAAAATCCTGCAATTAGGAGTTCAGCAATGGCCTTATTAGGGGTATTAGCTTGGGTTTTGTAGGCATTTGATGCCATAGTCATCTGTTGAAGAAGACTAACGATATTATATTCAGACATACCTTTTATGTTCCATTCATAGATAGTACTGGCATTGAATTTTGACTGAGAAAGAACGTTAGGTCTATTCTCAATGCCTAAGTCTGGTGTCGTAACCATGGCTAAAGGTTGTTCTTTCTCATAGAAAACAACACATGG
This sequence comes from Cicer cuneatum, assembly GCA_037974295.1. Classification (NCBI taxonomy): domain Eukaryota; kingdom Viridiplantae; phylum Streptophyta; class Magnoliopsida; order Fabales; family Fabaceae; genus Cicer; species Cicer cuneatum. Next base: position 72,782,293 of record JBBPBO010000001.1, on the reverse strand, counting down.
TAGATTTACCATATGAAAATGACTTTTCTGGAAAACAAATCCCAACGAAAGCTAGACCTATTCAAATGAATCATGATCTTGAAGAACATTGTAAAAAAGAGATTCACGATTTAGAACAAAAGGGTTAAATAACAAAATCAAGATCTCCTTGGAGTTGCTCGGCTTTTTATGTTAATAAAAATTCCGAAATTGAAAGGGGTACACCAAGGTTAGTCATAAACTATAAACCACTAAACAAATCATTAAAATGGATCCGATACCCAATTCCAAATAAAAAAGATCTTTTGCAGAAACTTCATTCTACACAAGTATTCTCAAAATTCGACATGAAATCGGGATTTTGGCAAATACAAATTGATCCAAAAGACTGGTACAAAACTGCATTCACTGTTCCTTTCGGTCAATATGAATGGACAGTTATGCCCTTCGGATTAAAAAATGCCCCATCAGAATTTCAAAGAATTATGAATGACATTTTTAATCCATTTTCAAAATTTTGCATTGTCTCTATTGATGATGTCTTAATTTTTTCGGCAACTATCGAAGAACATTTCAAAAACCTCAAAACATTCTTCATGATCGCCAAGAAAAACAGACTGGTAGTTTCAAATTCAAAAATTTCTCTTTTCCAAACAAAAATTCGATTTTTAGGACGCTATATATCTCAAGGTACGATCACTCCTATTGAAAGATCACTAGCCTTCGCAGATAAGTTTCCTGACAAAATCATTGATAAAACTCAATTACAAAGATTCTTGGGAAGTCTAAACTATGTGTTAGATTTCTGTCCAAACATTAATAGAATTGCAAAACCTCTCCATGATAGGCTTAGAAAAAACCCTGTCGCATGGACAGAAGAACATACTAGAATAATCAAAATAATCAAAATGCAAGTTAAAGAAATACCTTGCCTTCATTTAGCTGATCCATCAGCCCAAAAAATTGTAGAAATATATGCATCTGACATAGGATATGGTGGTATTCTTAAACAAAAAACCAATGACAAAGAATATATTGTCCAATATACATCTGTACATTGGAATGATTGTCAAAAGAATTACTCTACCATCAAAAAAGAAATTCTTTCCATAGTCATATGCATAACAAAATTTCAAAGTGATCTACTCAATCAAAATTTTTTACTTCGAATAGATTGTAAATCTGCAAAAGAAGTTTTACAAAAAGATGTTCAAAATATTGCATCAAAACAAATTTTCGCCAGATGGCAAGCCATCTTTAGTATATTTGATTTTGATATTGAATTTATAAAAGGAGATCAAAACTCAATCCCGATTTTCTAACCAGAGAATTCCTTCAAAACAGGACTTGACTCATGCCCAGAAAACCTAAATAAAATGTGGTCCAAAAGGACCAAGCACAAAAAACACCAAAACCCATCTCATCGGCAAAGCCAATCAGATCTTGGGCTGAAGCCGTAGAGGAAGATGACACCAGAAACAATGCCCAAAACCAAGTTCACAAATGGCTTAACAGCCAACAAATTTCAAAACCACAAAACCTAGATGTTATTGAAGCATCAATTCATGAAGAAAAGGTTCGACTACAAAAAATTATGGAACTCCAGGAGCTCCAAAATGAAATCAAAAGTCTCTCCAATGGACTTACTCTTTTTCAAAACCTCGAGAAGGGAGAATGTTCATCTCCAAGAATCCCTTCTCAAATTATTATTTCAAAACCCTTACAGGAGGGATCATCCTGCAAAATTATTTCAAAACCCCCACAAGAAGTATTTTCAAAAATTGTTTCAAAAAATAATGAATCTCAGATTATTTTCAAACCAAAATCTGAGTATTTTGTTAAAAAAGATTTTCAAAACATTTTAACCATAGAGGATCATTTTTATAATAAAAATCTTCTATTAGTCAGTTCAAAACTTTTCCCAGAAGGCTGGTTTTTTAAACCATGGGATTTATCAAAACCCAAAATTTTTACAAGTCTATTCTTGAAATTACCGGTTCGGTAACTTTTCAAGATAACCCAAAAGAAGGACCGGTGGCTTACTCAACAACAAATATACACAAAATCATCCCACCGTCAGAATGGGGAACAAAACTTCACACACCAAAAGTTTTCACTCTTGACTTCAAAACAACAATAAACCATTGTAGAAGCTTTAATTACTGGGACTATCAACAAGCTTGGTATAATGCTTTTCTTGTTCAAAACCAGAAATTTAGCCATACATGGCTATTTTTCTTCAACCTTACAATGAATCCCGAAAAAATCCGTTACTGGTTTGCCGATTGGTGGATACTTTATGGCTCCATCCCGGATATTCTCAAACCAGAAGTCCAAGACAACTTTCACCTCTACAAAACCAATTACAAACCCAGTGACAGAGAACGTACTTTTCAACCTCTGTTACTTTTCTCAACCAAATTCTTCTTACCTTGGGTTGTAGCCTGGTATTTTGAGTTTGAGCAAAGAGAAGCACAAACCATATTAGTAAGAAGATTCAAAATCAGATGGTGGACCAAATTCTCTATTCCACCAAGCATCAAAATTCAAGCTGTTACAACATGGCTCCAAAAACAGGGATTCAAGAAGCCAGACCCAACGGCAACACAGTTCCTGGCACAAAAGTTATTTGCTCAGACACAACTAGCAGCTGCCAAAAATGAAGAAGAATACTTTGAAATCATGGCCCAACTCATAAAAAGCAAGGCCGAGTCCTCAAAAGTTTCTTCAAGCAGCGCGTCGGTCAAGTCTGACCCCTCATCAATCTGGGAGAAGACGAAGAAGAAGAATGCTTCTACATGTCTTCTACAGCAAATTAATTGGTCCAGCTTCTGGCCTGTTCAAATTGTACTAACCATTGTATTTTATTAGAATAGTTTGTTTTGTAATGGGCCTAGCCCAATATTAAAAATAAAAAAAAATAAAAAAATAAAAAATATCTTGGATTCCTTTTTTACCTTTGATGAGGCACTCTCCCTATAAATAGGGGCCTCCCCTCACTCCACAAAACACACATTGACTACACAATTCTTCTTTTGTTAGAAATCTTGAGCTCTTATCTCCAAGATTTTCCAACCTTGTAAATTTTCTTTCATTCTCAAAAATATTGTAAGTATTTTTCTAAGTGTTTCCTTTGTGTTTAATTTTATGTTTAATTTTTTGTCTTTATTTTAAAAACTTATAAGGATGCTCTGCACATGCGGCTTAGGCTGATCTTGTGCATCAGAAAACATGTTTTTCATGCATACATCCAAACATCTATAGATTTAGAGAGCCTTCGATTTATGTTCTCTTTGTTATAGATCTGTACCCTGAGATCCTGCGGCGTCTTAGGTATATATTGTGATTTCTTTTCTTCTGCTTTACTGTTATTATGCATTTAAATTTAACTTTTTTTTTATTTTTTATTTTATAAGTCTTTTCTTTTATATTAAATTTAATTAAATTTTTTTAACAAATATTAAATCCTTTAAAAATACAAAGAAATATTTTATTAAAGGCTGATTAGATATATCATCGTTTAATCTATGAGTCTTCGGGACACAAGTGGTACAATTTGATAATTCTAAAACTTATTTTTATTAATAAATTTATCTAAAATCATTTTTTTTAAATCTGATTAATTAGATGTGACATCTTTTTAATCTTTGAGTTGTTAAGACACAAGTTGTACTACTTGGTGGCTTTAAGACTCAATTTTAAAACCGAAAATAATGAAAATATTTTTAAACGGATTAACTGGATGAAACATCCTTTTACTCCTTGAGTTTTGAGACACGAGTTGTACAACTTGATTGTCTTAAAATTCACATTTTAAAATAATTATTCAAATCAAGCAAACTCTTTTTTTTTAATTTTGTTAAAATTAACCTTTTAATAACTAAACACGATTTATTTAAAAACAATCAACACATCCTCATTTTCTATCCAAGAACTACGTAGCTTTGATTTCTCCATCGCAACGGGAGATACGTAGGAGCAAGATCACACTCTTGTCAAGCACATTAATAAAAATTTCTTTTTTCCTCTTTTCTTTAAACACGTATTTATTTCAAAATCACATTAAAAATAAATAATTGATATTCATATTTAATAAAGATAAATAAATATATTTAAGTTAATACTAATTTTGCACAATTAATTATAGGTAACCGTATTTTAACGGATGTCGTAGGGTGCTAATACCTTCCCTACGCATAATCGACTCCCGAACTCAAAATTTGGTTTCAAAGACCATTTTTTTTTCTTTTTAAGGGTTTCCCAATGTTTTTCCTATTTTAAATAAACTTTGGTGGCGAGTCCATTGAAATCGAGAAACACTCGAAATTTAGACCGCGACAGCTGGCGACTCCACTGGGGCATCTTAGAGAGTCAAACCTAACATAATTAATTGTGCATAATTTTTAACTTTTTCTATATTTGTTTGATTTTCACTGGGGCTTATTATTTCTTAATAAATATTAGTTGTCATTATAATATTCTTTTAAGCTAGTAAGGCATTTATTTAATTATTTTATTTATTTATTCATTATTATTATTATTATTGTTATTATTGTTATTGTTATTATTATTTTCTGTGCATGTATATATGTTTTATTAGCAATATAGAGTTATTGAATTATGTTTATTCTACACTCTACACACACTTATGAGTGGAACCTTATACCCGGGTTTGAACAAAACTTAAGTTTAGTTTCGAGGTTGCGTAGTGATAGCCTTCTGGATGTACATCCTGTTTGGTTAGCATGAAGATCTCACCTAGAGTTTGATCCTATCAAGGGTATCGTCACTCCAAATAGTTTACCTATTGTTGTTGACAATATTCGAAAATAGGATTATTGGCTCTAGGAACCACATTTAGAATCATAGAGCCACCCTCGTGAGAATTTCACTACATAAACCAATAGTCCCTTTCATCAGAAGAACATCCATATAAACTAAAAATAACTCATACATTCAAAGCTTTATATATATATAAATACATTCACAATAATTATTCTACATAGTTTCATTCATATCTCATGATTTTTTTTTCTTCTTTTCTAAAAATAAAAAATATTTTGCATAAATTTTCAGGATTTTTGGGGAATCATACAAACCTTAGTCACATGTTAAGTGGATAATGGGATCGGAAAAAAGAAAAACTTTACTTTTAAAGTTCAAGCAACTTGATTTGAAAAGTTTAAGAGACATCAGCAATCAAATGAAAACCATACAACGTGAGAGTTTCTTTAGTAAATATGGGAAAATCCTAAACCTCTTGGCAGTAAATGTGCAAACAAGGACCCTCACGGCACTGGCTCAGTATTACGACCCTCTCTTAAGATGTTTCACCTTTCAAGACTTTCAGTTGGCCCCGACATTAGAAGAATTCTAGCGAATATTGGGTTACTCCCTAGAGAAAGGAAACCCTTATCGATATATTGGGCAACCACCAAATTTTGAGCGTAATTGCTGAAGTATTAAAAATTGACATAAGAGAGTTGGCAAGCAAAAAAGAGGAAAAATGGGCTATTCATGGTTTCTCGAGAAAATATCTTGAGCAAAAGGCACAAGATTTAGCCGTTAAAAAAGAATCGGGTACTTTTATAGATGTTTTGGCTCTCATTATCTATGGTATTGTCTTATTCCCAAACCTCGATAATTTTGTTGATTTTGCTGCCATCAATATCTTCTTGGCTTTTAACAAAAATAAACAAAATCCAGTTCCCACGGTCTTTACTGATGTGTACTACTCTTTGCATATGCGGCACGAGAAGAAAGGGGGTACAATTTTATGTTGTGTCCCAATGCTGTATACTTGGTTCATGTCTCACATGTTCAAGAAAGGGTATCATGTTGAAATTAAAAATAACTGTGAATGGGCTCAGAGTATAGCTAGCCTTACCGGGGACATAATTTCATGGTATCATAGAGAACAAGAGGTAGAAGAAGTAATATGCCAATGCGGAGACTTTCCAAATGTACCTCTCATGGGAACCAAAGGTTGTATTAACTACAATCCGATGATAGCTCTGAGACAGCTTGGCTACCCTATGTTGGAGAAACCAGATGATAAGTCATTAGAAGCTTTTGTTTTCCACAATACGGGTATAGTAGACCCACCGATGTTGCGGAGGATAAGTCGAGCTTGGGAAGTGATCATTAGAAAAGGAAGAGTACTCGGACGTAGAAATTGTGGCACAAAGGAACCCTATCTACAATGGGTAAAGAAAAGGGTCCAAGAAATCAAGCTGCCTTTCCACAATACACCATCGAATGATCAGGAGATACCTGAACCTACCCTTGTTACAAACAAAGAAGTAGAAGAACTCAAAGCATTATTGTTGAAGTCTGAAGAACAGAAAAAAGAGCTAAAAGTGAAGTTAGAAAAAGTCTCCCAAGAGAACGAGAATTTGCAATCAGAAAACACTTGTAAGAATCAGTTTATTGAGAGAAGCAACAAGAGGTTGAAAATTGAAAAGGAAAATAAACTAGACATACAAGATTGTTTGAGAGGTGCAGATGAAGAATTAGATGTGCGGAAGCAAGAAAGGAATGAAGCTATTTAAGAAGCCTATATGTGGAAGCAATTATGGGCGAAATCAGCAAGCTCTGAAAGGAATATAAAGAAGGAATTTTAAGATTTAAAGAAACAACTTGAAGAGATGGTAGCCGACTACGAGAGTCAAGTAAAGAATGAGAGGCAACACAAGGAAGAAATGGAAGAATTGCTCTCAAAACATCAAGATGCGCTAAGGATAGAAATTTGAAGAATCAAGAGGTCTATAAAGAGCTAGAAGATAAAGGCAAGCATTGGAAAGATTGCTTTTCAAAATTGGCAATTCTAGCTAATCAAGCAATCATAAATTTTGCTTGTTTTGTTTATCGATCCCCAAATTTTCTTCACTTATAACTCGAAAGGCTTATGATTCCCCAACATACAACTATAATGTAAAAAAATAAATAATTAACTAAATAATTTCATCTTCATTCCATTCATCCATACTCATAATTTTGTTTTTATCTATTTAAAAAAAAAAGAAAAAATCAATAAAGTTGTTTCCTCGACACCCTTATCAGACTCGCGCAAACTCCAAGATCATGGATGAACTTGAGCAAAACCAAGAAGTGATGAGAGTAGATGTTAGCCAACTGAAGGACAAGGTTGATCGAATCCTAGAGGCTATACAGGCTTTGGCAGAAAAGGAGAATACATATGGGATTCCTCCAACTGCAAATGAAGAACACCAAACCACTCCTTCTCACCCACCAGGCTTTACCCCAACTACTCATCAATTCCGTGCAGCGGCTATGCAATTTCCTATGTATGGTATCCCACCTGGTTATACTCTGCCTTTAGTCATCAACCCGATGGACAATAACCCAAATCACCCAGCCATCAATTCCCAAAGCTTAAACCAACCACAAATCCCATCTCCTCTCGGCTACGTGCCACCCCAAAACACTCTACCCTCATAAAACATTCCATTAAGTGCACCCCAAGCACCCCATTTCGATGCTAATGGAAATTGGCAACAACCTTAGTTTATTGGTGAAGATACACAGTCGAAAGAAAAATTACATGTTTTAGAAGAGCGAATAAAAGCAATGGAAGGTAGTAATGCCTATGGTCTTGATGCTTTTGATATGTGCTTGGTTCCTGATGTAGCAATCCCTTTAAAATTCAAGGTACCTGAGTTTGAAAAGTACAAAGGTGCCACATGCCCTAAAAATCACTTGACCATGTATTGTAGAAAAATGGCTTCTCATGCTCATGATGACAAGCTTCTCATTCATTTTTTTCAAGACAGTTTGAGTGGGGCATCACTAAATTGGTATATGCATCTCGAGCGAAATCGAATCCGTTCATGGAAAGACAGGTATAACATTGATATGGCCCCTGACAGGATGCAATTGCAAAATTCGCTGAAAAAAGACAATGAAACCTTCAAAGAATATGCACAACGGTGGAGAGAAGTGGCATCGCAAGTAGATCCTCCTTTATCTAAAAGAGAAATGGTTGGTATGTTTATGGATACTCTCCAGTCGCCCTTTTATGAAAAAATGATTGGAAGTATGTCATCAAACTTTTCTGACATGGTCATGATAGGAGAAAGGGTAGAAAGTGGTATGAGGAGTGGTAAGATTGTGTGTGGAACGAGTGGTGTAAAGAAGCCCCAGATGGGATTCACAAAGAAGAAAGAAGGGGATGCTAACGCTGTAATGGCAAACCCAAAAGTCTCTTATTCTCCATCCATGAATTCTTATCGACCTCCAAATTTTGAGCCCCCGATACCCCTCCATACATTCCATATCCATATGTGGCTACGACTGCACCAGCTCCATACCCCCAATATCACCCTTCAAGGCCACCTTATTATCAACAACCCATGCTCCAGCCACCCCCTCTCACATTTCCCCAACAAAAACAATGGAACCAAAATCCAATCCCGAATCAATACAAACCACCAGTTAATCGAGAAAAGAAGATAACCCGTTTTGACCCGATTCCCATGACATACAGCCAATTGTTGCCTCACCTACTCCAGAAATCAATGGTAGTCCCGAGACCCATGAACCTATGGAACCACCATTTCCAAAAATGGTACAACCCAAATGCCAAATGTGAGTACCATGCAGGAGCTGTAGGACATTCCGTCGAAGATTGCCAAGCACTAAAATCTAAAGTGCAAGAATTGATTGATACAAAATGGCTTACCTTCAAGGAAGACAGTCCTAATGTGGGGAGTAATCCCTTGCCGGGCCACGGAAATTCCTCTATCAACGTCATTGAAGATGAGATAGATCAATGTGCAATTAAGAGTATGGAACATGTGAAAATCCCAATGAAAATGATCTTTGCTGAGTTAAACTTGATTGAGACGATTGACAATGAGGTAGGTTGTGCAAAAGATGATCATGTGTCGACCATAGAGCCGTGCATGGAGAATAATAGATCTTTCCCAAGACCATTGAAAATCCTCTATAGGAAAGAAAATCTTGTGCCAACTCCAAATGGACCATATCCAATAATTGTTCAGGCACTAACCCCTTTTCCTTATGGAAATACCAAGGCGGTACCATGGAATTATGAAGTCACGTCTCATTTGTCCAATCACCAATTAGGTGATAGTTGTGAACCTAAGGAAATTGATGTCACCAACATTTCAGGAGTTGGTGGGATGACTCGGAGTGGTCGAGTATACGCCCCTGAACAACCTAAGAGAAAGGAGGACCGTGAGGAAAAGGGTAAAGAAGCTATGAATCATGCTATAAAAGGGCCAGAGACTAGCAAAAAGATGGTGCTTGAAGAAGAAGCTAACGAATTTTTGAAGTTTATCAAGCAAAGTGAATATGAGGTGGTGGACCAACTAAATCAAACCCCTTCTAAGATATCTGTTCTTTCTTTTTTATTAAACTCTGAAGCACATAGAAGGGCACTGATGAAAGTTTTAAATGAGGCCCATGTTACTCACAATATCACGGTTGACCAGTTTGATGGAATTGTCGGTAATATCACCGCTAATAATTGTTTGAGTTTTAGCAATGGCGAATTACCAGCTGAAGGGAAGGCATAATAAAACACTACATATCTCTGTGAGATGTCATGATCATATCTTGGCACGAGTGCTAGTTGATAATGGTTCATCATTAAATGTCATGTCGAAAGCGACACTCTCAAAACTATTTGTTGATGGAGCATGTATGAAGCCTAGTGCTATGGTGGTGAAAGCGTTTGATGGGTCCAGGAGACAAGTTATTGGCGAGATTGACCTACCGATTCAAATTGAACCCCATAACTTTGGGATAACCTTCCAAGTGATGGATATTAAACCAGCATACAAATGTCTTTTAGGGAGACCGTGGATTCATGCTGCTGGAGCGGTGACATCTACTCTCCATCAAAAGCTGAAGTTTATAGTGAACAATAAGCTGGTAATAATATATGGGGAAGAAGATATGATAGTGAGCCATCTATCTTCTACAGGCTACAATGAAAATACAGAGGAAGCCATAGAAACCTCCTTTCAAGCATTAGAAATTGTCAATGCTATCTTCATGGGTGAAGGATCTCACTTAAAAGAACCAAAGTTGTCTACCACATCATTGATGTCTACCAAATCCATGTTGGAAGGAGGAGTTTTTGCTAAGTTGGGGAAATTGTTAGATATACCAGAAAAAAATGATCGATACGGGTTGGGATATGTACCTACCAATGTTGATAAAGAAAATGCAATGAAAGAAAAAAAGGAAAACAGAATGGCTCGTTTGGAAAACCATTCACAGAAGATTCCCATGTGTGACATTAGTCAAACCTTTCAAAGCGCCGGAATAATTTATGCTGACCAGGTGGCTGTGGTGGAAGAAGAGCATGTTGGTGATAATACCCTCAAATTAGTGTACCCTTGTCTTCCGAATACCTTCCTCAACAATTGGAAGATCATCGAGTTTCCCGTGTTTGTTAATTCATGTTCAAAGTAATTATGTATTTCAACTCCTTTTGCTATGCCTAAGGCTATAAGGATAATTAATTAAGGCGCATGTATTTCAATTCCGTACTTATTATCAATAAATGCATTTTGGAATTCTCCAACCGTTTCTTTTCCTTTTCTTCTTAAAGTTACAACCTTTATTCATATTTTTTTTCCTTTTTTCTTAATTTTAATGATGCAGAGTTGAAAATGAATACGTTGAAAATAGCAACGCTAGAACCCCTTCTTGTAAGTTTGAACTCCCAATTAATCACGCTGATGAGGATTGTGAAGACAATTGTGAGCCTCCCCCAGAACTAGAAAGGTTAATGGAACAGGAAGCTAAGATAATCCAACCGTATCAAGAACTTGTTGAGGTGATCAATTTGGGGACTGAATGTGATAAGAAAGAAATTAAAATTGGTATGTCTATGAAATGAAGTGAACGAGAAAAGTTGGTTAAACTTTTATTTGACTATGTGGACGTCTTTGCATGGTCATATTAGGATATGCCTGGGCTAGATACTAACATAATTGAACACAAGCTACCACTCAAGCCTGAATGTGCTCCGATTAAACAAAAATTGAGGAGGATGAGTCCTGATATGTCACTTAAAATTAGAGAAGAGGTCAAAAAGCAATTTGATGCTGGTTTCTTAGCAGTAGCAAAATATCCTCAATGGGTGGCTAATATTGTCCCAGTTCCAAAAAAGGATGCAAAGGTTCGAATGTGCGTTGATTATTGGGATTTGAATAAAGAAAGTCCAAAAGACGATTTTCCTTTGCCTCATATTGATGTCCTAGTAGATAGCACTGCTCAATATTCTCTTTTTTCATTCATGGATGGTTTTTCAGGATACAATCAAATCAAGATGGCTCTCGAGGATATGGAGAAAACCACATTCATCACACAATGGGGAACCTTTTGTTATAAAGTGATGCCATTTGGATTGAAGAATGATGGGACAACCTATCAAAGAGCAATGGTGACATTGTTTCATGACATGATGCATAAGGAGATAGAGGTTTATGTGGACGATATGATTGCAAAATCCTGGACCGAAGAAGACCACGTGGTTAACCTTCAAAAGTTATTTGTGCGATTAAGAAAGTTCAGACTCCGTTTAAACCCTGCTAAATGCACTTTTGGCGTGAGATCAGGCAAGTTACTTGGGTTTATCGTTTGTCAAAAAGGGATAGAGGTGGACCCAAATAAAGTAAGAGCAATACAAGAAATGCCAGCTCCACGCACGGAAAAAGAAGTTTGTGGCTTTTAGGGAAGATTGAATTACATTGCCAGATTCATATCAAATCTAACTGCAACATGCGAGCCAATTTTCAGGTTGCTGCACAAAGACCAAAAGGTTGAATGGAATGAGAATTGTCAAAAAGCTTTCGAGAAGATTAAACAATACTTGTTAAAACCTCCAATCCTGGTGCCTCCAGTTCTTGGAAAACCACTTATTATGTACTTAACAGTGCTTGATGGGTCAATGGGTTGTGTGCTAGGGCAACACGATGAATCTGGTAAGAAAGAGCATGCTATTTATTATTTGAGCAAAAAGTTCACTAGATGTGAGACAAGATATTCACTGCTTGAACGAACATGTTGTGCACTAGCATGGGCTGCTCATCGGTTGAGGCAATACATGTTATGTCATACAACTTGGTAGGTGTCTAAAACGGACCCAATTAAGTACATCTTTGAGAAACCTGCTCTTATCGGAAGGATTGCCCGTTGGAAAATGTTGTTATCAGAATACGACTTGGTGTATGTTACACAAAAGGCTATCAAAGGAAGCGCATTAGCAGAGTACTTGGCCCAACAACCTATTGAAGATTATCAATCAATGCAGTATGAATTCCCTGACGAAGACATAATGACTTTATTTGAAGAGACCGAATCATCTGATAAAGAAAAATGGACGTTGATGTTTGATGGTGCTTCTAATGCATTAGGGCATGTAATTGGAGCCATTTTGATTTCCCCAGAGAACCAATTCACTCCATTTACGGCTAAATTGTGTTTTGATTGCACAAACAATATTGCAGAATACGAGGCATGTGCCATGGGCATTAAAGCAGCCATTGAATCAAAGGTAATGGTTCTTGAGGTATATGGAGACTCATCATTGGTCATCCATCAAACAAAAGGAGAACGGGAAACTCGAGATTCCAAATTGGTTCTGTATCACACGCACATCAAATAGTTGACAGAATACTTCGAGAAGATCACTTTTCACCATATTCCTCGAGAAGGAAACCAATTGGCCGACGCCTTGGCCACATTGTCATCAATGTTCAAAATAAGCGTCGATCAGGATGTGCCGCTCCTAAAAATTCAACAAAAGGATAAGCCAGCATATTGCTTATCAATAGAAGAAGAGCCCGATGGCAAAACATGGTTTTACGATATCAAATCCTATGTTAAGCATAGGGAATACCCATTAGGTATTTCGAAAAATGACAAGAGGGCTTTGAGGAGATTGTCAATGAACTTCTTTTTAAATGGTGGCGTGCTTTATAAGCGAAACCATGACATGGTTCTCCTTATATGTGTGGATAATACGAAAGCAGAGAAAATCATTCAAAAGGTCCATCAAGGTTCTTTTGGAACTCATGCAAATGGGCACGCAATGGCAAGAAAAATATTAAGGGCTGGCTACTATTGGTTGACCATGGAGTCTGATTGTTTTAATCATGTAAAGAAATGTCATAAGTGTCAAATCTATGCTGATAAAATACATGTACCGCCAACCTCTTTGAATGTCTTAACATCACCTTGGCCATTTTCAATGTGGGGGATGGATGTTATTGGGCTCATCGAACCTAAAGCTTCAAATGGGCAACGGTTTATCCTAGTAGCTATTGATTATTTCACAAAATGGGTTGAAGCTGCTTCTTATGCCAACGTGACGAGGAGGGTAGTGGTCAGATTCATCAAGAGAGAACTTATTTGTCGATATGGGCTGCCAAATAAGATTATCACAGATAATGCGACTAATCTGAACAACAAAATGATGAAGGAGTTGTGTGATAATTTCAAAATTCAGCACCATAATTCTTCGCCTTATCGGCCGAAAATGAATGGAGCTGTAGAAGGGGCAAATAAGAATATCAAGAAAATCATACAAAAGATGGTAGAAACATACAAGGATTGGCATGAAATGCTTCCCTTTGCATTACATGGCTATAGAACATCTGTTCGCACCTCAACAGGGGCAACTCCTTTCTCATTGGTGTATGGAATGGAAGCGGTACTTCCCATTGAAGTTGAAATCCCCTCGATCAAGGTCTTGATGGAAACAAAACTAGAAGAGGCAGAGTGGGTTCAATCGCGATTTGACCAATTGAATCTCATTGAAGAAAAAAGAATGATAGCTCTGTGTCATGGTCAATTGTATCAAAAAAGACTTAAAAAAGCCTACGAGAAAAAAGTTCGTCCTCGAGAATTTCAAGAAGGAGACTTGGTGTTAAAGAAAATATTGCCCATAAAAAAGGATTCTCGTGGAAAATGGACCCCGAATTACGAGGGACCATATGTGGTGAAAAAATATATCTCTAGAGGAGCTCTTATACTCGTAGAAATGGATGGAGAAGAACTTCCACATCCAGCAAACTCAGACGCAGTCAAAAAATATTATGCTTGAAAAAAATATAGGCTCGCAAGGTCAAAAACCTCAAAAGGCGACCTAGGCAAAAGTTAGAGCATCCCGATAGATTGAAAACTTGAAAGAGCGGTCTATGCAAAAGTTAGGGATATATAAAAAAAGAAGGGAATAAAGAGAATCAAGCAGTTCAAACTGGGGCAGTTATTATTCTTGGGTGCTGACCAACAGGAGTCCTAAATTACAAGAATGATTAGCGTTTGTTATCCCTTCAACTAAACATGAACACACTCATCCCTACATTGTAACCCACTGCCTCTATAACACCCAATTTTTCTTTATTATTTTGCTTTAATAGTATAATAGTACACTACTAATATTATATAAGTGTTAATATATGTTATAATTTTTTTCATGTGTGTCTTGTGTGTTTGTCTTAGTAATTGATTTAAATAATAAATATTAACTATATTTAAAATAATAATACTAATAATAATAATAATAATAATAATAATAATAATAATAATTGGGGAGTAGCCGGCCCACACATGAATAATAATAACAATAATTGATTTAATATTAATTATTTAGAGTTACTAATAATAATAATAATAATAAAAATTGGGCCTTGGCTATCTATCTATATATATATATATATATGTAAACATATACTGAAGCGATAATTATTGCAGGCAAATATCCAAACATGATATATATATATATAAGCGTAGATAGTAGGCAAATACATACGAATATAGCAGCCAACAGAGAGGGATTAGAGCAGCCGCTATTTAGAAAAAAAGGGGGATTAGTGTTGCATATATATAGCCGCCGTAACACCAAAGCCATCAGGTACAATTTTCCTCTCTGTTACCTTCCTTGATTGGAGCATGATAATGGTAGGCAGAATTATGATTATAATATGTGCATTACCTTTCATGGACAATGACAGCTTTCTTCAATTTAAACCATATACGTGAAGCCAAGTTCTTAAAAATTTCAATAAACTGTGATAGCATTATTTGATTGCTGTAATATTTTATACCATGTATTCAAGCCTAAGCATAATTGTGATTACTGTATTTTGATCTCGCTGACCCATCATAATCGATTAATGCATTGCTCAATGATTTCCTTAAACGATGAAGTACGCTGGATATATATTTTCGCATAAAAAATTTTGTTATGTGAGTTTGTGCTAAAACTGTCCTTTTGTTAATCCTTATAATTTTTATTTTATTTTATATAAATTATAGTAATACGGGACATGTGTTCTTTTATTTTAATATTTTTTTAATTGTATTAATAGACATGATATGACCGAAGTGCGTTAATGCGCAGCACATACCCTACAATCATTTTACGTCTAAAATACTCCATTTTATTTTAGTTATAATTAAATGTTGTCTACAATATTTATCAATTTAAATAAAATATAAGTACCATTAGTTCTGTTACATAGGACATATCGCTTACCTATTTTTAACATCCAAACTACACATATACGCCATAACTATTTAAATATGTGATCTTGTCTTATTTTGATTAACATTAGAAATTGTTTTAGGTTAGTATACTAATACGTTTGTTTCAACGATATTAAAGATATTTTTGGATTATATCACAAATAGCAGATAATTTATTTAGGTATTATTAATAAATAATTTATTTATCTATTGAAGCAAGTAATTAATCGGTATCTGGTCGTTGCGTTAATTTATTTATTAATTTTTGCGAACTATCAGAGACAAGGATCGACGAAGACGTGGCAAGTTAACAAACCAGATTCGTTGGGCGAATTCTTCGATTGAGCTAAGGGTGAGATGAGGTTCAATTTTATGAGTATAAAATAACATGAGATGAACGGGAATATCGAAATTCTCATATAGTCACCCGGGGCTTACTACATACGGTCGAGCCCTATTGAGTAATAATAATTAATTAATAATATACAAATGGTAATAGTGAGGACTAAAATGTATTTTAGTAACCTATAGAATTGTTGTGAGTTTAATTATATCAAGATTGTATATTGTTTAATTTTATGAAATCTTGTGTTGATTGTTATTGTGTGAATGATATGTACTTGAGTGCTCTGATTTACTGGAATTGAAACTGTGATATTACTTGAATGTACTGCCTGTTTGATTTATTCTGTGATTGATAAAATTGGAATTTTATTGTGATTGATTAATTATATATATATATATATATATATATAATGATGTAATTCTGATGTATATTGTGAGTTGAAAATTATTGAGTTGTGGCAATCGAGTAAGTATGAGATAGATGTTGTAGTTTGAAGTGAGGATTATTTTGTCATCATATAGGGAGGGTCTGACAAACCTAGTGATTCGGGGAAGTACAACTGAATGAGCCTGATCGTGGAGGGCTACAGTTGAACCGTAAGGTAAAACTGATAGACCTTGGGGGTACATCTAGTTGGGAATTCCTAAGTGGATTAGTGGGTTATTCCCTAAGGCCGGGAACTACCGTGCAAAAACAAGAGTACCCCGACCGTCGCGTATATGTGTCTCGGGTTGAGTTGAGGAGATCTATGAGGACTTGGCCATTCATGAATTGTCCGTCCACTCTTGTAGTGGCATAGCATCAGGCCTCTTAACTAAGTACTTCAGAGTAGAATGGTACCAAGTGATGAAGAAGTATAGAGTATAGGACATGCATAACATTTCATCCTTGTAACTAATTTATTGTGATTAACTTGGATTAACCTTGATATAATGTTCTTGGGTGTTTCTCATGTTTGTAATAATTTGACCATTTACGTGTTCTCCTCATTTATATTATACTATTACATAATTTTGATACTCACCCCTCGTTGTTTGTGGTTGGCGTTTGCGATGGACGCAGATGAGTTGTAAGCTGCAGGTGACGACTAGTACCATCCGAGTGGCGAGAGCATCTTGTCTCGAAGATTTCTATTATAAGTTTTTTTTGTGTGTTGTTATTGTTAACGTTTATTAAATTGGGAATTTCTGCTCTGCTAGTGACATCGGGTTGGGACTATACTTATCACTATCAGCAAACTTATATACGTATGTTTTAGAAAGGATTTTGTTGACTACTGTCATGATTTCAAGTTCTTGAACAATAATATGAGAATTTTGGATTCATATGATATGTTTATGATTGCATGATATTCTTTATCTTATAAAATATTTGGAAGTTGTTTATTTTCTTAAAGAATTACAATTTTAAAAATAATAAGCATAAAAATTAATTTGGGGTTTAGGGTATCACAGCCTCAATTATTTTTGTTCCCAATATAGTAATGTAGTTTTTTTCAATGTTGTCTTTCGATGTTGTACATTACCTTTTTTCTTTTTCTTTTATCGTCCATTCCCTAAGCTAATTTAGTCTCATGGTTGTTTGTTCTAGGATTTAAAAAAAAATGTTATTTTATGATAATAAATATTGGAATTTGAAGTAGGTGTAAACAAAAAATATTTTAATTATTTTGATATTTGAAAATATATACACGGAAACTTGATAGATTCTTAAACATGTATGGGGATGTCAACAAAAAAAAGGGGCAATCATTTTAGATAATGTACTTTGTTTTGCCTCTAAAAAAAGTCACACGAGATGTATAGAGTCATCATACAAAAAAAGGCTATTCATCCATTGAATCTTGTGGGTGCACAGAATTGTATAAGGATCGAGGAATTAAAAAAATGAACAAATATTTTATTTATATTGCAAAACACATTATTCATACATTTTGCATTCATATTTTTTTTACCTACTCAGGCATGACTTATGCATTTTCATTCACTCAACAACCTTTTGCAATGCATAATGAGTGAATCATGCATATTTAATATTTATACTCAAATTACATTACTCATCATACATTATGCATTTTTGTTACGATTATCATATACTCAACACGTGGTTTACATTTTTTTACGGTCATTCTTTAATTCTTGTCGATCTACGTATCGGTAACAAATCCGAAGACGGTAATTCTTTAATTCTTGTCGATCTACGCATCGGTAACCAATCCGAAGACGGTCATTCTTTAATTTTTGTCGATCTACGCATCGGTAACCAATCCGAAGACGATCATTCTTTTATTCTTGTCGATCTACACACCAATAACAAATCTGGAGACGATCATTCTTTCACATTCCCGTCGATCTACGCACCAGTAATAAATCTGGAGACGATCATTTAAATTCCTGTTAATCTACGATCATTTGTTCATTTATGACGATCATTTTTTTCTGTAGATATAGAAACTATTTCTTCACATTATACTCATCTTTGTCTGTCTTGTTCTAGTAGTTTTTTTTTATTTTCTTGAATACTCACACATTCATATATTGTATTTTTTTTTTATTATTTTATGATGGACAAAATATGGATCCTTATATTTACTTATCTTTTACAACGATAATATTAAAACATATTTTCTACTAAAAAATAATTAAATAGGGGCAACTGTAGTACCTCAATTTTGTCCGACTATTTAAAAGTAATTAAAAAATAAATAATAATATAAATACTATTTTTATAAAAAAATCTGAAGATCATCATTTTTACAATTTAGTCCAATTTACATAAGTGTTTTCATTTAAACAACAAAAATAAAATAAGATAAAATAAAAAAAAAAATTGTGAACACACTTTCTTGTTTCTTCTTTTTTTACTATTTCTATTGTGCACATTCCTTTATCTTGCTTGCATTGTTAGCATCATTTATCTTGTTGGCCTTGTTAGCATCCTACCACAAACCTGTTACAAATCAGTTACTTGCTTCATTTCAGATGAATAAGCTATTACTTGTACACTACAAACAAAAAAAAGGAATCTACTGTGACACTTAATTTTTATTAACACCTCTTTATTTTTCACTATAGTTACTTTTAGCTACAGAATTAGTGTCACATATTCTCTTTTAATATAATGAATTTATATTTCTTTTCAATACCGCGTCTTTTTAGCTTCCGCCACATTTCTATCTCTCTTCCTTAGTCGGTTTGCTAAAATACTCTCAAATCCCTCACTTTTTCACTGCTCCGAGTTGACTCAGTCTTCTCAACTCAACTCAACTCGCTCTCTCAACTCAAATACATTCTCTGCATTTTCTACTCTCTCTTTCTCTCTTCATCTGGTACTCTCACTCTCTCTCTCTACATTCGCTTCTGATCCGTATGATTCAGTGTGATTATCGTTTATATTTTTTATTTTTCTGTATTTCCAATCGAATTCTTGTAGTTTTAGGATTTATTAGGATTGAAATGTTGCTCTGTTTGTTTTTGAAGATTCGGATAGTTTATTGCAAGATTTGCTGTTTCGTTTTGTATAGTAACGATTTTTTTTTCATTTTTCATTGTTTTTTATGGAATTTTTAGTTTCGTTACTCAGTTGCTTCGAATTTGGACTCAATCTGTTGATTTTTTTTAATGACTTATTGTAATTTAATCGCGATGCTTTTTGAGTTATGTTTTTAATTTTCTCCCACCATAATGGGAGTGTTTGAATCTGTAGTTCCAACAACAGTTCTTCCCAGCCAAGGTAGCATAAAAACAATGCATGGACACTGCTTTTAGCGATACATTGTTGTGAAGCTGCCATGTTTGGGTGATGATGTGTTATATGGCATGAGGCATTTTTATTATTTCATCATCATAGCTTCTTTTTAAACAAAATTATATGCTTGGCCACTTTTTATAATGTACATGAAAAATCACATTTTATCAATGTTTGGTCACATATTTGAATATGTTCCTATCTATTTGAATACTACTCAAAATCGTGTCCAATCACAAGACGAAGGCTACTCAATTGATGGCTGTAATGAACTCAACCAAAATAACCACTCTATGTCTGAAGAGGCAAGTCATGTTGAAGCTGAAGGCTGACTCTTTAGAAGAAGGGACTCGTCATTTGGCTATTGAGTTTATTGTTACACTTGCTGAGGCGATGGAGCATGCTCCTAGGATGATGAGGAAGCTACCGCAGTTTGTGAATAAGCTGTTTGGTGTACTAATGAATTTGCTGCTGGATATTGCTGATGATCCTGCTGGCATGGTGTTGAGACCGAGGATGAGGATGCTGGTGAGACTGGTAACTATGGATTTGGACAGGAATGTTTGGATAGGCTTTCAATTGCTTTGGGTGGGAATACGATAGTTCCGGTTGCGTCTGAGTTGTTGCCAACTTACCTGGCTGCACCTGAATGGCAAAAGCACCATGCTGCACTCATTGCTCTTGCACAAATTGCAGAGGGTAGTTCAAAGGTATACTTTTACTAGCCAGTGTTATGCTCATCAATCATAATTGATGTTTTCTAAAACATTTATGGTATTAACTACTATTTTGTTTTTCTTTTGTAAGATTGTGCATGCTCTTTTATTGAAGTTATAATTATAATAGTTATAAATTATAATTGGACAACGTCTGGTGTTCCTGTCTCAATTTTTTTTTAATTTCAACCTTTATTTCGTTTGCATTCTGGGTGAATTATTCTGTTTCTTCAAGTCTTAGATCATTATCACTGATGGTGCAGGTGATGATAAAGAATTTGGAACATGTGTTGTCAATGGTTTTGAATTCATTTCGCGATCCACACCCCCGGGTGCGGTGGGCGGTTATAAATGCAATTGGGCAATTGTCCACAGATTTGGGGCCAGACTTGCAGGTTAAATATCACCAATTAGTGCTTCCGGCATTAGCTAGAGCCATGGATGATTTTCAAAATCCTCGAGTACAGGTTTGCACTTTTATCTAGACTTTGTACATTGTCCCCTGTACTAGTTCAAGTCACTTGGGCTTCTCTATTGTTCTCTAAATATATGTTATTTTATTCTTATCTACCATTGCATGTTCTTGATCATATTAGGTTAAAGATGGACTTGATCATCTAGCTTTACTGGATTTCATTCGCGTTCTTCCATTTGTCCCTTGATTATGTATTCTACTGGAGCCAATTAATTTTGTTTCTAGTGCTTGATCAAAGTAATCTCATGCATTTATCATCTTGTGTTACCTCACGGATTGTTTTTTAGGTTCTAGTGCTTGTTCACATAGTTTTTATACTGTTGTAACTGTCCTCAGTTCTCTAAAGGCTTTATGCTGAGTTTTTTCTACATCTGCCTTTATTTTTAACAGTTTTTTTTTGCCATTTGAGAAAAATGAAAGTTACACATCACTTCTTTAATTAATTTATATTTTATGACATATCCTTGTCAATCAATACTTCGTTGCGTTAACAAAAGAAACAGGCATAGAAAAAACAGTCACATTTTTTAAGACTGAAAATAAATAAAGAGATATTTGCTATATTAATGGATATATAACTTGTGCCGTGGAAAGCCTCCTGCACCACTTCTTCAATAGGTTAGGACAATTGACCTCTTTCTCAAACTCGTTTGGGTATCCCAGTCCCAGCTCAATCAATTGAACTATGCCTTGGAGACTATCACTACTTTCATTATTATAGATTCTAATTTCTATACCATTGTATTAGATTGATTTTAGAATCAAAATATTTCTATTGCTACTTACCCTTATTTTGAAGTGCTTGGTTTTAGTTGGTATGAGCTAAACTATGTTTGAAATTGGTGACCGTGTCCTTTTGTTATATTTATAAATGTGCTCTTTGTATTTATGCCTTTTTCCTGTTTGATTTAATGTCAACGTGATTTTGTGCTACTGTTGCAGAGACTGGCAGTGAAGATGATGGGCTATTGGATCTCAGTGATGATGATTTTTTCTTTGCTGGAAGTTCTAGTGATGAAGCTGATGCAGATGATGAATGGACAGACAAAAGCAGGTGAGCAGAGATGTTTTAGTACTTGGGCAATTATATCAATGAAACCTCGTATATACATGGTGTGCAATTTGGTCAAGGGAAATTAGGATGTTAAAAGTAGAGTATATTCTAAAGGCTTTGTTTCTGGGAATTGTATTAATGGTTGAGATGATGTTAACATACATTGTGTTTTATTTTGTTGAACTAAACTGTATAAAATTATCTATTGGTTGCAAAGAGCAGGCTTCTAGTGCTTCAAGAAAAGCCGTGTCTGGCATGTCCAGTGATGAAAAAAACCAGGTTTGCAGCAAGAGTAACAATTAATAATTTGTTGTTTTAATTTTAGATTTACTCTAATACTGAATAGATAATCACACATTATTTTTGCATTTTTAAAATATCTTCGCTCATTTTTGTAGAGGCAGATTTCTGCCAGAGCTTTGATGCCTCCTCCTCGCCCTTCAAACAAATTGTCAAGGTTTGGGTCATCTTCAGGCCAAAATTCATCTAAACAGAGATCTCAGATTTTTACATCCAGCCACACATCAAACAGAAAAAGCAGCTCAGACTTCAAAGTAAGGAAACCCTCAGACTTCAGAGCAAGGGAACCCTCAGACTTCAGAGCAAGGGAATCCTTAGACTTCAGAGCAAGGGAACCCTCAAGATCAGGGACAGGTCATGGCAGTAGTCTAAGCCAACTCTGATGCTCACAAGCCTCGGAGAAAGAGAAGACCTAAGAAGACAACCTGGCGAACTGAAACATCTTAGTAGCCAGAGGAAAAGAAAGCAAAAGCGATTCCCGTAGTAGCGGCGAGCGAAATGGGAGCAACCTAAACCGTGAAAACGGGGTTGTGGGAGAGCAATACAAGTGTCGTGCTGCTAGGCGAAGCAATTGAATGTTGCACCCTAGATGGTGAAAGTCCAGTAGCCGAAAGCATCACTAGCTTATGCTCTAACCCGAGTAGCATAGGGCACGTGGAATCCCATGTGAATCAGCAAAGACCACCTTGCAAGGCTAAATACTCCTGGGTGACCGATAGTGAAGTAGTACCGTGAGGGAAAGGTGAAAAGAACCCCCATCGGGGAGTGAAATAGAACATGAAACCGTAAGCTCCCAAGCAGTGGGAGGAGCTAGGGCTCTGACCGCGTGCCTGTTGAAGAATGAGCCGGCGACTCATAGGCAGTGGCTTGGTTAAGGGAAACCACCAGAGCCGTAGCGAAAGCGAGTCTTCATAGGGCTATTGTCACTGCTTATGGACCCAAACCTGGGTGATCTATCCATGACCAGGATGAAGCTTAGGTGAAACTAAGTGGATGTCCGAACCGACTGATGTTGAAAAATCAGCGGATGAGTTGTGGTTAGCGGTGAAATGCCACTCGAACCTAGAGCTAGCTGGTTCTCCCCGAAATGCGTTGAGGCGCAGCAGTTGACTGGACATTTAGGGGTAAAGCACTGTTTCGGCGCGGGCCGCGAGAGCGGTACCAAATCGATGCAAACTCTGAATACTAGATATGACCCCAAACTCTTGTGCTTATTCTTGGTGTTTATTCTATTATGTTGCATTACATACTTTCAATTACCTGGCATTCTAACTCAAAATTTCATTATATAAGTCTAGAAGATAAGATTGTGACCTTTTTAAGTGTTCATATCATGTGTCCGTTAAAAGCTTTTTATCTTGATAATAATTCATGTATGAATGTTTGCTAAGGACTTGCTCTTATCACTCTCACAAAAAACAACCATCTCAGAAGATGCATTCCCTATATATAAGTATATTCTAGGTTGTTAATCTCAGATAGCGGTGTGTTGCGGCCAACCCCAAAAGTGGGATGGCGCATTCCAAGATAGGCGGGATAACTGCTATTTTTTGTACAAATTACATGAATAATACTATATAAACCTATATTTAATGTAAAATTAACAAATGACTCAAACTCTGAAATATTCATAATTAGTAATAAAAATCCACAAGTCTTGCTCTTAGTCAAAACATACATTGAAATACCATCAAAAGTCAAGGAGATAGAGATGATGCATATTGAAGTCGTTAACATAGTAATAAAATAACTAAATATTAAAACTCAAATGCATGTTCTAGCATAGGAATCAAAGATGTTGAAGCCAGAATCATGAGAATATGATAAGAGGATTAATGTGTGTTTGTTTTAATGTTAGCACACACCAAAACACACTTGACTTTAAATTTCTAATTTGTTGTTATTGTGGCAACTATGTTCAGTTGAGTGTATTTGATGCCAAATTGACAACAGTCCAAAACAAACTTTACTGTTGAATACTCAAATAAATATGAAATAAAACAGGATGATAGGATGTTTCATCATACAGTGTGGGCTTAAAGTCAATACTTACATGTATATATGTGCCATCTTTGGTAGACCACTTACGATTGGTTTCTTTGTTCATCAAATGCAATGCATCCAATATTTAGTGTCCTTTCTACTCTTGATGTCTCAATTATAATACACATTTATTATTCTCCACCTGTAGGCATGATGGCGAAATTGGTTTTTTAATGGATATTTGAGGAATGCAACTATTGATATGAGGCTACGGAGGAAGGATGTGCTTCTGTTGACTGATTTAGTAGAGTATCAATTAGAAAATGCCAGTGAGCTTAGGATGTATGCAATTTGTTAGCTTTTTTTTAATTACGGTTCTTTTAGATTTTGAGGTAGGAGGTAATAGATTTGTGATAGCTTTCCATCTTCGTAGTGTAATAACACACTACCAGTTGTTGTTAAATTATGATTTAAGTCACAATCTTTCTTTTATGATTTTTGTTAATTATATATCTTTTTTATTGTGTGACAGGGTTTTAGGAGTTACTTATTGGTATTAATAATTTAGAATTACAATTAGTAGGGAGATAAAATAAATTTAATTTAATAAATAATGATAAATAAGTTTTAGTGACAGACAATACCGTAGGAATAGATCAATTCTTTATTTATATATATCTAGTTTTTAGTGACAGGCAATATCGTAGGAATAGATCAATTTTTTATTTATATTTATCTAGGTTTTAGTGACAGTCATTGTGGTAGGTAGAAATAAAAAATTTGTTGTGACAAAGTGTAGCAAGACGCCCCCTTAAAGTTGAGGGTGGATTTGAGTGTCACTCAAAGTATTATTGACCTATACCTACAATTTTTGACTTTTAATGACAAACTTTGTATGTCATAAGAAGTCAGTTTTCTTGTAGTGGTACCACTTGTACACTCAAAATCTGATGTTGTGTAAAATTTGCAACAAAACCATACAAAATCAAGAACTTAATTTTATCTAATGAACAGAAAGATTCACCATTTTAGTCTATAAATTGAGTTCGAAAATCAGCAAAAAAGATAACATTATTTTTTTAAAGGAGTGAAGTTTGATTTTTCAGATAGGGCAGATTTATTTTACAAAAGAGAAGTAAAAAAAAAAGAGAAAAGTTGAGTAGAGAAATAACAATACAATTTCATCTTCAAAATTATTTATTTCAAAACAAATCTGATACTAACAACAACATTCCAAGAGAAAGCAAACAGAGTAGTTACAAAGAAAAATAAACAGCAAGGCGATTTAAGGTAATTTTTTTTTCTTCTCTCTTTACATTATAATTATTTTGATTTGTAAGAATAGAATAAGATAACCTTGCGAATGAAAAGTAAAAAAACTAGAAAAAATCAAACTTTTAACGATGTCATCGTCACCGTCGCTGTCTTCTGTCACTCTCCGCTTCAGCTTCTTCCTTCTCTCTATCTCGGCCTCTTCTTTCCTTCACTCACCCCCTCCTCCTTACCACTATTAGTTAATAACAATAATAGTGGTTTATTACCATAGCTCTCTCTATGAAATAAAGTGAAGAATATATAAATGAAAAATGAATGAAAAATGAAACTTGTTGTTGTTATACAAAAATTATGTTTTGACTTGTGAGAGTATAAACAAAAATAAGTTATGAAGAGAAGAATAGAAAAGATAAGACTGAGAACTCAATGTTGCTGAAATGCCGACCATACTTTCTTAATTTTCCCCCCTCCCTCTAAGTAAATTTTTTCTCTCTTCCATTTATTCTTCCATTTGTCTCTGGTTTTAGTTTTTGTGTGTGTGTGTGTGTTACCTTCTCCTATTTGTGCCATTCATTTCTCACGTTATATGTGTATGTGTGTCTATATGTGTATGTGTGCCAATTGCAAGCTTGTCAAATTGCCAATTGCAAGCTGTATTCTCATGTTATATGTGTATGTGTGCCAATTGCAAGCTTGTCAATTGCCAATTGCAAGCTGTATACTCACGTTTTGAGGGTACGAACCTGTGCTGCTAGCCAGGCCCGAGCATAAATCTACTTTAGTTAATATACATATATATATATATTGTGATTTCTTTTCTTCTGCTTTATTGTTATTATGCATTTAAATTTAATTTTTTTTTATTTTTATTTTATAAGTCTATTCTTTTATATTAAATTTAATTAACTTTTTTTTAACAAATATTAAATCCTTTAAAAATACAAAGAAATCTTTTATTAAAGGCTGATTAGATATATCATCGTTTAATCTATGAGTCTTTGGGACACAAGTGGTACAATTTGATAGTTCTAAAACTTATTTTTATTAATAAATTGATCTAACATCATTTTTTTTTAAATCTGATTAATTAGATGTGACATCTTTTTAATCTTTGAGTTGTTAAGACACAAGTTGTACTACTTGGTGACTTTAAGACTCAATTTTAAAACCGAAAATAATGAAAATATTTTTAAACGGATTAACTTGATTGTCTTAAAATTCACATTTTAAAAGAAGTATTCAAATCAAGCAAACTCGTTTTTTTATTTTTGTCAAAATTAACCTTTTAATAACTAAACACGATTTATTTAAAAACAATCAACACATTCTCATTTTCTATCCAAGAACTATGTAGCTTTGATTTCTCCATCGCACTGAGAGATACGTAGGAGCAAGATCACACTCTTGTCAAGCACATTAATAAAAATTTCTTTTTTCCTCTTTTCTTTAAACACGTATTTATTTCAAAATCACATTAAAAATAAATAATTGATATTTATATTTAATAAAGATAAATAAATATATTTAAGTTAATACTAATTTTACACAATTAATTATAGGTAACCGTATTTTAACGGATGTCGTAGGGTGCTAATACCTTCCCTATGCATAATCGACTCCCGAACTCAAAATTTGGTTTCAAATACCATTTTTTTTTCTTTTTAAGGGTTTCCAAATGTTTTCCCTATTTTAAATAAACTTTGGTGGCGACTCCATTGAAATCGAGAAATACTCGAAATTTAGGCCGCGACATCTGGGTTTCTGCTTTTGGTTTTTTGCTTCTAGGTTCATCTTCTAGTATTTTGCTTCTGGTGTTCATCTTCTGGTTTTTTGCTTCTGATGTACATCTTTTGATATTCTGCTTCTGGTGTTCATCTTCTGATATTCTGCCTCTGGTTTTCTGCTTCTGGTTTTCTGGTTCTGGTGTTCAATACGATAGTTTCAAAAAGCATAGAGGATTGAATACGATAGTTTCAAAAATCATCCTCTTTCCTAAGTTCCTAATCATTGACAATTTGATTTTAATCTATCTCCCCCAAATTTGTCAACAGCAAAAAAATAGCAGGGTCCAAAGGATGGTGGTCTACTTGGATGGAGAGGAATCATCAAACGAGGAGGAGGTTGAAGGACAAGGCAGTGGTGGAGGAGGTTGAACAGAGGGTACTGGAGGTTGTGCTTTTGGGGCAACAGTCTTGACCAGATTTGCTGTGACCCATTCTAGAAGAGTGCTAAACTGAGCCAGTGTTTGATGAAAGGTGGCCATAGTTGTAAAAAGCTTTTTCTGATCCTTGCGGATCTTTTTCAGTGCACGAAGCTCTTTATGGGAGCGACGTTCTTCAGCCTTGGGATCAGTGGTGGGAGGGACAGAGTCATCAGGATTGCGAAGAATTATGGAAGCTCTTTAATGCTGGTGCTTTTGACCTGAGAGCAGATACCTTTGTTTTGCGAAGAATTTTCTCCTGATTTTCCCAAGAAGGATTCAAGTGAACTGAATCGTCCTGTGACTTCAGGAAGAGGTGCAGTTGTTGGTTCATTGATGATAGGATGAGCAGAGGGAATAGTGATAATATTTGTGGGGTATATTTTAGTAGGAGAGGAAAAGATTTGAGCCATCGTGCACGAAGATTGAGCTGGTTGGGATGGACTTGCAGGAGGATAAGGAAAGAGAAATGGTTCTTGTAGATTTTGAGATGTTTCTAGTGGATCAGATGGGAGTGGAGTTTCTGGAGGTAAAAATTTATGAGTAGTGATATTAAGATCAAAATAGAGTTTAGCATCGTCTTCCATAAGTGGAGGGGGTGAACTGTGTTCTTCATCCTCTGCTGAGGGATGGTTTTGATTTTCAAGGGAGACAAGATGAAGTTGAGGTGAAGGAAGATGTTTAGGAGGGTTGACATTTGTGGAAGGTGGTGAGGACGGGGATTTTGGTTCATTGTCATAAGGAGAATTTGATGTGACTGGAGGTTGAGGTGGTGGAGTGGAGGTTGAGTTCCTTTTTGATTTTTTCTTAGATGGCTTTTTGTGAGAGGGCTTTTCTGTGGGGTCAAGGCGCATTTGATTGACGTTTCTTGCAGAAATGTGTTATTGAAGGTAATAGAGTGTTCATCTTCTAGAGGTACTTTAAAAAATTTGAAAATTTTGGTGAGTATCATTCCATAAGGAGCTGATCTACCAAGATATGCAGCGTTCATCATAAACCTGAAAATAAAGTTTCCTAGGTGAAGAGGGGATCCATAAATAAGGTGATGGATGATCAGAATGTCTAGTTCAGTCACTTTTTCATAAGTGTCAGCCCTAAGGACAACATAGTGTACACAGATATTATGTAACACTCTACAGATTGGAAGGAGGTTGGAGACAACCTGGGGCTTGGGAGGATGAATAAAAATGTTGGCAAGGACAAAGGAATGAGTAATCTTGTAGCTAGAATACCAAGCTTCAGAAAACAGATAGGGGCCTTCATCACGTATGTCAAAAATTTGACATAACGATGTTGGGGTGAGCTCAATATGTGCCCCTTTGAGAATAACACTAATGCAATTGTCACCTTTGGACACATTGGTAGCAGCGTAGAAAGCTCTAACAAGTTTGGGATATTGGGGTTCATTGATAAGGAGGAAGGGAGACCAACCAAGTTGATCAAAGATTTCTTCCACATTCATGCCTCCTTGAGTTAAACCTTTTAGGTCAATAATTTTTCCATTAATGACAAACTTGTCCTGCCATTTTTCTGTATATTTAGCTTCCAGGAGCGTGGTTGTTGTGATTTTTTGGAGTCACTTTCTTTTTTGAAGTTTCCGTTTTGGAAGATATATGTTTGGAGGAAGGGGTCCTTGTGGAATCAGATTTCGTTGCCTCAGAATCGTCTGAGTCAATGACGTGAACAGTGTTGTCTTGAGTGGTTCGTTTAGATGATATTTTTCCAGATATGATACGTGTTGAACGTCGAAAAGGAGTTGATGATGAGGTTCTCTGAGAGGAGGTTTTTCTAGCTTTGGAGAGGTTTGAAGATGGTTGAGTGGACGGAGGAGGATGGACCATGTTGATTGGATCGGGTGAGGAAATGGTAGGGTTTGGATCATTTTGTTGAGATGAGTCACTTGAGAAGTTTTCAGAGTGATTTTCATATGAGTTTGAGGAAAACTTTCTCTTTCCAGCAGATTTGGTGCGAGCCATGAGTAGAAATTTTAGGGTTTTTCAGAGGATTTGTTTTTTTACAGTGGGTAAATGGAAGAAGACATAAGGGTTAATTTAAAGAGGAAGAGGCATAGAGTAATTATTAGTTACTGTTGGAAGGAGGAAGTATGGAGGCTGTAGGTTTAATCATTTCAGGCTAGGGAGGTGCACGAGTAACTATCCGTTGGGCAGTGATTAGGCAGCGGAAATCGAGGAGTTTTTTGCAAACAAGGAGTGTAATCAGCAGCGATAGACATGCCTCCTTCTGACTTTTGTAAATTTTCAAAATTTGGAGGAGGATAGAGGAATTTTATGAGTTGTCCATCCTCAGATTTATTGTTCTTTAAAATAATCAACCAATAATAAAAAATAAAAAGTGATAATAACATTATGATTAAGGTTTATAGTGAATCTTATTTTTAGACAATTTTTGAAACATTTATGATGGAAAGTTTTTCTAAATTTTTTTTGAAACGATCCTCCTGCAGAGGTTTGGTGAATATGTCAGCAAGCTGATTTTCTATTTCAATGAAAATTAATTCAACATCTCCTTTTTGAACATGATCTCTTAAGAAATGATGTTTAATCTCAATATGTTTAGATCTAGAGTGTTGAATAGGGTTTTTGGAAAGATTTATAGCACTAGTGTTGTCACAGAGGATGGGAATTTTTGTGTACCTTAAGGACTAGTCTTCCATTTGATTTTTTACCCAAAGTATTTGGGAGCAACATTGAGCAGCAGATACGTATTCAGCTTTTGTAGTGGAGAGAGCTATGATATTTTTTTTTACATTACCAACTTATGATAGATGAGCCAAGAAATTGACACGCTCCACTTGTGCTTTTCCTTTCAATTTTGTCACCCGCATAATCAACTTCACAATATGCCATAAGGTCAAGATTTGAGTCCTTTTTGTACCAAATTCCCAGATTGGTGGTTCCAACTAGATACCTGAAGATTCTTTTTACTGCTGTGAGGTGAGATTCTTTAGGAGATGATTGAAACATTGCACAAATACCTACTGAAAACACAATGTCAGGTCTGCTGGCTGCTAAGTATAGCAAAGATCCAATCATTCCTCTATACTCCTTTTCAGAAATAGAGGTTCCTTCATCATCTTGATGTAGTGAGGAGGATGGATGCATAGGAGTGCTCATTGATTTTGCAAGATTCATATTATATTTTTTCAGGAGATCCTTGGTATATTTTTCTTGAGAAATAAAGATTCCTGATTCCAATTGTTTTATTTGCAATCCAAGAAAGAATTTTAATTCTCCCATCATGCTCATTTCAAACTCGCTTTGCATGAGGTTGGAGAATTCTTTGCACATCTTTTCATTAATGGATCCAAAGATTATGTCATCCACATAAATTTGAACTATTAACATGTCCTCATTGTGAATCTTTTTAAACAAGGTTGTATCAATCTGACCTCTTGAGAAACCATTTTCTTTTAGAAAGCAACCCAACCTTTCATACCAAGCTCGAGGAGCTTGCTTTAATCCATAAAGAGCTTTTAAGAGCTTGAATACATGATCTGGCTTCTTTTTATCCTCAAATCCAGGAGGTTGGTGAACATAAACCTCCTCATTTAAGAATCCATTCAAAAAGGCACTTTTAACATCCATTTGATATAGTTTGATCCCTTTATGTGTGGCATAGGCAAAGAGAATTCTGATTGCTTCAAGTCTTGCAACCGGTGCAAATGTTTCATCATAATCAATTCCTTCTTGTTGGTTGTAACCTTGTGCCACTAGTCTTGCTTTATTTCGAATAATCTCTCCATCCTCATTTAGTTTGTTTTTGAAGATCCATTTGGTTCCAATGATGGATTTTTCCAAAGGATGGGGCACAAGATCCCACACTTTATTTCTTTCAAACTGAGATAGTTCCTCCATCATGGCGTTCATCCATGATTGGTCATTTATGGCTTGATCAATGTTTTTAGGTTCAACTTGTGATATCATGGCCATGTTGTTTGAATCTCCTTTAAATGATTGCCTTGTCCTAACTCCATCAGCAGTATCACCTATGATCAGGTCTGGAGGATGATACATTACAATCTTCCATCCTCTTGGAGGCTGCTGAGAGGTTGGATCAGAATTGTCCTCCTCGTTTGGATTGTGAACTTTAGAGGATGAATTATCATCTTCTTCATATTTATCCATGTTTTCTAAACACAAGTCATCAAACTCATCAAAAATAACATGCATGGATTCCTCCACAGTTTGAGTTCTAAGATTATATATTCTATATCCTTTAGATAATGTGGAGTATCCCAAAAATATACCTTTATTAGATTTTGGATCAAACTTTCCCAAATTTTCTTTATTATTAAGGATGTAGCAATAACACCCAAATATATGAAAATAAGAAATATTTGGTTTTCTACCTTTCCAAAGTTTGTATGGAGTTTTGTTTCAAATCTTTCTGATGGAAACTTGATTTGAAACATAGCAAGCTGTGTTGATAGCTTCAGCCCAAAAATATTTTTCAATGTTGGCTTCGTTTAGAATAGTTCTAGCCATTTCTTGTAAAGTTCTATTTTTCTTTTCAACAACTCCATTTTGTTGAGGGGTCCTTGGACAACAAAAATTATGGGCAATACCATTTTCATCAAAAAATGTTATGAAGGACTCATTTTCAAATTCTCCCCCGTGATCATTTCTCACTGAAATAATTTTTGATCCTTTTTCATTTTGTGTCTTTTTACAAAAATATTGAAATGCCTCAAAGGCTTCATTTTTGTGTTTTAAAAATAGGACCCAAGTAAATCGTGAAAAGTCATCAACTATAACAAATCCTTATCTTTTTCCACTAAGATTTGGAGTCTTGATAGGACCAAAAAGGTCAATATGAAGGAGTTCAAGAGGTTGATTTGTTGAAACAAAATTTTTAGAGTGAAAGCTACCTTTAGCACAAGCCTCACATACTTTGTCTTTTTCAAAATTTATTTTTGGGAGACCTTTAACTAATAATTCTAATTTTGATAATTTAGACATAGTATTCAAGCTTGTATGACCAGCCCGTTTGGGCCAAATCCATTTATCCTTTTCAATAGACATAAAACAAGATTCAGTAGGTAAATCATCTAAATACAAAACATATAAAGTCTTTTTCCTTATACCTGAGAATAAAACTCTACCCAAGGATGAATGTTTGACCTCGCATAGAGTGGGTTTAAAAATTACTTCAAATCCACTATCACAAAGTTGGTTAATGCTTAGCAAGTTATGTTTTAAACCATCAACATATTGAACATTTTTTATTTTGGCAGACTTGTTTTTACCAATAATACTTGTTCCTTTGATTTGAGCTTTATCATTGTTGCCAAATGTAACTGATCCTCCATCTTTTGATTCCAAGGAGATGAAGCAATGCTTATCCCCTGTCATATGTCTTGAGCAGCCACTGTCCAAGAACCATGGCTTTCTTTTGTTGATCAGAGGATGTACCTGTGTTAGGATTTAGAAGTGACTTAGGTACCCATATAGAATTGGGTCCTTGGTGGTTAGTCCGTCCTCTTGTAAGGATTTTCTTTTTATGATAGCAAATGGAATCATGGTGTCCATGCTTATTACAAAATGAACATTTCCTTTTGTTATTTTATGCCTTTTTCTTAGTATGACAAACTTTGATAGTATGTCCATGTTTTTTTGCAAAAAGCTCACTTAGGTCTATCCTCTAGGCTCTTTGGTAGAAAAAAAATTTCATATAATTTTTGTTTTTGAGAACTTTTAAATACTAGCTTTGTCAAAAATTCCAGATTGAGATCCCATAAGTTTTTGAAATGTTTATGTGGATTTGACAAAGTTGGTAATGTCGTTTTTTAGTTCTTCAACTTTAATTTTCAAGTCCTTCTTTTCTGTGTCCTCTTCAGGAGGATGGATTTTGACATTCTCTTTTAAAATGTTTTGTTGCTCAGACAATTTTCTATTTGATTGCTGCAAATCTAGAATGATTTTTTTTGAAATTCCTCATTCTTAGCTTGAAGTTCCTTATTTAGTTTCTTTATTTCAAAATTTTGGTTTTTAAGAACACCACATTTATGAGATAGAGTGTTTGAGTCATTTAAGAGATTGTCAAATTCTATTTCTAACTTTTCACAAGAAGGACATAAATCTGTAATGCTTACCTCATCTGTTTCTGAATTTTCCATGAGACAAATGTTGGCTTCTTCTTCTTTTTCTTGCTCAAAGGATGATTCATCACTGTCATCCCAAATTGCCATAATAGATTGGTTTTTGTTGTGAAATCTTCTTATGTTCCTTTTGTTTAGAGGGCACTCAGTTTTGTAGTGTCCCACTTTATTGCATCCATAACAAGTTATTTGGCTTTTGTCAACCTTTTCTTTTTGAGAAGATCTTTTGTCTTGTCCTCTTCTGTTGATTATTCTTTGGATTCTTCTGGAAATTAGAGCCAGTTCATCCTCCTCCTCAAAAAGAGAATAATCTGTGTTATCTTTTTTGTGATATTTTTAGAGTTTTTGGAGGATGGACTTTTAGTTTGACTGGATTTCAAAGCAATCATTTTTCCCTTTTTGCTTGGTTTATCAGCGAGCAATAAAGGTTCATGAGCTCTAAGAGTTCCAACCAGATCTTCTAACCTCATGGTGGCCAAATTTCTTGCTTCTGTTCTGGCAGTCACAATGGGCCTGCTGGATGATCCTCCTTCAGGGATATACTTAGCTTTTGACATTTTTCTTTTGGATCTTTTTCTCTTACACTGAATAGAGATATTTGAGGTTTTAAAAATTCTGTTTAGTTTTAAAGCTCTATCCTCTTCGAGAGGATGAATATCAGAAGTTGAAAGCTTAGAGGTTTAGTAGATTACCAAAAAGATAAAGAGATAGAGAGAGGATAATAACACACACAATTTTATACTGGTTCACCCAATGAAGGCTACGTCCAGTCCTCACTCACTTGTGAGATTTTACTAAGTATCAAAAGCTATCAGCCTCTCACTGAGGTTGATTACAAATCGTGTATTCTAGAGCTTCACCAAACTTACAATTATTTCTTTCTGATTTCTCTCAAGTGTAACTCACTTGAAGTTTACAACATGATATGAAGTAGTTTTGATTGGTATTACTTTCTACAAAGATATTTCAAAGATCTAGTGTAAGATTATAGAAAGTTTGAGGGGAGGATGGAATGCTCTTGATAGCCTTTTGATTTTTCCTTTTTTGTGCGTATATATCTGTCTGAATGAAGAAGAGCAACATTATTTTTATAGAGAGAAGGAAACTTTTGCTTCAAGAAAGTTGTCCTTTATGACCGTTTATTCAAGTTATCATGATCCCTGAGTTTTATCTTGAATTACAGTATTGCCATTGAATCTGTCC
Organism: Cicer cuneatum; assembly: GCA_037974295.1. Taxonomy (NCBI): domain Eukaryota; kingdom Viridiplantae; phylum Streptophyta; class Magnoliopsida; order Fabales; family Fabaceae; genus Cicer; species Cicer cuneatum. The sequence goes on along the minus strand of JBBPBO010000001.1, from coordinate 72,747,369 downwards.
TTATTCAGCTAAGCACTTAGGAGGTTGATCTTCTAAAAGCTTTCCAGGAGGTTAGATCTTTCTATACGCTTTGACAACTGGAAAGTACTTTTTCCTTTTTCCAAGATATGTACTCTCTCTTTTCGTGAATAGTGTAGCTTTTGATACTTTGGTACTGTTAGTTAATTTCAATGTAGGAGGATGAAGAGGCAGCTAGTGTTCATCCTCTGGTGCTCACCTTCTAGTGTTCATCTTCTGATGTTCATCCTCTGATGTTCATCTTCTGATGTTTATCTTCTGAGTTTCTGCTTCTGGTGTTTATCTTCTGGTTTTCTGCTTCTGGTGTTCATCTTCTGGTTTTCTGCTTCTGGTGTTCATCTTCTGGTTTTCTATTTCTGGTGTTCATCTTCTGGTTTTCTGCTTCTGGTGTTCAACTTCTGGTTCTGGTGTTCTGCTTCTGGTTCTGGTGTTCAACTTCTGCTTCTGGTGTTTAACTTCTACTTATGGTGTTTAACTTCTGCTTCTGGTGTTCAACTTCTGGAGCTAATGACTTTGTTTCATATACACGTTCATTCTTTGGACAAGAGGTTGATATGTTGTAGTCAATAGTCTTTCCTCTTGCTGGGAGGTTGAGACCTTTGTTCTTGAATCTTTGGATTTTAATCCTGTTCCTTTCTTAGTAAAATACTTAAATGCACACATTAGTATAATCATAATCTTGAGATAATTTTGTTATCAGCAAAAGAAAATTTTTCTCAACATCCCCAACAAGTAGATCCTAGTTCTTCTTTGCACGTCGAGGTGAGATTGTGCAAAGCTACATGCGTTATTGAAAAAGAAAACTCAACTCCAAATCGCCCATGTCGTATTCGCTGAGTACCACAATGTGTGACTGGAAACCATATAGAAGATTAATGTAATAAAATTTGTGTTTATTTTATTTTCACTTATTTTGTATGTGTATTTTTTATTTTTTATGTTTAATTAAATTTGTTATTTTTATGAGCTCCATTTTATTTAATTGTATTTAATAATTACTTAATAAAAGTTAAATTAATAATTAATTAAATTATAAAAATAATTAACTTTGTATTTAATTATTTAATTAAATTAATAATTAATTTAACTTACCTTAATTATTTATTTAATTAAAATAAATAAAAAAAGGAAAGTGTTTACTTATTATTAAGAAAGATGTTGACAAAAAAAAGAAGAATAATATGTGGCATTGAGAACAGTTACAAATTGGAACTATCTACACTCTCATGGTCATGCCATTGTTAATGAGTCAAACCCATTTGTGGATTCTTCTATTGCATGTTAAATAACACTGCTAATAAAAAATTGTACAAATTATAAAAATACATATATTTCCCAGTTAACAAAAATTGGACATTGAGAAATTAGTGAGAACCGATTTTCCTTCTCTAACTAAAAAAAAATTCAATTGAGAAATTGGTGGGTTAGAACCGATTTCTTACCTCTACAAAAAACAAAATGAAAAGATTGGTAGTTTGGTACTTCATTAAATTTTTAACGGTAATATAAATAAAAGCCACATAATCAATAGCAGCACATGTTAGTTCAAAAAATAATGTCCAATTAGGTGCAATGATGATATGAGTAGTAGATACAAGCTAACTTTTCAAAATATCGAAAGAATCCAAACAATCATTATCAAAAGTAAAATCATATTATGTCTTAAAGAAGATATTTTCTTACCAAGAACTATTCATTCTTTAACCATAAAGTGACCTTTTTGTTAGTTTAAAATCAAGTTGTATCAGTGCATCTCATCAAAACAATACTAAGATTGGATAAGGAAATAACATAATTTGAACCTAAAACAGAAAAATCATCTATAAATACTTCAATACATTCTCCATCATGTCGATTATATGGAGAGCATACATCTATGAGAAAGTGGCGAGAGTGTTGCACAAACCAAAGGACATCCTTTGGTGTGAAACACTCCAGCAAGACAAGTAAACGACATCTTCTCTTGGTCAAAAGGATCGCTGCTATTTGGTTTTGCCTTGAGTACCTATCCAGAAAGCAGTAACACGTTTGGTATTCCAACCTCTCCAACATTTTGTGTCCATGAACGGTAAATGAAAGTGACCATTTCTCGTTGCTTGGTTAAGCCTCATCAAGTCAATACACATTCTCCAACTAATAACAATACTGGTAGAGATCAATTCATTTTTTAATACCATACCATCATTATTAGGAACCACATGCACATGACTCGCCTTAGCAATTATCAAATATTGGATAGATCACCGCATTATCTAACAAATTTTTCTCTTTCTTTTTCACAACCTCCATTATAGTGGGATTTAACCTCTTTTGAGGTTGAGCAGCTAGTTTGAACTCAAAAGTAGGTTTTTGAGGGATTCTTTAGCAAGTATTACATAGAACCACTAAAGAACATATAGTTTGTACTATAGTTTATAGGCACTTGCTTATCAGCTGATTTGATAAAAAGAACATTTGTTAACTAAGATTTGAGATATAAGAATATGTGATTATTACATCTTTTGTGTTTATTGGTAAAATAGAATAAGCACTTATCAAATAATGAATGAGATATTGTGGGACCGTTTTTAGACACCTTCACTGGAAGCAATTTTCTATCTTGCACTTTTTGCTGGATCAACAAGGCTAGTTTCTCCATGCATAATAGAAAGGAAAAAAAAATGAGACATAGGATCCCCTGCAGAAGGCCTCGTTTTGGAGTAAAGGAATCAAGCTTTTCCCATTTCTACCTCAAGGACACGTTAGTATCAGTAGTACAATTCAAATAATGATTGACTATTTGGGGAGAAATCCAAAATCCTGTAAGTTTAGCATCAAAAAAGTCCAATCAATTGTATCATCATAAGCTTTCTGAAAATCAATTTTAAAGAGGAGAATGTTTGTTTTACCCTTCTTCCTATGCATATGATGCACAATCTCCCGAGCTATTAAAGCATTGTTAGATGTACCTTTATTGGGTATGCAGTTGCTTTGAAATAGCTCCTTAAGCCTTAGCTCAACTGACATATGTCGATATTGTACTGTTGTGTGAGTTAATTATAGTGGAATTTACCATCTCTTGTAAGATAAAAAGAAAGTTACTCTAAAAGGAGATCAATCAAAGTGTTCAAGTAAGGTCAAATCCTTATAACAAACTTTGGATATAAGCTTGAGAAGAACATTGTAGAGGTTAATAGGCCGAAACTCTTTGAAATTATAGTGGTTGTCCACTTTCTAAATAGAGATAATAAATTTTTTTGCAAGATGACTATAAATATGACTAGAGTGCAAAACAATAGCAACTAATTTCAAAACATCATTACATACATACGACCAAAAGCTCCAAAAAAACACAAGTTGAAAATCATCATGGCCAGGGGCTTTATAGGCATTCCGAAAGAATATGGCCTCCTTAACCTCCTCCATGCTTATGGGTTGGATTAAACCAAGATACAACTCAATATCTTCATATGTGTACCACACCCCTTCAATTTGTAACCCACTGATCTTATTTCTCCTCCCCCTAATCACAACTTGGGTGTGGAAGAATTTGATGTTCCTACTACCATATTTCACCCATTTCTCTCAGGATTTCTGATACCATAACATTTCCTCCTGAGGAAGAATGTCGTTATATGTAGTTTGAAGCGCGACATTGTAAGGATGATTTAACCAAGAAAAATGGAAATGAAAACACTTGTTCTTTAGGGAAGGATAATTTTTACAACTAAATAAGAGGGGATTGTGATTAGACTTGTGGCTACGAAGAACTTTCACAAGTGCATGAAAGAAATAGGAGACACCAAATAATATTAGCCAAAAATTTGTCCAACTTTTTTCTAATGTGCATACCATGTCGACCATTGTTTCTCCAAGTGAAGAGACTGCCAATAGCAATTAAATCAAACAAGGTACAATCAAACATCATATTGTTGAATTGAATGATTCTATTCAGATTAAAAGTCCCGATAATCACATCACCAACAATCATCCAAGGCCCTGGGATATTGTTAATGGAGGTGTCCAATTAGACGGTCCCACAACAATTGACGAGTACTGAGAATAGGAGAAACATAAACTTCCTAGAAGAACCAAGTCAAACCACTCTTATGAATGGAGAATGTTCTTATGAATGGAGAATGTTATAGCTTGGTAGTAACTATAAACCCGAGAAAAAACACAGTCGTTTATGTAAGAAAGAATCCAGATACCTCCCGAGAACCCACAAGCCTCTTCAATTTAGACAAAATGATAACCCAATGATAGCCATATAACACGTTCAACTCTAGCAAACGAACCATGAGTTTCATAAAAAAATAACAAAGTAGGATGATGAATAAATATAACACCCCTAATATGTCACATAGAAAGCTTCCCCAAGGCTCCACAAATGTCCAAAGAAACCAAGGATAAGTCCTTGAAGAAATCCATGCATAGCCTACACAATCAAACATATACAAACAACTTCTCGTAGGATGATGAAGTAAAGGTGACATTTGTGTTGTTTCGTTGTGACTTGCGGCGGTTGGAAACCAACTCAGAAGACTGCCATTGATGTTGAGCTTTGGGGTTCGTGAATGAAATGATTCATGGTGAAAGTAGAGAAAATGGAGCTCGAGAAACATAGGAGGGATAAGGTTGCAAAGACTAAAGAGGCCGAACAACCTGCAACAATACAGTTTGGGGATCTATGTCAATTTCTAGGGTTCGACGGTGGTACAGTTTTGAGATGTAATTTTATTGTTGTTCTTAATTACTTGCTATTTGCTGTCATAAACAATTCAATCATTATTGTTATTCTAAATAATAAATAATTTTAATTAATTTAGTACTTGCTAATTAATCTATGTGAATACGATAATATTTTATACTATTTTTGCGATAGAGTATACTAATCTAAATGAATTTTTAATGCTCCTGATTATCCTTGATAAATTGGTCATAAGTGGACATTTGCTCATGAGTTTGAGAAAATGAAATAGTGACATGTTATTTCTTGAAGACTTCTAGAAATTTATCAAATTGCTTATCATCTTGTTCATTCTTAAACCTTATAATTTATATTCAACGTTTACGAAGAAAACAAACCCTTCAATTTCAACAAGGATTTGATCCCTAAGATTGCCTATAAGATCAATGTCGACTTAAGCTCTAGTGAAATGGCTTCTAGTTGTGTTTATAGTCGTACAATATAAATGAATCCAAATACCGTCTTTCAATAGAAAAAGAGGACTTTTTCTGTCCAATATTTTCAAGGATGGCCAATAAGTTTTATTCTATATATAGAGCATTAAAAATATGGCCAGTGATTTCCATTGTTTTCAAAGCATGGTGTGGAATGACATTGGTTTGGTGTCAAATACGTTAAGACTTGGCCAATGTTAACAATTTGTTTATCAATGACATTTCCATTTATGCTAGCTTAGTGTGCACAAACTAAATTTAGCAAATGACCTTTAAGAGGCATATTCTTTTATTCAATGGTCTCTTTCCAATTTTACAATTTGATGAAGCAATTTGGATGCATGATTTTAAATTAGAGTTGTGGTTATGTTGTAAATTTTTATATTGCAGTAAAATGTGAAAAATATGGTCAATGCGGTTATAATTGCAGTTGTAATACCCTTACAGAAACTTCAAAATCTACGTATTACTATGTAATCTGTAATTACAATTGCAAACTGCAATTTAAAACTATAATTGAGTGTTACATGTAAAGTATGATGGAGCGGTTGGTTTCAACTAAATAACACTTTTTAAAATGGAGTGTATCTATAATTCTACATTGTAATGTAAATTAAGAGCATTAAAATGATGATTTTGTGTTTTGTCTCATCCTTTTGGGGCACTAGGAATAGAGTGGATGCAGTTGGACATAATGTATCCACTTAATGCAAAGGATTGTTGGAAATCCACTTCTTATGGCACCCATTAAGTACCTTTGGTTGATTAGACAGCTCAAATCACTTTAAATTTTGATTAAAATAATTTTTTAATATAGTAATAATAGATGAAAATGCACAATTTTACATTTGCCTGTCACCTAATTAATCACATAAAATAACGTGATAATTCAATTGAGAAATGATTAATTTAAATTACAATAAAAAATTATAATTAATTCAATTACATCATTAATTAATCATAATTTTTAACGTGATATTAATTAATTATATAATCAATTGAACTAATCACATTTTTACACACAATTAATTAAATATTGGAGGTGAACATAAAAATTAGGTTTCGATGAAACATTTTTGTTTTTAATAATAGATTTGGTCATGTCTCACATTTATTTTGTTTTTACTCTATTGATGATAAAAAGTTGTAATGTGAAAGATATGCAAATGGAAAGACAAATATAAGCATGCTTTTTCTAAACCTCTTGCAAGGCTTTGGAAATTTTATATGATTCCATAGGACATTGTCCTCCTCAACCATTGTGCATATCCCACTATCCTATTTTCCAAGATTGATGATTTGTCAAAAAATGACTGAAAATGCAATCAGATTCCTTATAAATCAAAACATGTTGGATTATTATATCACTTCATGAATGCAACACGCTTATCATTTTCAATTATAAATATGGATCCTTATAATCAATGTCTTTTTTTTCTTAAACTTTTTTCGTGTATTTCCTTTGACCAACTTTTTATAAAGTAGGTATTGAGTTACAAATATATAATGGAGGTCTTTGTTTTTTCTTTTATGTAAAGAAAAATAAAAATAATTGAGGCTCACTTGGATAATAAAACAAAATTGTCTATATCATTATAAAAAGAAAGTTTTCTTCAAAAAAAAAATTTAAGTTGTGTAGTACATTATTATTATAATTATTATTATTATTATTATTATTATTATTATTATTATTATTATTATGTATAATAGCTCTCGTGGTCTCTTAACTTAATTTCAGGTAACGTTTTAGTTCTTTATTTTTTTTTCATTTCAGTATTTTATATTTTTAAATAATTACAATTTTACCCTTTAAGTGGGTTTCCGTTAAGACAACGTCAAAAAATTTTCAGTTCTGTTTTCTATTGTTTTCTTCTCTTTCACATTTCGAAAACTATTGTTTGATCTTCTCCTCTCCCACCCATGAAAATTCTTATTCACAATTCTCAAAATTCAAAATTCATAGCCACCTTATGTTCAAATGAGTCAAATTTACAACTGCAAATAATAAATACCATGAGAACTCAAGAATCAACTCATTCAGAAATTAAACATATGCAAATAATAAATACCATAAAGACCCAACTAAACCCTAAAACAAATCAGAATCACATGTTTACGACAAGAACCCCAATAAACATCTAAATCAATAAACACATTACATTTCTTTTCTTGTCAATGTGGGTTTACGATTTCTTGAAGATTGATTCTGACAGTGTGTTCTTCGATTTCGTTCTTCAATTCCTTCTTGTTATCGTTCAAATTGATTTTCATGGGTGAAAGAGTAAAACGAGAAGAAAACCAGAAGACCAAATAATGGTTTTCGAAATGTGAAAGAGAAGAAAATAGAGCATAAAATTTTTTAACGCCGTCTTAACAGAAACTCACTTAAAGGGTAAAATTGTAATAATTTAAAAAATAAAATACTGAAATGGAAAAAAAAAAAGATAAAGGACTAAAACGTTACCTAAAATTAAGTTAAGGGACCACATGAGCTATTATGCCGCCTTCTTCTTCTTCTTTCTTCTTCTTCTTTTTTCTTATATTAGTGTTTTGCGTTAGTAATATTTTATTTAGGGTGCTTAAAATTATTATTTTAGTTTGAGTAAAAACAATATTGTTATTTTAGTCATTAGTCTGCCTCATACTTTTTATGTGTGCTGAAACTTTGCCTCGAACTTAATATTAGGTTATTTAACGAATATAATTAAACAAGACATTAATAAGGGAGCTGAGCTACGACGGCAATGAAGGGAGAAAGAGAACAATGGACATTGCCTGAGGAGCCACAAGTGTGAGGTCTCTTATTACTTATCCATTTTTGCCAATAACTTCGGGGACCCTAGGATGTTTGAGGTAAAACTTAAAAATATCATCATAGGAAACATGAGCTGTGGAAGAGTGTTAATTAGACTAAAGCATCATAATGTCATTAACTAGTGCTTTAACATGGACATATTTGGGTAGTTTTCTCGATTAAATTGGTGGAAGATTGGTATGGTCCATTTCAATGGATGGTCATAAGTAAGGAGGTTATAGGAGACCACTCATTGTGAAATTTAGATGAAAATTCTTAGAGGAGTCTATCCATTTTTCAGTCTCAAAGGAAGACGAAGGTGATGGTCCGGAGGACATCGAAGTTGAAGTTAATGCATGCATTGATGATGGTGTTGTAGAACGAAAAATACAAAAAAGACGGGTTTGAATTGTGTTTTATTTTAAAACGAGCTTAACAGAAAACGATGAAAACAAAATCAAATAAAAGGAAAATAGAACAACACAACTGATTTATCTTAGTTCACCACAAACACGGTAGCTACGTCAAGTCCCTTCAATATGAAATATTTAACCCACTAATTCACCAACTGAATTACACCTCCGCTAAACATCTGTTAGTCAAATTGAATGTATTCAAGTCTTCTCAATCTTCTAGCTTAGTACATTCAAGCTGTTGAGGAATACAACCATTACTGAGTTAAGTTACAAAAGAACATATTTAAGGGTTTTCAGAATAACTCACACAATAGGGTGTTTACAATGTTGTACTCTTAGAAAATATTTCTCAACACTTAGAGAAGACAAAAGATAAATACAAAAGTGCAGACACGATTGTATTGTGATTATTGTGTTACGTTGTTGCTTATGTTTTTCAATAAGGGTTGCATGTCCTTTTATAGAGATTTTAAAGTTTCTAGTTGTTGTACTGATTGCAAAATATCAACATGTATCATGAAGTTTTGTATCAAATCTTCTTATATTGATTCACCATTAAACCTTATCAAAGATATCCTTGTAATTGATTATGCGTATCTTGATATGGAAACAAAAAGAGCAAATGATATGTGATATGTTGCATAGGCCTTCAGATAGATACAAATTCATGGTGTTTATCAGATGTTAGACAAATTTGTCTTCTTTAGAGCGTTGACTATCTAGAGTATTGACTTTTTGGAGCATTGACCTTTTTTAGAGCTTGTCATTTCAAAACGATTACTTCGATCAGAGTATTTGCTTTTAAATAGAGTCATACAATCAGATGTTTAACGTGATTATCAGAGACATACAATCACTAACTTTTTTAGAGGCTAAAAGAGATCATATGCTTGTTGTGTAGTCATTAGAGCCAAACTAATCAGAGCATTGCTTATATTATCATAATCACCAAGGGCGCATTTTAGAGTGCGTTCACTAGACTTAGAATACGAAAATCAAAGAAGTCTTGGTGTTCCTTTAACTTAGATCAAGCATTAGAGGATGCAACACAAAGTCATATAAAATACCTGATTTGGGAACTGTACACTTAAACAGAATATTATTGCTTGAAATGGTTCCCACAAAATAATTGTGCTATCATCAAAACAAGTAAGAGTCATAATTCTTCAAACCAACTTGGTTCTAACATATAGGTTTTAAGCTAATTCCAAGGAAGCAAATAATGGCCAAGTTGAAAAATGAAAGGAAAAGCAAAAAATTATTGTTAGGATAATGGAAATGTCACTTAATGACAACTATAAGGACAACTATAAGGAGGCTGACGGTCTTACTCTTGAGGAATCTAGTTGATTGGATTTTAATTCTAAAAGTAAGCAAAGGTTTAATGAGTTATTGAAGGTTGGGTTAGTCATAAGCGGCCCAATTGCGTTATTATAAAGTGTGGAAGGACGTTTGAGCATTATTGAACCCCGACTTACAATTGGGGAATTAGTTTCCATGTGATGGAAATCGAGCATTAGATTTCATAGGTAATCCTATGGATAGTGATAGAGTTGTAACAAATATGGACCTGGATCTGCTATAGGCATTATGTGAAAAGAATCAAGGCTTGATTCGATTTGATGAAGGCGACAATAACTCTCAATACCTTAGATCACATGAGAACACAATGTTATATGGATTCTGAGGAAGACATGATGTCAATATTTTGAAGTCAGACAATTATCAAGATTAAAGGAAATATTTGAGTAATTGTTTCGTTGGTTCACAGAAGGCAATAGAATAATCTACTGGTGATTCGGTGAGTAACTCCAAATTTTGGGTTAGTCGTGAAGTGTTTGTGGCTAGATAAATTTGAAGATTTTCAAAGAAACTGGGAGTTACGGGAGATGAGAATGATGTGATATATGCAGAACAAAACAACATTATGGAAGAAAATGATCAAATGGTTAGGCGCCATAGGAAGAATATGCATCCCAACCCATGAAGATCCTTACACTAAAAAATATAGGGATGGGGGAAAGAGCAAATAGGAGAACAATTAATATGTCTTTGATTTGGTCTAGTAAGTTTGATGTTTTTATTTAAAAGACTAGATGTTTGAATATGAATTCACAATTTGTATGTGGTGTTTAGGGAGGTAGTTATTATAACTGAGTTATAAGACTTGTTGGAAAAACTAGGATTCTTAGGTTGGGTGGAGGTATAAAATGGAGGTGTGTTGTTGTATTTCATTAATGTCTATTCACTATGTACTTTGGAAGGGAAACAAAAAGTTTGGAAGGAATTACTCAGGTTGAAAGGTGATTCGATGCAGGGTGCCTAACAAGGGATTTTTACGTAGTGGTGGGTAGAAGGGAGATGATAGGTAGAGACTCAAATTCTACAAATTATGAACTTAGTGGTTTAAGATCTTTTAGCGATGATATAGAACTAGTTGATTTACTAGTGCTTGGTAAGAAGTTTAGTTGGTTCAAAGCGAATAGGAGTGCAATGAATCATCTTACTTATATCTTTATGTATTTAAGGGCTACTTAGAAATAAGATATTAATGTGTAGTGGATTAGCGATCGAGATATCTTTGATCACATTCCTATTTAGTCCTTTTGTGGTGTGAAGAGTAGCGGAGTAAACTTTTCAGTTTTAATAATATGTGATTAGATCTTCTGGATTATTACAGACTAATTAATGAAAGTTGAAAATCCAAAAATGTTGCAGGTTGGGCTTTTGTCTTTAAAGAGAAGTCGTAGACATTAAAGAAAGAGTTGATTGTAGATTTAAACATCAATCAAATAGTGGTAGTGGCAGAAATGTATGATCTTGATGATATGGCTGCATAGGAGAGATAGTAAGTAGCAATTTTGGACAACAATTGAGAGCAAAGGAGAGCTTACTACTTCTAAAATCAAGGGATCATTGGTTTCTTGAAGGTGATTCCAATTTTCAATGTTTCCATACTTAATTGTCTTATTAGAGGTGGAAAGCTTCCAAGAGGAGGGGTTTAAGAGAACACAATTGGAGGGATTAAATTTCCGAGGTCTAAACCAGGATGTTAAACTTTAGGGGTCTAAACGAAAATGTAATTTAGAACTAATCGTGTCATTTTCAATGATGGAAATTAAGAAGGTTGTACGGAGATGTGATGAAAACAAGAGTTCATGATGGAATGACTTTAATTTTAATGTCTTACAAGTTACACCATTCTTTACAATTAAAATTAACATAAATTTTAGAAAATGAAAATAAAAAAATGTTTTCACAAAATAAACAAATCTTTATTTTTTAACAATTTTTTTCTTCTAAAAATCTTAATTCAACAACAATGTATTTTTTTAGTGTTAAATTAGTTTTTAATTTTTATTAAATTTTAACATTTTATTTTTATTCCTTATAAAAAATTTATCAACTTTGTAGTCCCAAAAAAATATCGTTTTTATTTTTAGTTTATGTTTTAAGTTAACTCAAGGTATCCTTTTAATTTTTGAATAATTTTTTACATTTATATTTAGAATATTATAAACATCTTCTTTATCAAAATTTAAAATCTTTTAATAACTGATGAAATAAAGATGAATTTTTAAACCTTTGCCTCTTAAAATTTATATTAATTAATTAACCTTTTATTAAATAATTAGATTTTTGTGTTAGAAATTTTTATAATGTTTTTAACATACTTACAAAAATTAAAAATATTAAAAATACACATGAATTTAGTTAAAAGTAAGAACCAAATTTATTTGTTTTTGTTCTCATTTTCTTAAAAATACCCTAAATTCTGCGTTTTATCCGATTGTGTAGTTCCACGAACGTGAATTTGTTACGGATTGAATGCATTTGTCCTTAGTTTATCATTTATTAATTATATTGAGACGTAAAGAATGAAAGAGTAGTTTTATATATTTGTCGCTAGTAACAGAGATGTTAACGAAACGGCACTCTTTAGTTGCTTGTAACCGCAAAACAAAACGCAGGCGTGTTTGTGTGAGTTGAAAAATAATAAAATGAGTTAAAAACGCGATTGTGAGCTGGTTGTTGTTGGTGTCACAATCAAATCTTCTTATCTCTATGACGTAAAATGCGCCTTGTCAGAATCTCACTCGCATTCCATACATATTCCTAACCAAACTTTTCAGTTTTCCACATCTCCCTATCACCCCTTTGTATTGTCACCTACTTTTTCTATAACCTAATATCTCCCAGATTTAGGGTATCTTCTTTGCTATTACGGATTTTTTATACCGCTAAAAATATTTAACTTTAATAAATTATTTTAATAGTTGAATATAAGATTAATTGTGATTTGTTTAATAATGTTAAAAAATTTACGCCACCAGTATGTATAATTGACACAGTCGGAACCACAAAAGATTAGCAAGCACTAAATCCAAAAAAAACAAACAAGTTCGCAAGCTCATTTCAATTAAAAAAAGGTCATTTCGGTTGCAGAGAGTCTTTAAATACCTAGTCGAAACTCTAGCGCGAAAATTAGGCAAAACAGGAAAAGTCCGAAATTACAGGAAAAACTTAAAATATTGTTGAGGCCCAAGACGAACTCAAAACGGATCTGGAGCTCATATCTCATGGCAAAACTGTGACTTATGTTCGTGGCGCGATTCTCTATCCGAAAAGGTATAATAATAGGCAATCTAACACCGGACGATCATTTTCTGCGTTACCCGCCGCGTTTGTCCGCAAAGTCATTTCTTCCTCGATCCTGACTGCGAACCTTCCTACATCAAAAATTTTAACTTGCATCTTCTGTAATTTTAATAATATGTTCTATAATTCTGTTGGTGAGTTATCGAACTCTAAAAAAATTATAAGAAGGAAACTTGAATTTAAATCTAGACAAATTAACTTAATAAATAATAAATAATTTATTAATATTTGTTTATATAAAACAACTTACTTGAGAGACTAATACCTTGTACCTAACTAAGTTGATGCTTTATCATTTACATTAACCTGATAGTATAGGCCTTAATATTCTTTTTCTTTGATTATTATAAGAATAGAGGTTTTCTCCTTAACTTTTTAGATGTTTCTCGAGGGTAAAAGAATGAATTAATTACTAATTATTTTAGTGCATCACAAACTTTTTTATTATTATGACTTATGACCTAATTCGATTATTTATATTTTTGACAGAGACCTATTCGATCTTTTATTAACACAGGTATATTGTGGAAAATAAACTAAGTGATCTTATAATAAATTATGATTTTCAATTTCAAATGATACTGCGTATCTCAAATTGTTCTGAAACTCTCATTTGATATCTCTGTAAATTACATAAGCAGCTTATTAAGCTTGTAGAAAATTTTTTAAGGTTAAAAATATCACTATCACACTTTTTGTTGGTGAAATTTTACAAAGTTTAACATCTCTACTCTTTAATTTGTCTGAAAACACCGTGAACAGAGAAGTGATTAATAGGAGTTTTGATTTTCTCAATATAAATTTTTTCTATAGGATCGAAAATTTATGTCAGATAAATTAATTATGTAAAATTTTACACAAATCTAAAATTATATTTGATATGTTAATTGAAACTCATAAAGATTAATAGTGTTTAATAAAAATATATAAGACGTTAATTTTGATATTTCTCATTAATATATCAAATGATTTTATATTTGTACAAAATTTTACGTGCATTGTTTATACAATATAAATTTTCGTTCTAATGCAAAAAATAAAAAAATAAAAAGTAAAATTAAAAAAAAATAGAGATAATTAAAAGAGATTTTAAGAGAAATTTGATTGAAACAATACACACCGATAAATAGTCAATCACAATTATTTGTGATCGCAAGTCTCATGAGATTCACCGTTCCAAAATAAATATAAACTTAGAAGTTTCCATGATTTTTTTGTGAAAGATCGAAGTTCCCATAATTTAGAAGTTAGTAAGAAAACGACACTTTCACACCCTTCCTCCATTTAAAAAGTTAGTGTAATATATCTATTAAGTGATTATGTGCTCACATGAATTAGTGTATAGATCCCTACATCATCTAATTAATACATAGCTCAGTAATTGTAGAAACCGTTAGATTTATAAAAGATAAATTTTCTTTCACTAGATTTAATGGTACATATATGTAACTGTTGCATCATACTATAGGGAACCAATTCTTGAATACACAAAATAAAGGTCTCTTTCATTGTTTTATATTCATTAAATTCAATTAATAAATACAATGAAGAGTAATATTCAGTAAATTCTCATAAACATAAACCGTAGTTAAAATTTTGGAAACACATATAACACTTGGAGTAATTCATAATAATTAACCATGACTTTTTAACTAGTATATATGACTAAAAATGGAGATATCATATATAATTCATTCTTAAATTAATTCCATAGTTTTCTATTGCAATTAGATATGCTTAGAAAAGTCGTGACTTGATCAATAGTGAGTTTTGGATGTCTATTGGAGAGTTTTGAAATCTCTATACAAGTAAACAAAAGGATAAACATACTATCTATACAATAATAAAGTTATATGCTTAAATCATTCCCAACATGATTTCTCAAAATGTTGAAATACACTTTGGTAACAATAAAGAAGACTTAAAGTTGAACTTATATTGGAGGAAAAAGCATGTGACAAAAAGGGTGGAAAATGTTTTCCACTCTCACATAGAAAAACCATAATGTTTGTAATTTAGCCAAAAAGTAAGGGTCATTTTTTTATTCTTAACCATGATTAGGACAACGATTCAAAAACAAGTCCACATACATCTTTCGTGATGTGCACACATATATATCGCCGTTGGTATTTGCTATATATATAGTTGAGAAGTGTGATATTATCTCTAAAATAAAATTGCTTAGGCTTATTAAGGAGAGTACAATAGGAGGAAGGAAAATTATAACAACCTAAACTACTTTGGAGAAACGCAAAGATGGAATGGAGAAAATGCTATTTGGATGTGATATTGGTTCCTTTGGGATTTCTTATAAGCATTGGTTACCATTTGTGGCTTTGGCATAAGGTTAGAACTCAACCACAGACAACCATTGTTGGCATCAATGCAAGTGGTCGTAGAAATTGGGTTGATGCTATGATGAAGGTACTTATATTTTCAATTTTTAAAAATTAATTAAAATTTTTCATTTTTAAAATAGGTGAAATTTTGTTTTACAATCCGTTTAAAAAAAAATCCATCATTATGAATCATACTCTTTCATATTGTTAGAAGTTTTATTTATATATATTCATACATGATGAATGAATTATGTTTAAACTCCTTGTTTTTCAACTCTAAAAGTTAATATTGAACTTTAGTCTTGATAATATTCCATGTTAACTCTAAATTATTCCAATGAAGATATTTACACAAAGGTGGAGGCTAGAGAACAATCTATAGTGTTCAACTAGTTTATAATGGTCATTATGACTTATGCACATAAGATTCTATTTCAAGATGGTATTTCTCTAAGAAAAAATTGAAGAGATATTTCTCTAATTTTTGGATTGTATTTAAATTCAACCTTAGTATTTTTTATTTTTTTTGTAATTAATCATAATCTTAATTTGAGGCAAGAGTAAAAAATGTATGTACAATTTTTCATATATGAAACAATGTTGTTAATCTAGTTAACCTTTGGTGTTTCTATTTTGGGAAGAGTAATTATCAATGTACTCTTCATATTAAATCTTTTACTTACATAAAAAAAATTTAGCACACCTAATTTAATTAGTATATTTCAAGAGATCATTTTTAACTATCAAATTGTTGCGATGAAAAATTACTGGCTGATTTTTAACCTCAATCGTGTTTGAATTTATCATAGAGCATTTCCTTGGAGAATAAGAATTAATATAGATTATTCAAAAGCAAAGAAGTTATCTACACAAAATATAGGATATGCTATTTAATTTCTTTGCATTTAGCTTTTCTTAATTTATTCTTGTTCGTACGAGATAAAATGTCATTCTAACAACAAAGACACTAAAAAAAAAAAAGCAAAAAAGAATGTTCTTTCTGAATGGTATAAAATTAGGTGATATCCAATAACTCAAGTGCTTTGTAGCTAGACCAAGATAATGTGCATGTACAAATCCACTAACTAATGTTATTTTTTAAAAGAGAAATTCTATGATTAATTTGTGCTGCAAACTGTTTATATAAAGTTCTTTAATTTAAGATTTACACTAATCCTTACCAATAACATATTAGCACATCTTCTCAAACCACTACCTAGCCATAGTTTTCACTCTCACTTTATATAATTTCCAAATAAAAATATCTTAAAATTCCATTAAAAAATCTTAAAAATAATGTGTAGATACAAATTGAGGTTGACACCTATTGTAGAATGTAACATTCTGCTTGTACTAGCTGTGAGCTCATGACTTATATTAAAATCTGATTTCTCTTAATCTAAATTTTTATGTATAACATATTTCATAAACCATGGGGACTCAACGTATTTAAATTTTTATATAAAAAATATATATAATGTTAGATTATTTAATTTAAAATTACTTTTTTAATGTTTTTTGAAAAAATTAATTATGATGTGTTGAATTATGGCAGGACAATGAGAAGAAAAACATCCTAGCTGTTCAATCACTAAGGAACACAATCATGGGGGCCACATTAATGGCCACAACCTCAATTCTACTATGTTCAGGTCTAGCAGCAGTTATAAGCAGCACTTATAGTGTGAAGAAACCACTCAACGATGCAATTTATGGGGCACATGGAGAATTCATGGTAGCACTAAAATATGTCACACTCCTCACAATTTTCCTCTTCTCATTTTTTTGCCACTCTCTTGCAATAAGGTTCATAAATCAAGTGAACATTTTAATCAACACACCTCAAGATCCTATGTCACTTGTGACACCAGAATATATATTTGAAATTTTGGAGAAAGGTTTCATTTTAAATGCTGTTGGAAATAGGCTTTTCTATGCAGGGCTTCCTATGTTGCTTTGGATTTTTGGTCCTGTTTTGGTTTTTCTTTGTTCTATTACTATGGTTCCTGTGCTTTATAATCTTGATTTTGTGTACACTAGTGGGAAGGGAAAAATGGATGTGGATCAAAAAGAGGATTATGTTTGAATTGTAATATGTTAAAATTAAATATACATATATGTCAGAAGATTTGCTATATTGTTGTAGTGACATTATTACAATCTTATATAATATTGTGACATTGTTGGTAAAAATTCTGGAAATTAAAAGGTTTTGTTCAATAATTGATGAAGGTTTTTTTTTTTTTTTTGCATTTTTTTTTTGTCTTTAGAGGTTTTCTTTTTACATTTTAATAATATAAAATGTGTGAGATGCCCATGGTAACATAAAAAGTTGCTCTGTGTGTGTGTTTTTCTTGTTATTGATTTTTCTAAGTCAAAATCTTTAAGAAATTAAAATTATCTTAATCCAATTATTACCATTATATATGCTATAGTGGTAAGATGATAGTGATTATTTGATGTGAAAAGATATAAATTTCCTTTAAAGCAAAAAATGAAAAAGTTTATAGCACCTGCAAGTGAAATATCATAAGAGACTGAACTATTGCGCTATGTTTTGTGAAAAAGCACAAGGTCTAAGTCACTTGAATTCTAAAGGTGGAGAAAACCCTATTGGCAACTACCATACTATTTAGATTAATGTGTTCAAAAAGTTTTATTGTTCTTTAGCGTATACAGTGATTTTATAATTAGAGTTAAGTTTATTGTGTCTCTCGGACTCAAATCTAATTAAGGTGTGTGGTATCTATTGAATATTCTTGTATTGATTAATGATTGAGATGGTACTAAACAGAGACTTACGCGAGTTATGGCCATATCTCAAGCTAACCTTGAAGCTTGTTCGATCAGCTATCTTTTTTACAGACTAATATATTTAGTATCTTAACCATGTTTCTGTGCAGATTGGGTCATCCTTGTCTTCCTTGGTAGGTTGATCCAGTGGTCCAATAAATTGGTACTAAATATAGTCTCTAAGTGTCAAGGTCAAAGAACATAGGCGTTTAGGATTGACCAATTGGTCCAATAAATTGACAACGAACACAACTCTCAAATGTTAAAACCGTACAATGTAGACGTTTATGATTGACCGAGTGATCCAATACATTAATATCGAACATGGTATTAGTTTAATTTAGCAGTGGGTCATAAATGGATTAAAAGACCTAATTCCTTTTTTTTTTTTATAAGCAAATGACCTAATTATTTGTTTTGATTATATTAATCTGTATCTATGTCATTTTGCTTTATTGTACTTGTACCAGTTTTATGAAATATTTAGTGTGGGCTCAACACTTTTCATTCCTTCTCCATTTTTTTCAAAATACTTTAGTAAAAATATTTAAGAATATCTTTTGTTTCTAATTTATTTCAATTTCTTTTAGCAATATGTTCTATTCATCTAAATAATAAACATTTTTCAAGAAACTTATACTGCACTTCTTTTCTTCATCTTATTTTTTAGCTTACCAAATAGGGAAAACAAATACTAATTAGTTGAATTCAATTAATTTATGATTTTTAGTTAATAATAAATTATTCTATAAATCTTAAATTTGAATTATAGTTAAAATAATTTTTGATTAAATTTTACTTACTTACTAATTAAACTTCGAATTATCGTGATTCATTTCATCTAAAAAAAATTTAAAAAAAAAAGAGAAGCTAATTTTTAATTAGTAACGAATATTGGTGAGATTATAATAAGTGTGTCGTTGGATATATACCGTGAATCTTTTTCTTTTGATATATTTTTAGTCTAATTACATTTTGGTCTTTTCCAAGCAAAATTTAATTTTTTTTTTATACTTTTAATCTAATTTCAAAATTAGGACTGGCTATTTGTAGTTTATGACCTCGTGCATAAATGAAGGTTTCAAAAACTTTGGCGAAAATTATGTTAATTCCTGACTTGGCTAATGGATGAAAATAGAGTATAGTTCTAGCTATATAAAAAAGTATATAGCTATGAAACATGAGTTCCAACACTTTAAAATTTACTAAAATGAAAAACACAAAATAGTATGGGCATTATAATCAAGCCTTACGTAATTACTAATTGATTGGCAGTGAGTTTGAAGCCTAATTAACTGATTGTCTAGCATGTAACGTGTTGGTAATGGTATACTGCAATCAAATTTGGACAATTAATTAGGCTTATGTTTGGTTTCACATGGACCAAAATTTGGATGGTAGTACAATATTGATATATAATTAGGGGTGTTTGCGAGCCGGTTTGATTTGAATTTTACTTAATCTATTGTTTAAATTTATCAAAAACTTATTAATAAGATTGGATTTACATATTTTTAGATAAAATTCGAACCAAACTTAACTAATGTATAATTGGTTTGTTTGAATTGGATTTATCATGTGACTATTTTATCACAACAATTAAGAACTTAGTTTGGTTGAAATTTAGTTTCCTCCATAACATAACATCATTTGAGAAATAATATTTCAAGTCTTACCAAATAAAAACTAAAACAACAAATTCAAAATATAAATATTAAAATGTATGATAAGAAATAGTGAGATCAAGTTAAAATAAAAAATACAAAGGTATTATAATAATTAAAAATAAAATAAAAATGGAATGTAATATGTGTGGGTTGGGTATACGCATTCACGGGTTCAAAATTTGAAATCTGATGTCTGAATTGAATATGTTTAGATTTCAATTGTTTCATTCGAATTTAGACACTGAATAAAAAATATATCTAATCTAAACATCATAGATTAGTTTGAATTGTAGTTTGGTTTAGATTTGTCCGAACCAGTAAGCACCTCTGTATGTATAATTCTTTCTCTATTTGGGGTACCAATTTTTGTTTTTTTTACAATCAAAGCAAATTCATATGACACTTCTAATTGGATTGCAACCAAATTGAAAACAATAGTCTTTGGATAGTCTCCTTCCACTTAAAAGAAAAATTATTGGATAAAAGTCTAACAAGACATTGTACATCAAAAAATATACGGTGACTAGAAATCAAATTAGTACAACTAAATCAATATTTAAAACCTAACTTCAAGTTAAAATAAGGTCTTCTATCCCTAAATAAGCACATATGGGTTCCAGACATTGGTTCCAGCACCATATGGACATTCCATCAAAAATCCAATGTGCCAATTTACCTTTTAAAATTTAGAAACCCATTCCACCCAAAGAGATTACTACAACGACACTCACATCAGTAACATAATAATGTTTAATAACTTTATCTAGTGGCTTTCGGGGAGGGCGCAAAAGACCATGATCCAACTGTGGAAGAGAAACAAAGGCTTGTTTCGAAATGGAGGGAAGGTGGCATAAAAAGTAACTAATGTTTTAAATTAAGAGTATATTAAACTTACTAAAATTTTAATAAGATTGGAGAATAAAATCTACACAACTATCCATTCCTAGAATTGAGTTTTCTTTATTTTTCTCATTTGTGCGGTCACTATTCTCACTGTTTTAAAATTCTCTCACACTATGCAGCCCTATTGCTCAGAATTTCTCACCATTCTTACTTGCTTCTTTTAGGTTAGGTATATCCGGTTCCTTTTAATTTATGAATAATGCTAATAAGATATTTTAACACATTTTTTTAAGACACTTTCTTGCTTTGATGAATTAAACTTGTCACGAGTTTTATCAAATTCATATACGACTCACATGATTTAATAAGACTTATATCAATTTTAAGCAATAAAAAAAATATATTAAAAAGTGTGTTAAAAAATGTATCGCTAACTCTCTTTGTAATTTAATCACGATTGAGCCAAATCCATTCTATCACATCTTTTCTTTTGTTAGTTTATTTCTTTTCTAAAAAATAAATCATGCCAGACCTATTTTCTAAAATAATTTATATGAACATTTTCTTTCTCTTTTTTTTTTTAAAATAATCCTAATATAACTTTACTAAAATATTTAGTTAAAATAAATTAATCAAGCCACATAAACACATGCAGTTCGAACATAACGTTTACAGGTAAAATAAAATAGTAAAACCACATAATATAATTAGTGAAGAAAAATATTAATTCTAAACAAAAATAGCTAAGGCCCAAGGAGGTTGGTAATGAACTGATTCACGGGAGAAGAGTTAAAATCTGGTGGCAAAAAAATTGGAACGAAGTGGATGATATATAAGAAAAAAGAGGGTGCAAAAACTAAGCCCAAAACATAAAACATGTGCATAATTAAAAAAGGCCCAGGACGAAAATAATAGAGAAGAGCAAAGTAATATTCGTGAGAAACAAGTAATAATAATTCTTATATTCATTCATTTTTGTTCACTTTCACTTTCACTTTCACTCTCTCTTTCTGCATCTCAACACCAAACCCTTTCGTTTGCTCAACAGGATCGTGAGAACCGACTCATTCCAAGTATGTCTTGCTTTCTCTATTTTACATTTTCCCTTTTCTGCTCCTTAGGGTTTTGTTTCAACCCGTAGTGTTATATAAATAGGGGCTTAACAATTATCATAAATTGAATTTGTAGATAAAATGAAATTAGGGAAACTAAGTTTTATTTTATTTGTATGACTGTGTAGAAAGAAATTAAGAGAATATTCGTCGAAATTTGCGATCTTATTAACATCGATTTGTGGTGGGGATTCATATTTCAAATCAATGAATTGTGTGTGTATTGCTTAATTAAACTTATTTTACTGACATAAGCACTTGTGAGTCTCCGTGAGAGAGATTATGGAAACGGCTTATGACATGTCTCTAAGCTGTTTTTAGCTAATTTTAAAAAACCTATTTAGGGTAGCTTATGAAAATAATTTTATAACAACAATTTGACTTTATTTTACCTTGTGTTTTATAAAAATAGCTAATAGCTTATGCATAGCTGTTGAATAAATTGTTTATCCAAACAGGGCATTAGTTATTCTGGTATAGCTTTTGGAGTTTTCGATATTTGATTTTACCTTCTCAAATAGATGTTTGAAGAGGAATGCTATAGAGTATTAGGTAGTACTTGTTAGTGCTTGTTTGGTTGGTTTTCTTTTCTTTCCGTGGCCAACTGTCTATGGAAGACTGGGAAAAATTAAAGGAGGGATACTATTGTTGAAGGTTTCTTTAAATCTAACCAAGTTACCGATATGGGGTTAAGGTGGTATGGATGCTTAAGTAGGAGTAAGAATTTCTTTGGTCTCTTCTGCAATTTATTGTTTACCTAAACTTTCCCATTCTCTCATATCTTCTCTGGTTGATAAGTGTTGTGTATTGCCTTTTAGAGTTAAGTTATACTTGTGTTTCCTCACATCAATGCTCTCCATGTTATATTTAAGTAATTCTAATCAATTTCCTTTCCATTATCAAATTCTGATCATGTCTATGTTGTATGCCTATGTTAATTATGAATGTATGTATGCTAATTAATCAGCTTTGTTCATGGTTGAAATTCATAGCAGCCATGGTTGCCAATGTTTTAAATTGTACTAGCTTGTAATTATGATTGTATATATACAGTGTTTAAGTCAAAGCCTCCAGAAGATTTATTACTATTATTATTACAGTATTAGTTTCAGCTTTTTCTGGTCTAGGGTTCTGTTTATGTTTTTGTTTGGTCCCACATCATTCTTTATACCACTTCGATTCTTTATTGAATTAATTATTTGTTTCATCATCATGTGATTGATTTTCTGTTTTAGCATAGCAACTTATACATATTGTCACTTACAGGAATGGAAATTACCACCTCTTATAATTAATTCGCATTCTGTTAAAATGTTTGAACACCCTATGTATCATTATCAAACAGGAATCTTCCTGGATTATTGGAGATTTTTTAAATTTTCTATAGCTAACTAGATACTATTTTCAACTTTTTGTTCTTGTCTACTCCTAGTCTTGATGCTCTTTTCAAAATTTTGAGTTATTTTTTCTTGACTCCATGGCATGGTTGAGCTAAGCCTATTTGAGTATTTGATAGGAATACTAATGGTATGATATTTTAATAAAACATCAGGAGTAGTTTATATGATATGAAATTGTTATTGCGTTGTGTTGTATACAGTATAATACATGTAGAGTGATATGAAACTGTTGTTCTTAGTGCTGTATACCCTTTGCAATTTCTTTTTCAAGTTTATATCAGGTTACTTTTTGTACTTTTCTTCATTGCAAGTATTAAACCAACGTAAAGCTGTGAAGTTTACTTTTAAATTTTAATATTTTCAGGTTTCTTACTATTGATAAAATGTATTTTCTTGCAGAACTTTGTCCTAGCTGAAGCCATGTCTTCTTTTCTTCCTGCCACAACAGAGTCCATTGCTCTAGCATTGGAGGCTAAAGACCCATCTGAGGCCATTTCCATTCTTTATCGTGTGCTTGGTGATTCTTCATCATCTCCAGAAGCTCTACGCATGAAAGAGCAGGCCATCACAAACCTCACCGACCTTCTCAGGCAAGAGAATAGAGCAGAGGATTTGCGTAGCCTTCTCACTCAATTGAGGCCTTTCTTTTCGTTGATTCCTAAGGCAAAAACTGCAAAGATTGTGAGGGTAATAATTGATTCTGTTGCTAAAATACCAGGGACATCTGATTTACAAATTTCACTCTGCAAAGAAATGGTGCAATGGACTCGCGATGAAAAGCGGACCTTTCTTAGGCAGCGAGTTGAAGCAAGGCTTGCTACTCTTTTGATGGAAACTAAGGAATATTCACAAGCTTTGACTCTACTTAATGGCTTGGTCAAAGAGGTTAGAAGATTAGATGACAAACTCCTACTTGTAGACATAGACTTGCTTGAAAGCAAGCTACACTTCTCCTTAAGAAATTTTCCCAAGGCAAAAGCTGCACTAACAGCTGCAAGAACTGCTGCAAATGCTATTTATGTTCCACCAGCTCAACAAGGTGCAATAGATTTGCAGAGTGGGATTCTCCATGCTGAAGAGAAGGATTACAAAACTGCATATAGTTATTTCTTTGAAGCTTTTGAGTCTTTCAATGCTCTTGAAGATCCCAAAGCTATCTTTAGCCTAAAATACATGTTGTTGTGTAAGATCATGGTGAGTCAAGCAGATGATGTAGCTGGAATCATATCCTCTAAAGCAGGCCTGCAATATGTTGGTCCTGACTTGGATGCGATGAAAGCTGTTGCAGATGCTCATTCTAAAAGATCCCTGAAATTATTTGAAACTGCGTTGCGAGACTACAAGGCGCAGTTGGAGGAAGATCCAATTGTTCACAGGCACTTGTCATCCCTGTATGATACCCTTCTTGAACAGAATCTTTGCAGATTGATTGAGCCATTCTCAAGGGTTGAGATTGCACATATTGCTGAACTAATTGAACTTCCCATGGATCATGTGGAGCGGAAGATGTCTCAGATGATTTTGGACAAGAAGTTTGCCGGTACTCTGGATCAGGGTGCTGGATGCCTTGTCATATTTGATGACCCTAAGACTGATGCTATATATCCTGCAACTTTAGAAACCATTTCTAATGTTGGGAAAGTTGTGGACAGTCTTTTCGTTAGGTCCGCCAAGATAATGGCATGAGATCTCCATTTGGTTACTTCAATTGTGATTTGAATCTATGATATACTTTTGTTGATGTTTAATTCTAAACGACAGAGCAGGATAGTGTTTGTTTAGTTTCTGAATTTGTCAAATTCAAAGATATTCTTAGTTTTTGAATCTATCGATGGCTGAACCATTTCTTGTATGGCCTTATGATTATGTGTTTTGATATTTGTTCATGAATATTACATGTGGTGAAACGGTTGATATCAAAAGGTGTTGCTTTTTGCCCGAAATGTTATGTTGGGTTTGAAAATTTAGTTTCTGTTTTTTGTACTTTGTAGAACTTATTTTCAAACCACATAGATATGCATTCTGAAAATTTAATTTGTGAAATAAAATGCTATTGAATTCTTTAGTTCAATTGAATTTCAAAGATCCTTTTGGGCTGATATGCTGTGTGATGAGAACTTGGGATTAGGTTTGTTCTGGATGAAACAGTTTTGGAATAACATGTCTCCCTTGAAGGAGATGGTGAATGGGATTTATCATTTATGGTTAGGCCACAATTTCCGAATCTGCAAGTTTGTAAGTGAGTTTTGGAATTGAATTTCAAAAAGGGTACTTTGAAACAGAAGAATGTGCGTTTGTGTTTGGATAAAGGAAGGGTGCAAAAAGCAACCTTAGGGAAGAGGAAGGGAGAGGAGTAAAATTCTTCTTTGAGTTGTTTTTACTCTTTCTCCAATTTGAGAGGATTTGAAGGAGAGGAAAGAGGATCAATATAAAGTTAAAAACCATTTCAAATTCATTTCCTTTCCCTTAAATCAAACACAAATTTCTCTCCTTTAAACTAAACATATCTCTACTAAAATAACTTTTAGTTTAGGTAAGTGATTAAATTATAATTTTTTAATTTTCTCTTGTCATTACTATAACTTGAAATAGTAGCAACCAACTTAAGGGACATAGAAAGAGATTTTAAGAAAAAACCATTACGAGTTCAAATACAAGACACTAACCTAATCACTAATTTATTAGCATTTCTCTGTTGAAAAAAAATAATGTAACAACTAACTTTTTGTCAAAACAAAAATAGTAACACCGACGATTTTACCAATCGAGATGAACTTAATTGGAAGCTCCACTCAATTAAAGAGGTGTACTTTTTTTCTTTCTTATCTCCAATAGAACAAACATTTTAGTCAAAATTGAAAGGGAAGAAGTGATTGATCAATGATCACAAAATTTCTAAGGAGGACCATTTAGGTGGACAGGTGAAGATAAACCCATCTCGATAACAACTACATGAGTCTGGCCCAGCCCAATTTAAAGCTCAGAAAAATAAGTCAATAAGCTATATACACAACTAGTGACGTAGTTTGGACCCAAAAGAAACCTAGTGATGCAGACTCTTTGGGATTATGTTATTTTTAATATATAGATTTTATAATGATTAGATTATGTTATTTAAAGTGTTGATATTTTCTCTTTTTGGTCTTCAGTAAAGTCTATAATATTAAGAAATTTCTATTTTATTTAGATTAGGTAAAATTGATTTAGAAGTTTCTAATTTTCTATAGTTTCACTAATTTTTTACTTAAGTGATTGACTCCATGTAGTTCAATAATTTAATTTGGTTTTTCGATTTTATTATTTCTTTAAGAAACTAACGCAATTAGTTTATTAAGTGATAAGCCCTTTCTTTTTCTTTCTATCCCAATCTATGAATAAACATGTTTCAAAGAGACAAAGATAAAGAACAAATGGATCAAAAATAATTTTCTCTGTAAAGTTTTGGTCGCTTTCTATTAAATGAGATAAAAGAATTTGGGAACTAAAAATTAAGAAACTTTTTATAAAAATTAAAAATAAAATATTAAAATTTTATAGAAACTAAAAACTTATTATTTATTATATATGTAAAATATTATCACAATTAATTATTGTCGATGATTTGCGTTCAAATTTGTATTTTAAGTTTATGTGATCAGATCTATTATATCATTATGTCAATTTTACAAAATTGAAGTTTTTGAAGCATTTTAAATGGTTTTTAGGATACTTTTTATGGTCAAGATAAAAAATTATAATAAACAATCATATCCTATTTTCATTAACTGTTTGGGGAACTAGTAGGATAATATAAACCAATTATATATGCTATCATATTTTGTTTCTTTAGCTAGTATAAACTTATAATGGGGTGAGGACTTGGTTAGGACTTATAAACATGCATAATATAAGAAATTTATTTTGCATTTCTTCTTGTTTTTTTTAAATAAATTAAATTTAAAAATAAAAAAAATTAAAATATAACACAAAAAATATTAATATTTAAAATGAATAATAAATAAAAAAATCATCAAAAAGGTATAAACTAAAATCTACAAGTAGATAAATTATTTAAAAAAATTAAAATTTTATACAAAATTAACTTGGTAAGAAATATTTAAGAATATAAAATAAAATTTAAAATATTATAGTAAAATGATTTAAAATGATAAATTATAAAAAATATTTAATAAAAAATATATTTAAAATTCATATATAAAATTTTAAAAATAACTGAATTTGATAAAAGTTAAAAAATTTATTTTAAATTTTTATATGTAACTTTGTCACATTGGTCATTTTATCATTTTATCTAATTTATATATTATATACTTCCACCCTTTTAAAATAAATGCATTTAAGATTCTTTCACATGGATTAAAAAAATTACTAAATAAATGAATAAGTGTAATAATTTACAAAATCATCTCTATCAACTCTTGACTATTAAGAGTTATTATAACTACGTAATAAAATATAATGATTTAAACGTTATACACATAATATTATTTTTATGATAAAATTGGAACAAATTGATTAATATTGCGTTGAGAAAGTAAATGATACTTGTTTTGAAAATTACTAAAAGACACTTATACGAAGGGCGTACAATATAATATTGTTATTTGATTCAAATAAAAGATAATATATGTCAATTAATATAATGTTATCCAGTTTGTTACACGAAACCGTAGTATTCACGTTGAGTCTTCTGTGATTTGATTTTTTTTATTTAAAACTATATATACATAAAAAGATAGATATTTTGACTAATCGACTAATGTGACTCATTCATTCAAAATTAAAACTCACGCATCAAATTGAAGAAATATACTCATTTATATCATTTTTAAGTTTAATTTTTTTTTGTTAAGCAGTCTAGTAGTTAGACTGGCACAACTTAAATATGGAAAAGTGAGTAATGTCATATTTAAATTTGAGCCTCTGGTTATCAATATTCTTATAGTTACCAATTGGATTGTAAGAAAGTTACTAATTTATATCATTTTTAAGTTCAATTTTTTTTTATTAAGTAGCCTAGTAGCTAGACTAACACAATTTAAATGGGGAAAAGTGTGTATTATCGGGTTTGAAGTTGAACCTCTCCATATTAATATTCTTACAGCTACCAATTGAATTGTAACAATGAAACAGTACAATTGTTCCATTAAGTGATTGACAATGGTTTTGAGAGCTTAATAATCATTATATATTAAATTGTTTATTTGTGTAGTTTATTTAAATTTAAAAGATTTTTTTTTATGCATTTGATAAAGAGAGGTTGAATACTTAAATGCTTATAAAATTAGTATTATCAAGAATTAGATGTGAAGCATTAGAGATAAATGGTTAAATGATTGTTTATTTATTTATATATAGAGATATATTTTTATTGATATTGAAAATGATAAAATTATTTAATGTTTTAGAATATGAAAAACCGAGAAAAAATAATTATTATGTAGAGTTATGATTTGATTTTTCTATGAGTTTGCGGCGTCTTTGGTATCAGACTTGGAAGAGTATAAGTGATATAAGATCTGTTTAACATATTTAAAATTGGAAGTTTAATTTGAAAAAGGTTAGTTTATGGGTCGTAAGTCCTGTTTTAGCCGACGGACAGGCGTTTAGGGCAGTGAATCCTTTGAAAGGTTTTCAAATTAAAAACAAAATTTTAAATATAGAAAACATGTTTTGTAGAACTTCATCTTTCTCAAACTCTAATACTCAAAACACTTCAAATCAAAGGGAACATATCAATAGCGCAGAAAACACTATTGAAGATTTTCAAAAATCAATAAACAATTGGAAAATCCCAAAAATCAAAAGAGATCAAGTCTATGAATTTGGACTATTCAAAAATCTTCTAAAAACGGATTACATAATCAAAACAGAAGAAAAAGATGTTCCATTATCAAAACCCTTTGAAACTATACAACTTCTTTCCCAAAGAACAATACAAAAACATAGTGAAAGAAAGTATAACTTCATTCACATAGGTCTCATCCAAGTAGGCATCAAACCATTAACAAGGGAAGGTTTAAACACATCAATCCTTTGTGTTTTGCGAGATGCAAGGTTCTTGAACTTCCAAGATTCAATCATAAGTTCAATTGAATCTAGTCTATGTGAAGGACCAATCTACTTTGAATGTTACCCAGATTTTTCATTATCTTTAAAAGATCCAAATATCCTGAAATCTCTGGTATTACAAATTAAAACTCATAACTACAAAATGCTAAGTGGATCTATTCCCGTAGCAATCATTTACAGAATTCATTACAAAGCTATGTTTTCAGCCTTCACGGCGACAAAAAATATTGAAAACAAAAAAGGCGAAACCTTGTTTTTACAAACAGATCTGTCAAAATCAAATACAGTAATTCCAAAAACCATCCTTTGGAAAGACATAGATCTTCCTGAAGAATGGATCCTTGAAGGAGCAGCTAGACCAAAGTCTCCTGAACAATCAAAACCAAACACTAAATTAAAACAAGTTATCCAATATATTGATGGAAAGGTAAAACTAAGTTTTACAAGAACTTCCAGTGCCAGATATTCTGATGCTGGATCTTCTTCCAATACAGTGGATTTGACTTAAAAACACAACAAAATAGAAATTTTTTCAAAACCCAGATTCTCTTGTTCAAGCATTCCATGAGCTTCTTTCCAAAATGTTGACTATTCAACAAGTATTCCTCATTAGATCTATACAACATCTCAAACTGTTGACGAGGAACAACAAAATAATTTACCAAAAATTTCTCCACCAACTTCACCGTCTTTTTCTACAATAACTGAAAATGTTATTAACGAATTAAACGTCATAGATAAAGAATTTGAGGTTGATAAGAAATCACTTCATGATGAATTTTATAATTCAAAAAATACTAGAAAAAGAACATGGTTCTTCAAAAATTTCATGGAACAAAGAAAAGAAATTCAGAATAAATTTTATGAATTTATTCTACAAAACAAAGTACATATTTCATTCTTTGAATGGTTTGAAATATATGCATCAAATAATCAAATTTCATATCCATTCAAACAAAACCAAAATTCTGTAAATCCCGTAACAACTAGAAACAAAGTTGTAGAATGGGAAATGTCAAATGGAAGGAAAATACAATCCGAACACCGCCATTAAGACAGATCAAAATACAAATACCACACCTAGAACAAACAATAGAGGCTGCACCTTACAAAATCCCTAGTGACAGCCCTGACAAAGATATTCAAAATATCTTGCAACAAAACAACTTTACAAATGTTCATCTTAGTACAATTGCAAAACAATTGACTAAAATAGAGGAGTACCAAACTACAAACAATGTTTCAACTCCTGAAACATTAGAATTAAAACTTAAAAACCTAGTTTTTAAGCCATTCCAGATCTCAAAAACAAGCCAAAAGTTGTTTAGAGAAGGGAAAACAGAATTTACTCAAGCCCTACGAGACCAACTCAGTAGGATAGAACAATCTTCACCATTGGTAGCAAAAGATACCCTAGAAAAAAACAATTACAACTCTAGACCAAGTATCTGAGAGTGAAAAAGAACAAAACCAGCATTTGTGCGGACTCTAGAAACAACAAGGTCCACCCTTAGCTATGGTTACGGCACCAGACCTAGGCATTGAGAATAGACCAAATGTCTTTTCTGTTGGAACCAAGTTGGTCCTAAGTCTTAGGATTTTGATGCTTACAAATGTACTCAATGTAAACTTATTTTGTACTTTGAATTATTAAGTTAAATGCCCCAGAAACTGAAGGAATCAGAAGCAGTGATCAAAGTATTCTAGAAAAATGAATTCTGGAATGTCAAAAACATGACCAGAAGATATATTTGATGGCCCAGATCAGAAGGAATAAATTTCAGAATGAAACATGGACCATATCATTGGAAAACCTTCCAGAAGGAGAGTTGATCAAGACAAACATGAATCAAATATCAATTTTATTCCAGAAGTTATTTTGACTAGAAGATGGCCTGGCAGTGAAAAATTACACAGCCCAGACTTGTTCTAGACTTGACCAGAAGGTATGCTTATGAGTCCAGAACAAGAGGATCAATCCAAATTTGGCCCAGACCATAAGATGGCATGATTCAAGGCATGGAACTAAGTCCAGAACAAAAGAAATGAGTTCCAGAATCAACCCAGACCTTGTTCAAAATTAAAGGTAAAATGTCCAAACTGAAATATTTTTTGTTCAAGTTAATTTCAGTTTGTTCCAGACCAAAATCCAGAATCTGTCCAGATCAGAGTAAAGACTTGCAGATCAGAGTAAAGGAGTCTCAAGGCAGAATACTCTGAAGCGAAAATCACAAAAGGGTCATACACTTCAAAAGCAAACACTCTCAAATTTTCATATAAGTCAATTGTTGAGTCTCAGTTTTTAAAGCAAGTACTCTGTTGTTTTCGTTCCACTATGTCAACTCTAAGTTGTTGAAGTAAAGTCTGCAAGCTAAGGGAGTCAGTAGGGGTAGCAAGTACTTAGCAATTAGATTCATAGTGGTGTGGTTTCTTCTACAATCTGGGGTTGTCAGATTGGCTGAAGACAAGTGTTTTCCTCAAGAAGTCTAGGATTGTTAGACTATTGAGAAGACTGACTTGGAAGGTTAGTAGTAAGGTTGTAATTCAAGTTTGAATTAGTGAAATCCTTCAAGGCGAAGGGACTGGACGTAGCCTCGTTAACGGTGAACCAGTATAAAATCTGAAAAGTATTCAAGTTAAGTCAAACACAATTCAACCTCCCTTCTCGTGTTTGCACCTTCAATTGGTATCAGAGCTCGGTCTCAAGGCTGAGCACTTAACAGTGTTTGAGGAAAGGTCCAAGGGGTTCAATATGTCAGAAGAATTGGGAAACAACATGAACAGACCACCACTGTTTGATGGAGAAAGGTTTTAGTATTGGAAGGAAAGAATGAGAAGCTTTGTCAGATCTCAAGATCCTGAACTATGGAAGATGATAGTTAAAGGATACACTGCACCAACTGATCCAGAAGATCCAACTAAAGAATTAGACTTGGATGATATGACACGAGATCAGAGAAGATTACACAAACTTCATCACAAGTCCAGAACCATCATGGTCAGTGCAATCACATTCAAGGAATTTGATAGATGCACAAATAAAGAAACAACAAAGAGTATATTCGATAGTCTGGTTCTGACCTATGGAGGAACCAAGCAGGTTCAACAAACAAAGGCTAACATATTGGTCAGAAAGTATGAGCTGTTCAAGATGGAAGAGGATGAAAACATTGACACAATGTTCTGCAGATTCCAGACTTTGGTATCAGGATTGAAAGTATTAAACAAAAGCTATACCACTGAAGATCATGTCTGGAAAATTCTGAGAAGTCTACCAAAAAGGTGGAGACCAAAGGTTACTGCAATTCAGGAAAATAAGGATCTGAGTACCTTGAGGCTGGAAGATCTGATCAGCTCACTCAGGTCTCATGAAATAGAACTGGAAGAAGATGAACCTAAGAAGAAGAAGAATCTGGCTCTGAAATCGAAACAGAAGAAAGCTGCAAAGGCAGAATCAGAATCAGAGGATAGTGAGAGTGACTGTGATGATATGGCATACTTAACCAAAAAGATGGTTAAGATCTGGGAAAACAGGAAGAAAAGAAACTTCAGAAAGAAACATAACAGCAAGGATAAGGAAGAATCTGACAAGAAGAATATTGTTTGTTATGGATGCAATAAACCTGGACATATCAAGTCAGAATGTCCTAATCTGGAAAAAGGCAAACAGCATAAGAAAAGTTCCAGATACAGAAAGAAAGGTCTGATGGCTGCCTGGGATGTATCAGAATCAGAGGAAGAATCTTTTGATGAAGAAGAGGCAGAAACAGCAAAGATGGCTCACATCAGGTCTGCTTCTGGTCTTCATAAAAGCATGAATTCCAGATGGAAAACAGGCAGAAGGAAGAGTGATAGAAGCAATCACTTAGGCAAGTCTGGAAGCACATTAGAGGAAACAATTCTGTCTCTGATGGCTCATACAAATTCAAGTTCTGAATACTACTCTGAAACAGAATCAGAAGATGAAGACAGTGAGGTATTTTCTGATCTTTCTAAACCTAAATTAATTGATACTTTAAAGGACTTGTTAAATGCAAATAATAAGATATCTTTAAAACTGAAAACTCTTAGGGAAGATAAGAAAAATCTAACCAAAGAGATCCAAGTTTCAAAGAATCGAATTTCTGAGTATGCAACTGAAATCAAAGATTTGAAAACTGAAGTTGCAAGACTCAAGTCTGAAAACCAAACTCTGAAAAATAATAATTGTTCCAATTCTGAGACTGTTTGTAAATCTGATATGCATGAGCAATTTTTTCAAAACTTTATTTCAAATGGAATGGAAAGAAGTAAGTATGGATCTATGATTTATGGAAACAACAACTCTGGAAAGAGAGGTCTTGGTTTTACAGAAACAAGTACTGAAAATAAAACTGCTTATTCTGATGTTTTATGTATTGTCTGTGCTAAGAAAGGTCACTCTGAATTATCTTGTCCAATGGTAAAATCTGAACAAGATCAGAGAGCTGTTAAGACTAACAAACCTGGACCCATCAATTTTGGGTACCAAATGATCAAATTGTCTATGTTGCAGATGTTCTGAGCAACTAGAAGGAGACACCAACAATGGTGCCTGGACAATGGATGTTGGCAATGCACAAGCAGAAGAAGGTTTATGTTCCTGCTACAACAAGACAAAGGCAATCTGAGTCTGATAGTAGAAGGTTTGGTCATCCCAACCAGAACCGGAATCGAAATCAGAACCAAAACTGGAACCAGAATCAAAACTGGAACTGGAATCAAAACAGGAACTGGAATCAGTATCAGAAGCACAGATACTGGAACCAGAATCAGAATCAACTCTGGAACCAGAACTAGAGTCAAATAAGAAGTTACCAGAATCATCAAAATTACCAAATTCATCAGAACTTCCATACTCACCCAAATCACTGGAATTACCAGAACCAAAACATGCTCCAGAATCGTCAGAGGAACATGATTCATCAACCAAAGCAGAATCAAGGAAACTTCTCAAATAGGCCAGAAGAAGAACTGGCTCTAATGGCTCGAACAGAAGCTAAGTCTGAATCTGAGTCTGACTCTAACTCTGATTCTGACAGAGAAAAGGCAAGGTATGATCAGCAACACAAAACATGGTATCTTGACAGTGGCTGCTCCAAACATATGACAGGAGATAAATCTATGTTTCTGGATCTGACTATGAAGAATGGAGGCAAAGTTTCCTTTGGAGGAAACCAGAAAGGTCAGATTATAGGTACAGGAACTGTTGGTAACATCTCTTCTCCCTTGTCTATTAAAAATGTTCTGTATGTTAAAGGTTTAAAACATAATCTTCTGAGCATAAGTCAATTAAGTGACTGCAAATATGATGTTATATTTGATCAAAAAACTTGCAAAGCTGTTAGTCAAGTTGATGGAACTGTTTTATTTACTGGAACTAGGGAGGATAATGTTTATAAAATTGATCTGTTTAGTCTTGCTAAGCAATAGGTTAAATGCTTATCATCTGTAAGTTAGCAGAATCTGATTTGGCACAAGAGGCTAGGGCATGCAAACCCCAGACTCATATCAGAGTTGAGCAAACTCCAGTTGGTAAGAGGGTTGCCCAAGGTAAGTTCCAAAACTGAGATTCTGTGTGAAGCATGTCAAAGAGGTAAACAAACTAAAAGCTCTTTTAAAACTAAAAAATGTGTTTCTACCTCTCAACCACTTGAACTGCTTCACTTAGATCTGTTTGGTCCTGTTCAAACAGCTTCTCTAAGTGGTAAGAAATATGGCTTT
This sequence comes from Cicer cuneatum, assembly GCA_037974295.1. Taxonomy (NCBI): domain Eukaryota; kingdom Viridiplantae; phylum Streptophyta; class Magnoliopsida; order Fabales; family Fabaceae; genus Cicer; species Cicer cuneatum. The sequence continues at coordinate 72,712,351 of JBBPBO010000001.1, read as the reverse complement.
GTGATTGTTGATGATTACTCAAGGTGGACTTGGGTAAAATTTTTAAAGAACAAAGATGAATCTCACAAAGTATTTATCTCATTCTGTAAACAAGTTATGAATGAACAGGGCACTAAGATCATAACCATCAGAAGTGATCATGGAGGTGAATTCGAGAACAAGTACTTTGAAGAATTCTGTGATGAGAATGGCATCTCTCACAACTTCTCATCCCCCAAAACACCTCAACAGAATGGAGTGGTAGAAAGGAAGAACATATCACTGCAGGAGATGGCCAGAACCATGCTGAATGACATGAAGGTTGCCACCTACCTCTTGGCAGAAGCTGTCAACACAGCCTGCTATATTCAGAATCGATTCTACATCAAGTCCATCTTAAATAAAACTCCTTATGAACTGTGGAAAGGTAAGAAACCCAATATTTCCTACTTTAAGCAATTTGGTTGCATCTGTTTTATGTTGAACACTAAAGATAACCTAGCTAAGTTTAATTCTAGATCTCAAAAGTGTGTCTTTATTGGCTACTCTGAGAGATCAAAAGCTTATAGAGTGTTTAACAAATAAACTAACACTGTGGAAGAATCAATCCACATTAAGTTTGATGATAAACAGCTTGATTCTGAAAAGTCAAAGCAAGATGAGAAAATTGCAGGTGAACCAGAGGCACAAGAACCAGAAGCTGAACCAGAAGCAGAATCTGAGAACAATCAAGCTGAAGAAGAACATGCTGACTCTGAAAACAAGTCAGAGGGAAAGAATGGATGGAAGTACAAATCTTCACATCCAGAATCTCTCATTATTGGCAGTGCAGCAGAACCTCTAAAGACCAGATCATCAAGTAGAGAAACCAGTCTGTTTGGTTTACTCTCAACAATTGAACCCAGCAATGTTGATGAGGCTTTGACAGAGGAAGGTTGGATACTTGCAATGCAAGAAGAGCTGAATGAATTCCAAAGGAATGATGTTTGGGATCTGGTACCCAGACCAAACAAAAACATTATTGGAACCAAGTGGGTTTTTAGGAATAAATTCAATGAAAAGGGTGAAGTGGTAAAGAACAAAGCCAGACTTGCAGCTCAAGGATACAATTAACAGGAAGGTATAGATTACACTGAGACTTTTGCTCCAGTGGCCAGGTTAGAAGCAATAAGAATTCTTTTATCATTTGCTGCTAATCATAATATAATGCTGTATCAAATGGATGTCAAAAGTGCATTCTTAAATGGCTACATAAGTGAAGAAGTCTATGTCAAATAACCCCCTGGTTTTGAAAATTCTGATTTTCCAGACCATGTTTTTAAACTTAAAAAGTCTTTATATGGTTTAAAACAAGCACCAAGGGCATGGTATGACAGACTTAGTAACTTTCTGCTTAAGAATGAATTTAATAGAGGCCAGATTGATAACACATTATTTAGGAAATCCATTAAAAATGATATTCTGATTATCCAAGTTTATGTTGATGATATCATATTTGGATCAACTAATGGCACCTTGTGCAAAGAGTTTTCTGATCTAATGCAGAAGGAGTTCTAAATGAGCATGATGGGAGAACTTAAGTTCTTCCTGGGAATTCAGATTCATCAAGGTAAAACAGGTATACTCATTCACCAATCTAAATACACCAAAGAACTTCTTAAAAAGTTCAAGATGAGTGACTGTAAGCCTATGGCCACCCCCATGCACCCAACCTGTTCACTTGAGAAAGATGAAGCCAGTCAAAAGGTAGACCAGAAAACATACAGAGGTATGATTGGATCCCTTCTATATTTAACTGCTTCTAGACCTGACATTATGTTTAGTGTTTGTGTCTGTGCCCGATTTCAAGCTGACCCTAGGGAATCCCATTTAATTGCTGTCAAACGAATTCTGAGATACCTTTAAGGAACCACCAACCTTACCTTGTTATACAAGAAAACACCCACCTACAAACTAAAAGGTTTTTGTGATTCTGACTATGCTGGAGACAAGTTGGAAAGGAAAAGTACCAGTGGCAACTGCACATTTTTAGGTGAAAATTTGATCTCTTGGTCAAGCAAAAGACAAAGCACCATTGCCATGTCAACAACAGAAGCTGAGTATATATCAGCAGCAGGATGCAGTTCACAGTTACTCTAGATGAAACATCAACTTGAAGATTACAACATCTTTGAAAACAATATCCCTTTGTTCTGTGATAACACTTCAGCCATAAGCCTAACCAAGAACCCTATCTTACACTCTAGAGCCAAACACATTGAAATAAAACACCATTTCATTAGGGACCATGTTCAGAAAGGAACCTTAAGCATTCAATTTGTGGACACTGATCATCAATGGGCTGATATCTTCACCAAGGCATTACCAGAAGATAGGTTCGAGTTCATTAAGAAGCATCTCAGCATGACCTCCATATCTGACTAGCTCGAGTAGTCATCTTAGGAGTTTTTAAATTTCTTGTTATTTTAATTTTTGTCTTTTATTTTCTGTTTTTTACTTTCTGAAATTTGTACAGAGAAAAACAAAAAATACAAAAATAGCAGGACCACTTTTTGGCTGATGACAAAAAGGGGGAGAAAGAGATAGAGAGAAAAAGAAGAAATAAGTAGAAAATGAGAGACAAAAAGAAGGGAGAAAGAAAAAGAAAGAGTGAATTCAAAAGGAGTTGAAAAGGAGAGGAATCAGGGAGAGAGAAAAAGAAAGAGTGAATTCAGAAGGAGTTGAAAAGGAGAGGAATCAGGGAGAGAGAAAAAGAAAGAGTGAAATCAGAAGGAGTTGAAAAGGAGAGGAAGCATGAAGAGAGAAAGAGAAAGAGAGAATAAAGAAGGAGTTGAAAAGGAGACGAGAAGAGAAGAAAAGAAGGAGTTCAAAAGGAGATTTCCTTAGAGTTTTTGTAAACTTATTTTGTACTTTGAATTATTAAGTTAAATGCCCCAGAAACTGAAGGAATCAGAAGCAGTGATCAAAGTATTCTAGAAAAATGAATTCTGGAATGTCAAAAACATGACCAGAAGATATATTTGATGGCCCAGATCAGAAGGAATAAATTTCAGAATGAAACATGGACCATATCATTGGAAAACCTTCCAGAAGGAGAGTTGATCAAGACAAACATGAATCAAATATCAATTTTATTCCAGAAGTTATTCTGACTAGAAGATGGCCTGGCAGTGAAAAATTACACAGCCCAGACTTGTTCTAGACTTGACCAGAAGGTATGCTTATGAGTCCAGAACAAGAGGATCAATCCAAATTTGGCCCAGACCATAAGATGGCATGATTCAAGGCATGGAACTAAGTCCATAACAAAAGAAATGAGTTCCAGAATCAACCCAGACCTTGTTCAAAATTAAAGGTAAAATGTCCAAACTGAAATATTTTTTGTTCAAGTTAATTTCAGTTTGTTCCAGACCAAAATCCAGAATCTGTCCAGATCAGAGTAAAGACTTGCAGATCAATGGTTCAGAAATAATTTTTTGAGTCCAGTGATGGTCCAGATCAGAAAATCAGACCATGGTCCAGTGTTGGCCGAAATGAGAGGGACAGAATGTGCAAGACCAGAAATGGCCGATTCCAGGAGAATTCAGCATAACAGGCGCGCATCCAGGCTGGCCGAAATCAGAAGATCAGAGGGTAAGGAAGTGTGGTCCAGGGATGGCCGAATTCAGAGGATCACAACATATCATTTAACTTGTACTAGATGTGGACTAGCGCTCAAAATTCTGATGGTCCAGAATTGATCAACGATGGAGATTGCAAGTTATTTTAATTAAAGTGGTAAAAAGATTGGTTATAAAAATAAAGTGGAGTAGCATGGAAGTAAGGAGCATTGGCGGGAACAACCAACAGATTTAATTGGCAAGTTATTTTGAAAGAAAATCTGAAGATATGCTTTTTATTTAAATAAAGCCCAATTGGTCAAGTTATTTTTGGAAGAGAATCCAGCAAGATTCAGCTCGAATTTGATCATGGAAGAAACCCTAATTTTCATCTATAAAAGGAGGCTCAAGGCAGAATACTCTGAAGCGAAAATCACAAAAGGGTCATACACTTCAAAAGCAAACACTCTCAAATTTTCATATAAGTCAATTGTTGAGTCTCAGTTTTTAAAGCAAGTACTCTTGTTGTTTTCGTTCCACTGTGTCAACTCTAAGTTGTTGAAGTAAAGTCTACAAGCTGAGGGAGTCAGTAGGGGTAGCAAGTACTTAGCAATTAGATTCATAGTGGTGTGGTTTCTTCTACAATCTGGGGTTGTCAGATTGGCTGAAGACAGGTGTTTTCCTCAAGAAGTCTAGGATTGTTAGACTATTGAGAAGACTGACTTGGAGGGTTAGTAGCAAGGTTGTAATTCAAGTTTGAATTAGTGAAATCCTTCAAGGCGAAGGGACTAGGCGTAGCCTCGTTAACGGTGAACCAGTATAAAATCTGAAAAGTATTCAAGTTAACTCAAACACAATTCAACCCCCCTTCTCGTGGTTGCACATTAACTTTCTCAATCAAAATTTAATGCCAATACTGTCTATGAAAGGAACATAGATGGTATGTTTGAATACAACATCCTTAGTCTTCTCCAACATATGACTATGACATCGAATGCTTATAAAACCCAGGCAAACACCCCTGATAAGGCCATAGCTGAACTCCTAATTGCAGGATTTGCAGGCCAACTTAAGGGATGGTGGGATTATCATCTTAGACCAAACCAACAATTATAAATTTTAAGTGCAATCCAAACCACAGAGGAAGGGATTCCCATCCTCGACGAAATTGGAAACCCAACCCCTGATGCAGTTGCAACACTGATTCATACCATTAGTTTGCACTTCATAGGTGACCCGTCGCACTTAAAAGATAAAAATGTCGAACTCCTTTCAAACCTTAGATGCAAAAAGCTATCTGAGTTTCAAAACTACAAAAATACTTTCCTAACTAGGGTTATGCTTAGAGAAGACTCAAACCAACCCTTTTGGAAAGAAAAATTCCTTGCAGGACTCCCAACTCTTTTAGGAGAAAAGGTGAGGAATAAAATCAAAGAAATTTACTCAACAAACCAAATTCCATATAATCAATTGACTTATGGAGAATTGGTAAGTTTCACCCAAAAGAAAGGTTTAAAAATATGTCAAGATTTAAAACTTCAAAAACATTTAAAATGGGAAATGAAACGAACTAGATTAGAACTAGGATCGTTTTGCAAACAATTTGAACTCCCCACAACAAATGTTTCAAAAGACTGTGTATGATCTTGTTCAATAACATACAAAAAACCTCACATAAAGTTTTTCTCAAAACCTAATAACCAAGAATTTTACAGAAATTATAAACCTCAAAAACATTACAAACAAAGAAAACCTTTTGAAATAAAATTTCAACCAAAAAATACAAAACAAGTAACTTGTTATAAATGTGGCCAACCAGGACACATTTCCAAACATTATAGAAAAAACAGAAAACTTCACGAACTACAAATAAGTGAGGATATTATTCAAAAAATTGAGGCAATACTTCTTGAAACTTCTGAAAATGAAACAGATTCTGAAATAGGTTTATCAGAAAAGGATATACCTTTACAAATTGATGACATAGGAAACTCAGAGTCTCCTAGTGAATCAGAATCTAGTTTAAAATCAATAAATGTTTTGACAGAAGATCAAGAATTGATTCTTGATATAATAAGCACAGTAGAAGATACAAGACTTCAAAAAGAACTAATAGAAAAATTACTAAATAATTCTGAACCAAAACAAAGCCAATCTTCTACATCATCAAAATTACTTCCAAAATCAACATATGACTTAACCAATATTTTACGAACAAAAACAAAATCACAAACTCATGTCACAATCCAATCTCTTCAAGAAGAAATCAAGATTGTGAAAAATGAATTAAAAACTCTAAAACAAAAACAGGAAATAGATTCAAATATTCTTCAAAATCTCATTTCCAAATTACAGGAGCAAAATTCTTCCGAATCAGAACATGAAGAAGAAGAAAATGAGGAAAACAGAATTGAAAACTTAGAAAAAATCCCTCAAGATTTCTTGTTCGTTCTTAGAGCTGTAACAACAAGAAAATATTTAATAAAAACTACTTTACTTTTTTCCAATGATTTCAAAATTTAAGCAATAGCACTTTTTGATATAGGAGCAGATCTAAACTGCTTAAAAAGTAGCATTGTGGCAAAAAGATTTTTACAAAAATCAAATGAAAAACTTGTTGCAGCCAATAACTCCAACATGATTATAACAAAAAAAATCGAGGCTTCTGTTACCAACGGAAGAGTTTCAATCAAAACTCCTTTTGTATTACTAGAAAATATGACTCATACTATCATTCTAGGGACACCGTTTATCAACATGATAACACCCTATTATGTTAATTATGACAATATTTCTTTTAAAACAAAAGAAAATAAAATCATTTTTCCTTTTATTGAAAAACCCAGAACAAGAAATTTAAACCTTTTAAAAGCTTGTTCAGTTTACAAAAGCGAATTAAACTGCTTAATTCAGGGAAAAGAAAAACATTTATGTTTCCTAAAACAAGATGTTTCTTTTTTCAAGATAGAAAAACAATTGCAAACAAATTTCATAAAACAACAGATTTCATAACTTCAAAAAAGAATTGAAAATGAAATCTGCTCATATATACCAAATGCTTTTTGGGATAGAAAACAACATGTGGTAAATTTTCCATATGAAAATGATTTCTCTGAAAAGCAAATCCCGACAAAAGCGAGACCTATACAAATGAATCATGAACTCGAAGAACATTGTAAAAAAGAGATTCAAGATTTAAAACAAAAGGGTTTAATAACAAAATCTAGATCTCCCTGGAGTTGCTCAGCTTTTTATGTTAATAAAAATTATGAGATCGAAAGGGGTACACCCAGGTTAGTTATAAACTATAAACCATTAAACAAAGCACTAAAATGGATCTGATATCCAATTCCAAATAAAAAAGATCTTTTGCAGAAACTTCATTCTGCATTAGTATTCTCAAAATTTGACATGAAATCGGGTTTTTGCAAATACAAATTGATCCAAAAGACCGACACAAAACTGCATTTACTGTCCCTTTTAGTCAATATGAATGGACAGTCATGCCCTTTGGATTAAAAAATGCCCCATCAGAATTCCAAAGAATTATGAATGACATTTTTAATCCATTTTCAAAATTCTGCATTGTCTATATTGATGATGTCTTGATTTTTTCAACAATGAAGAACACTTCAAACACCTTAAACCGTTCTTGATGATCACCAAGAAAAACGGATTAGTTGTTTCCAAATCAAAAATTTCACTCTTCCAAACAAAAATACGATTTTTAGGACACTACATATCTCAAGGAAGGATCACTCCTATTGAGAGATCCTTAGCCTTTGCAGATAAGTTTCCTGACAAAATCATAGATAAAACCCAATTGCAAAGATTCTTTGGAAGTCTCAACTACGTGTTAGATTTTTGTCCAAATATTAATAGAATTGCAAAACCGCTCCATGACAGGCTTAGAAAAAACCCTGTTGCATGGACAGAAGAACATACTAAAATTGTCAAAATAATCAAAATGCAAGTCAAAGAAATACCTTGTTTGCATCTAGCTGACCGATCAGCACAAAAAATTGTTGAAACAGATGCATCCGACATAGGATATGGTGGAATTCTTAAACAAAAAACCAATGGCAGAGAGTGTTGGAACCAAGTTGGTTCTAAGTACTTAGGATTTTGATGCTTACAAATGTACTCAATGTAAACTTATTTTGTACTTTGAATTATTAAGTTAAATGCCCCAGAAACTGAAGGAAACAGAAGCAAAGATCAAAGGAAAATGAATTCTGGAATTTCCAGAAGATGTTCCAGGATGTCAAAACATCACCAGAGGATATGTTTGGTGGCCCAGAACAGAAGGAATAAAAATCATAATGAAACATGGATCATACCATTGGAAAGCCTGCCAGAAGGAGAGTTGTTCCAGAAAAACAGGAGTCAAATATCAATTTTATTCCAGAAGTTATTCTGACCAGAAGATGGCCTGGCAGTGAAAAATTACAAAGTCCAGACTTGTTCCAGACTTGTTCCAGACTTGACCAGAAGGTATGTTTATGAGTCCAGAACAAGAGGATCAATCCAGATTTGGCCAAGACCATAAGATAGCATGATTCAGGACATGGAACTAAGTCCAGACCAAAAGAAATGAGTTCCAGAATCAATCCAGACCTGGTCCAAAATTAAAGGTAAAATGTCCAGACTGAAATGTTTATTGTTCCAGTTAATTTCAGTTTGTTCCATACCAAAGTTTAGAATCTGTCCAGATCAGAGTAAAAACTTCCAGATCAATGGTTCAGAAATAATTATTTAGTCCAGTGATGGTCCAGATCAGAAAATCAGACCATGGCCCAGTGGTGGCCGAAATCAGAGGGACAGACTGTGCAGTCCAGCAAAGGCCGAAATCAGAGGATTACAGCATATCAATTCGGCTGGTCCAGTTGTGGAATATCGCATGAAGATCCAAGGGTGCAGATTTGATCATGAGGATTAAAGAATATGAGAAAAACGTTCAAAACAGAATTGGAGAAAAAGGCTCAAAACAGAATCTAAGCAAAAGGCTCAAAACAGAATCTAAGCAAATTACTCCAGAATATTCTCAAAACAGATTAATCTAAATATACTGCAGAAGTAAAGCATCAGTGAAGTTCTAAAGTTCAACTATAAATAGAGACTTAATGCTGAAGAATAAAGAATTGAAAAACACAAGAACTCAAGCTTCAATTCAAAGATATCTGAGAGTTCAAAAGAGAGAAACACAAATGAACAAGAGCAATATTTTCTAAGTGTTTTCAAGAGAGAAATACAGTGCAACAAACAGCTTTCCAGAAGCAACGTTGCAAAGTTCTAAACCTTTATTATAGTGGTGTAGATTCCTTCTTCAATATGGGGTTGTCAGATTGGTAGAAGAAGACTTAGCTGGTTTAGTTAAGGTGTTGATATTCCTCAAAAGTCTGGGGTTGTCAGGCTATTTGAGAAGACTTGGCAGGTATAGTCAAGGTGTTGTTGTTCCTCAAAAGTCTGGGGTTGTCAGGCTGTTTTGGAAGACTGACTTGAAGGGTCAGTGGTGTTGTAATTCAAAGGAGTTTGAATTAGTAAAAGGCCTTCTGGAGGAAGGGACTGGACGTAGCCTAGTTAACGGTGAACCAGTATAAATTGCTGTGTTATTATGTTATTATTATCCGCTGCTGAATTTGATTAATTATTTATCGAATAATTCAAATCAATATTTAATAAAACAGCAAAAGAAATTAAGTTTGACAAACACAATTCAACCCCCCTTCTCGTGTTTGCACCTTCAATTGGCATCAGAGCTCGGTCTCAAGGCTGAGCACTTTACAGTGTTTGAGGAAAGATCCAAAGGATCAACATGTCCGCATTCAATGAAGAAGCTACTGGAGCAAACATCAACAGACCACCTCTATTTGATGGAGAACGATTTGAATACTGGAAGGACATGCTGAGAAGTTTTTTTATTTCACAAGATCCTGAACTTTGGGACTTGGTGGAAGATGGTTATACTGCTCCAGAAGATGCTGATGGTATTAAAATTTCCAGAAGAGATATGGATGCTGATCAGAAGAAGATGTTCAAGTTGCATCACAAATCCAGAACGTTCATGATCAATGCAATCACGTTCAAAGAGTTCGACAAATGCACTAACAGAGAAACAGCAAAGAGCATCTATGATAGTCTGATTCTGACTTACGAAGGCAGTAAGTAAGTCCAAGAAGCAAAGGCTAACATTCTAGTCAAGAAGTACGAGTTATTCAAGATGGAAGAAGATGAACACATTGAAACTATGTTTTCCATATTCCAGACTCTAGTATCAGGATTAAGGGTACTAGAAAAGAGCTACACTACTGGTGATCATGTAAGGAAAATACTTAGAAGTCTGACAATCAAGTGGAGACCAAAGATTACTGCTATTCAGGAAGCTAAAGATCTGAATACTCTAAAGCTGGAAGAATTAATCAGCTCCCTCAGATCACATGAAATTGAATTGGAAGAAGATGAACCCAAGAAGAAGAACAAAACTCTAGCCCTGATATCCAAGCAGAAGAAGGCTTTGAAAGCAACATCAGAAAATAGTGATTCAGACGATCAAAGTCTGAACTCAGAGGAAGAAGAAATTGTTTTCTTATCCAGGAAGTTCAGAAAGATGTGGCATAACAGAAGGAATAAATTTCCCCAGAGATATTCCAATCAGTCTAACAAAAGAAGTGATGATACACATGACAAGAAAGGTATCATCTGCTACGGATGCAATGAATCTGGACATATCAAGTCAAAATGTCCAAATATGGAGAAAGGGAAGTACCAGAGGAAAGATTTCAGAACTAAGAAGAAAAGCATGATGGCAACATGGGATGATTCTGATGAATCTTCTGAAGATGAACAAGCAGATTTGGCTATGATGGCTCACACCAACTCTGGATCCAACACAGAATATGATTCTGGAAGAGAATCAGAAGATGATGAAACTGAGGTATATTCTGAATTCACTAGATCTGATTTGATTACTGTTCTGAATGATTTTTTAAACTGTAATTACAAATTATATTTAAAACTGAAAACTCTTAAGAAAGAAAATACAAATCTAACAGAAGAAGTTAATGTTTTAAAAAATCAAATTGCAGAATTTAAAACAGAAAGTGTCATTCTTGAAACTGATATTGCAGAATTGAAAACAGAGAATGTATGCTTGAAAAACAGTTTTGCTGAACTTAAAGATGAAAGTTTAAATCTGAAAAATAATCATAATTCAACAACAATTGAAAATACCACAAGTAATTCTGATATGCATGAACAAGTTCTTCAAGAATTTCTTGATAGTGGTATGGAAAGAAGCAAATATGCTTTTATGATTTATGGAGTCAGTAGGAACGGAAATAGAGGTATAGGATTTGAAGAAACAATAATTAAACCTAAACCTATGTTTAAACCTGTTCCCTCTGATATAGTGTGTACTGTTTGTTACAAGAAAGGTCACTCTGGATTATCTTGTCCAATGGTAAAATCTGAACAAGATTAGAGAGCTGTTAAGACTAACAAACCTGGACCCAATCAGTTTTGGGTACCAAAAGATCAAATTGTCTATGTTGCAGATGTTCTGAGTAACCAGAAGGAGACACCAACAATGGTGCCTGGACAATGGATGCTGGCAAGGCACAAGCAGAAGAAGGTTTATGTTCCAATATCTACCAAACAGAAGCCAAGTGACTCTGGTAGAAGAAGAACTGGTCGACACAATACCTATCAGAATCAGAACCAGAATCATAGGAGGAACAGGAAATATCATAGACATCACTCGAATCAGAACAAGAACTGGAACCAGTATCAGAGGAACAGGAACTGGAACCAGAACCAGAACTGGAACCAGTACCAGAAGCACAGAAACTGGAACCAGAACCAACACTGGAACCAGAACCAGAACTGGAGGCACAGAAACTAGAACCAGAATCAACACTGGAACCAGAATCAGAATAAGTACCAGAACCTGAACAGGTATCAGTATCAAAGGTTGAGGTATGATCATCAGAACTACTTTAATTATCAGAATCAGTATAATTACCAGAATCACCACATGTTCCAGAATCACCAGAGGAACATGGTATATGAGCCAAAGCAGAAATATCAGAATCAGGAGAGTTCTTCAAACACTCCAGTAAGATTCATCAAGACTACCAACCTAGAAGGGAATTCAAATTCCCTCATCCAAAACATGTAATCTCAGAACATATAGATTAGGAATCTGAAAATCAGAAGCAAGAGGATTTTTCAGAACTGAGGCTACATCTTGCTGTTAATACTATTATTATTTAATATTTATGTTTACTGTGATAACAAGAAGCCTGATCTTAACAAATCAAAGCTAGATAACTGTTCTGCAGGTTTTCAAATTGTCAGAGGAACCAGGTGATTCACACGAATTGAATACTCAGAAGAAACAGCATTCCAGTGGTTTCAAAAACAAACAGAAACCACCAGAAGCAGAATTAATGGGTTGGCTGTACTATGTTCATTTTTAAATTAATTGATTTATATTATGGTATATGACAAACTGCTTGACAAATCTTCAAAAGATAAATCTGATCAAGTCAGAAACAGCCAAGATAAGTCATAAGAGAAATCTGGATATTTACCAGAATCTAAAGCTGTTACAGATTCACCAGAACCAGAAGCTGATTCATCAGAATCAGAAGCTGTTACAGAATCAGAAGCTGATGCGAACCAAGCAATGTTGATGAAGCTTTGGCAGAGGAAGATTGGATACTTGCAATGCAAGAAGAGCTGAATAAATTCCAAAGGAATGATGTTTGGAATCTGGTATCCAGACCAAACAAAAACATTATTGGAACCAAGTAGGTGTTCAGACATAAATTCAACAGAAAGGTTTACACTGAGACTTTTGTTCCAATGGCCAGAAGGAGTTTCAAATGAGCATGATGGAAGAACTTAAGTTCTTCCTGGGAATTCAGATTCATCAAGGTAAATCAGGTATACTCATCTAAATACACCCCTATGCACCCAACCTGCTCACTTGAGAAAGATGAAACCAACCAAAAGGTAGACCAGAGAACATACAGAGATACCTTAAAGGAACCACCAACCTTACATTGTTTTACAAGAAAACTCCTACATACAAACTGAGTGGATACTGTGATTCTGACTATGCTGGAGATAAACTTGAAAGAAAAAGCACCAGTGGCTATTGTACCTTTTTAGGAGACAATTTAATTTCGTGCTCCAGTAAGAGGCAACACACTATTGCCATGTCAACAGCAGAGGTTGAATACATTTCAGCAGCTGGCTGCAGCTCTCAACTACTCTGGATGAAGCATCAACTTGAAGACTACAAAATATTAGAATCCAATATACCCATCTATTGTGATAACACCTCTGCAATTTGCCTAACCAAAAATCCTAAGCTACATTCTAGAGCCAAACACATAGAAATCAAACACCACTTCATCAGAGATCATGTTCAGAAAGGAGTACTCAACATTCAGTTTGTGGACACTGATCATCAATGGGCTGATATCTTCACCAAAGCTTTACCAGAAGATAGGTTCGAGTTCATTAAGAAGCATCTCAGCATTACCTCCATACCTGACTAGCTCAAGTAGTCATCTTAGGAGTTTTTAAAATTTCCTGTTATTTTATTTTCTGTCTTTTAATTTATGTTATGTACTTTGTAAAGAAAAACAAAAAATCAAAAATAGTAGGACCACTTTTTGGCTGATGACAAAAAGGGGGAGAAAGAGATAGAGAGAGAGAGAAAGAAAGGAGAAATAAGTAGAAAATGAGAGATAAAAAGAAAGAAGGAGAGAAAAAGAAAGAGAGAAAATAGAAGGAGTTGAAAAGGAGAGGAAACGGGGAGAGAGAAAAAGAAAGAGTGAAAATAGAAGGAGTTGAAAAGGAGAGGAAATGTGAAGAGAGAAAAAGAAAGAGAGCAAAAAGAAGGAGTTGAAAAGGAGAGGAGAAGAGAAGAAAAGAAAGAGAGAACAAAGAAGGAGTTGAAAAGGAGAGTATCAAACTTAGGGGGAGAGATTGGTCTGAGGGGGAGTAATTCAAAGTTTTCGAGTCATAAGTTAGCAAAATAAGTTAAGGTTTTGTCATCATCAAAAAGGGGGAGATTGTTGGAACCAAGTTGGTTCTAAGTACTTAGAATTTTGATGCTTACAAATGTACTCAATGTAAACTTATTTTGTACTTTGAATTATTAAGTTAAATGCCCCATAAACTGAAGGAAACAGAAGCAGAGATCAAAGGAAAATGAATTCTGGAATTTCCAGAAGATGTTCCAAGATGTCAAAACATCACCAGAGGATATGTTTGGTGGCCCAGAACAGAAGGAATAAAAATCATAATGAAACATGGATCATACCATTGGAAAGCCTGCCAGAAGGAGAGTTGTTCCAGACAAACAGGAGTCAAATATCAATTTTATTCCAGAAGTTATTCTGACCAGAAGATGGCCTGGCAGTGAAAAATTACACAGTCCAGACTTGTTCCAGACTTGACCAGAAGGTATGTTTATGAGTCCAGAACAAGAGGATCAATCCAGATTTGGCCAAGACCATAAGATAGCATGATTCAGGACATGGAACTAAGTCCAGACCAAAAGAAATGAGTTCCAGAATCAATCCAGACCTAGTCCAAAATTAAAGGTAAAATGTCCAGACTAAAATATTTTTTGTTCAAGTTAATTTCAGTTTGTTCCTGACCAAAGTCCAGAATCTGTCCAGATCAGAGTAAAAACTTCCAGATCAATGGTTCAAAAATATCTATTTGGTCCAGTGATGGTCCAGATCAGAAAATCAGACCATGGCCTAGTGGTGGCTGAAATCAGAGGGACAGACTGTGCAGTCCAGCAAAGGCCGAAATCAGAGGATTACAGCATATCAATTCGGCTGGTCCAGTTGTGGAATATCGCATGAAGATCCAAGGGTGCAGATTTGATCATGAGGATTAAAGAATCTGAGAAAAACGTTCAAAACAGAATTGGAGAAAAAGGCTCAAAACAGAATCTGAGCAAAAGGCTCAAAACAGAATCTAAGCAAATTACTCCAGAATATTCTCAAAACAGATTAATCTAAATATACTGCAGAAGTAAAGCATCAGTGAAGTTCTAAAGTTCAACTATAAATAGAGACTTAATGCTGAAGAATAAAGAATTGAAAAACACAAGAACTCAAGCTTCAATTCAAAGATATCTGAGAGTTCAAAAGAGATAAACACAAATGAACAAGAGCAATATTTTCTAAGTGTTTTCAAGAGAGAAATACAGTGCAACAAACAGCTTTCCAGAAGCAACGTTGCAAAGTTCTAAACCTTTATTATAGTGGTGTAGATTCCTTCTTCAATCTGGGGTTGTCAGATTGGTAGGAGAAGACTTAGCTGGTTTAGTTAAGGTGTTGTTATTCCTCAAAAGTCTGGGGTTGTTAGGCTATTTGAGAAGACTTGGCAGGTATAATCAAGGTGTTGTTGTTCCTCAAAAGTATGGGGTTGTCAGGCTGTTTTGGAAGACTTACTTGAAGGGTCATTGGTGTTGTAATTCAAAGGAGTTTGAATTAGTAAAAGGCCTTCTGGAGGAAGGGACTGGACGTAGCCTAGTTAACGGTGAACCAGTATAAATTGCTGTGTTATTATGTTATTATTATCCGCTGCTGAATCTGATTAATTATTTATCGAATAATTCAAATCAATATTTAATAAAACAGCAAAAGAAATTAAGTTTGACAAACACAATTCAACCCCCCTTCTCGTGTTTGCACCTTCAGAGAGTGTATTGTCCAATACAAAAAACCAATGGCAGAGAGTGTATTGTCCAATATACTTCGGCACATTGGAATGATTGTCAAAACAATTACTCTACCATCAAAAAGGAAATTCTTTCCATATATGCATAACAAAATTTCAAAGCGATTTACTTAATCAAAAAATTTTACTCCGCGTTGACTGTAAATCTGCCAAAGAAGTTTTACAAAAAGATGTTCAAAACATTGCATCAAAACAAATTTTTTCCAAATGGCAAGCCATTCTTAGTATTTTCGATTTTGATATTGAATTTATAAAAGGAGATCAAAACTCAATTCCGGATTTTCTCACCAGAGAATTCCTTCAAAATAGGGCCTGACTAATGCCTAGAAAGCCAAAAGAAAATACGGTCCAAAAGGACCAGACTCAAAAAATCCCAAAACCTATTTCGTTGGCAAAGCCAATCAGATCGTGGGCTGAAGCCGTAGAAGAAGATGATATCAAAACCAATACCCAAGACCAAGTTCAAAAATGGCTCAACAGCCAACAAATCTCACAACCTCAAAAATACCTTGATGATCTTGAAGCTTCAATCCTCAAAGAAAAGCTTCAATTACAAAAGTTTACGGAACTCCATGAGCTCCAAGAGAAAATCAAAAGTCTCTCTAAGGAACTTACTATTTTTCAAAACCCAGAAAAGGGAGAATGTTCTTCTTCAAAAACCCCTTCTCAAAATATTCTTTCAAGACCCTTACAGAAGGGATCATCCTGCAAAATCATTTTAAAACCCCCACAAAAAGAATTTTAAAAAATTGTTTTAAAACAAGATGAATCTCATATTATTTCAAAACAGAATGATTCTCATATTACTTTCAAACAAAAATCTGAGTATTTTGTCAAAAAAGATTTTCAAAACATTTTAACCATAGAGGATGGTTTTTATAATAAAAATCCTCTATTAGTCATTTCAAAACTTTTCCCAAAAGGATGGTTTTTCAAACCATGGGATTTATCAAAACCCAAAATTTTTACAGATCAATTCTTGAAATTACCGGATCGGTAACCTTTCAAGACCACCCAAAAGAAGGCTCGGTGGCCTACTCAACTGCAAAAATCCATAAAATCATTTCTCCATCAGAATGAGGATCAAATCTACATACACCAAAAGTTTTCCCCCTTGACTTCAAAACAACAATTAACCATTGTAAAAGCTTTAATTACTGGGACTATCAACAAGCCTGGTATAATGCTTTTCTTATTCAAAACCAGAAATTTAGCCATACTTGGTTATTTTTCTTCAACCTTACCATGGATCCTGCAAAAATCCCATACTGGTTTTCCCATTGGTGGAAACTTTACGGGTCCATTCCAGAAATCCTAAAACCTGAAGTTCAGGACAGTTTCCATCTGTTCAAAACCATTTATAAACCCACTAACAGGGGAACAAACATTTCACCCGCTTCTTCATTTCTCAACCAAATTCTTTCTGCCCTGGGTTATAACATGGTATTTTGAATTTGAACAAAAAGAAGCTCAAACCATTCTTGTCAGAAAATTCAAAGTAAGATGGTGGACAAAATTCTCTATTCTACCAAGCATAAAAATTCAAGCTATGAAAACATGGCTACAAAAACAGGGATTCAAGAAGCCTGATCAAAAGGCAACACAGTTCCTGGCACAAAAATCATTCGCTCAGACACAGCTTGCAGCTGCCAAAAGCGAAGAAGACTATTTTGAAATCATGACTCAACTTATGAGAAGCAAGGAAGAGTCAAAACTTGTTCAAACAATGGTTCGGTCAAATCTGATCCCCTCATCAACCACGACAAAGAAGAATGTTTCTACTTGTCATCTTCAACAAAATAGTTGCTCCAGTTTTGGGCCTACACAAAAATTGGTTACTTATTGTAATTATTATAATTTTTGTTTAGATTGTGTATTGTAATGGGCCTAGCAAAAAAAAATTATTTTCTAGGATTCATTTTTCTTGGATTCCTTTCCAAGTGAGGCTCTTTCCCTATAAATGGGGTCTCCCCTCACTTCACAAAACAAGTCTTGTTTACACAATTCTTCCACACATAGAATTCTTTCCTTTCTCTTAGAAATCTTGAGATCTTATCTCCAAAGCTTGTAATTTTCTTTCATTATCAAAAACTTTGTAAGTATTTCTGTTATGTGTTTAATTCAGTTTTCATTTTACATCCATAAGTATGCTCTGCACATGCGGCTTAAGCTGATCTTGTGCATCAGAAACTTTGTTCATCATGCATCCATGCATACATGAACCTTTGTGATCTTTGGTCTTTGATTTTCTCGTTATATATATATATATATATATATATATATATATATATATATATATATTTATTTAACCTCGTAAATTTATATATGTTGATTCCACTGGTTAAAATTCTTGAGTTCGTCCTTGTTTGCTATAAGGTTTGCAACAAAAACAAGATATAATTAATTACATTTTTTCATGTATTTATTTTATTTTATCTTTATTTATCCTTATCATATACTAATCATCAAACAAGCTTCTTAATCATATGAGTTCAAATTATAAAAGAACTTCAAATAAGAAATTGGTTTAAATAACTTCTCATTAAAAGTTATTTTAAGTATTTTAATTTTTTGCTACAATTATCTTAAAAAATAAAAATACGTTTAAAATAAGGTATTGTTATGAGTAGTTTCTTGTAAAAATAATTTTTGAATGATATTTTTTTTTATTTAAAAAATTATTTTTATTATGTTAAAATTTTTAATAATTAATATCTAAAACATTAAACATTAACATTAATTTTTTAATCCGTAATAAATAAGTCCAAAATAGTTTCTAATATTTATGAATAATTTTTAATAAAATTTATTTTTAAAATTATAAAATTAAAATATTTTTTTAATCTATAACAAAGGAATAGATGATTATAAAAGTTGTCACGGATAGGAAATCACGACAGGGAAAATATTTCTACCTTTGACATTAGTTTAGAGGTACCAAGGTTATTTGTAGCTTTCCCACTTTTTTCTATTGTAGAAGGTTAGAAGTAATTTTTTTTTCTCGCAAAAATATAATGCAAAAACATCACATGATTCATCTAATATTTTAAATATGTTGACACTTGAAGTTATTCGTCTATCGTTTGTAACACTTTAAAATATTATTAAAAATAAAAAAGAAAATACAAGATATTTGAGGACTATATCAATACCAAAGAAAAGCAATAGAAAAGCAATCATACTGGATACAAAGTACTAACTAATTAAAACCTTATCAAAAAAAATCATAGGGATAAAACTATGGTTAACGAAAAAAGAGTGCAGTAAAAAGCTACATACAGTAGCAACATCTATATCAGTAAGACTAGTCCTGGTTCTATTGAAAACATCAGAAATATTAGAAGAAAAAGTATATCACCAATGATTGTTAACAATGTTGTCGCGACCTAAATTTCGAATGTTTCTCGAATTCAATTAAATCGCCACCAAAGTTTATTTAAATTAAGAAAAACATTGGGAAACCCTTAAAAAGAACAATAATGGTCTTTAAAACCAAATTTTGAGTTCGGGAGTCGATTATGCGTAGGGAATGTATTAGCACCCTACGACATCCGTTAAAATACGGTTGGTTACCTATAATTAATTGTACAAAATTACTATTAACTTAAATATATTTATTTCTCCTTACCATTAAATATTAATATCGATTACTTATTTTTAATGTGATTTTGAAATAAATATGTGCGTAAAAAAAAAGAGGGAAAAAAAGAATTTTTTATTAATGTGTTTGACAAAAGTGTGATTTTGCTCCTACGTATCTCCCGGTGTGATGGAGAAATCAAAGTTACGTAGTTCTTGGTTAGAAAATGCGGATGTGTTGATTACTTTTGAAGAAAAATGTGTTTTGTTATCAATAAAAAAAAGGTTTTTGCGAAAGAAAATTAGTTTGTTTGACTTGAATAATTATTTTGAAATGCGAGTTTTAAGACTATCAAGTTGTACAACTTGTGTCTCAAAAGCTCAAAGAGTAAAAAGATATTTCATCTAGTTAACCTTTATAAGAGTATTTTATATTATTTTCGTTTTTTAAAATCGAGTTTTAAAACCACCAAGTAGTACAACTTGTGTCTTAACAACTCAAATATTAAAAGATGTCACATCTAATTAATCAGATTTAAAAAAAAAATTGATTTTAGATTAATTTATTTATAAGAATGAGTTTTAGAACTATTCAAGAATATTTTAATATTTTTATTTGCGAAGATGAGTTGTAGAAATACCAAGTTGTCACAACTTGCGTACTAACAACTCAAATGTTAACAAATGTCACATTTCATTAACTCTTCAATATTTGATTACAATTTTATATTTGTTTTCTTCTTAAGAATAAAAAAATGGATGCTAAATATTAAATAAATTTAGATGATTCTACGAAATAAAATCACAAAAACAAAATAGCAAAACAGATATATGGACTTGTAACTGGAGTTGTTAAATAAACAAAACACATTTTAATTATAGAACCAAAAATACTACTTATAAGTGTGAGTTTCTTTCAAAACATTTTTAATTAAATAAGTGATAGAAACAAAACTCATTTTAATATTAAATAGCACAACCCAAAGCCAAAAATAAATAAAAAATCCATTAACACCGCCCATGATGAAATAAATGATGTTTATTGCTCTTCAATTATATCCATAATTATTTGTGTTAAATGAAGTTTTTTATATTAAATAAAATAAATTATTGCATAAATGGAATGTGGAATCACACTTGCGTGAGCAACTGCATAAATAAGAAGTACCGGACTGACAAGAGTATGGTAGGACGAACAGCAAGACCATAGTGGTATGGCAGGAACGGGCAGCACTATAGCGTGTGATGGCAGGACAAGTTTAGTTTATAGTCTATAGTCTATAATCACGTATTCAACAGATAAAGGCATGCCTATAGTCTTTTAATTACATATTCATACGTTCAAGTTTCATTCGTTTATACAGAACAACCATTAGGCAACAAAGTATGGATTTTTTAGGCTTTACAAACACAATTTAATTTTCAGAATAATAAAGATAAAATAAAAAAAATTCAAACAATACAGGTGACGTATATCCCTTTTTAGGCTTTTCAATAATATAAAGTTTAAAAAGCAGAGCTGAAGATAGAGGAAATACATGCCTTTCCAGATACCGATGAAGATAGAGACGGTGATGCGCAGTTGACGGCGGTTACCGGTAGAAGTTGGAATGATAGTAATTACCTCTGTTTATCGTTTTCTATTTTTTCTTTTTCTTTTTGTTTTGAAATATATGATTTTGAGGATGAGACTGAATTGTTACTTCTTCTCTATTCAACTTCAGGTTTGTTCAGAATCTCTCCTTTAACAAATTTCTCTTTTTTCTTTTCTTCTCTTTTGAGATATAAAGTTACTCTCTTTTGAAAAAATAAAGCTCTCCTTCTCTGAAAAAAATAAAGCTCTATCTTTTCTGAAAAAATAAAGCTCTCTCTTCTTCTGAAAAAATAAAGCCCTTCCTTTTATTGATTTTCGGTCTCAATTTATAGGTAAAGTAGTGAATCTTTCTGTTCATTGGATAAAGTTAAAATTAAGTTTTGGATTTTGTATTGTTTTTGTAAATTTTTTTAAGCAAAGTCAGATGATTAGGGAAATAGTGGTTTATCCATTTTTGATTGAGTGCACAGGTAGTATAAACAATGACCTTATTAAGATAAAAATGAAGCAAGAAACCAATTTGTAGAAGGCATGCAAACAAGACAAGGTAATATACACAATGGAAACAACAGAAATGAAAAATGGACACATGAGAAAGAAGAAAACGAGTACTACATAAATATTTTGTTTGTTTTGTTATTTATTATTTATTTATTTTTGTTAGTCCTAAATGGGAACATTTATGTAAATTATGGATTTAAAATTGGCTCAACTTTATAAAACTATTATTTTTAGATTTTTTTTGTAAAATATTTATTAAATATATTATTACCTTTTTTTTATTAGTCGGACAAAATTAGGGTACTACAAATGTGAAGTCCCAAATTAGCAGTCTTGTCTGCACATTGATTCACTTCCCTAAAAATATGAGATATAGTAAAACTCATTCCTTTAACTATCTCATGACAATTAAGATATATGTGTCTAATAGACCAAGAAAAAGGGCTAGTATTCTTAAAAGCCATATTTGTCAAATGCGAATTAGGTTCAATCCAAATAAATCAGCCTAAATTCTTGTAGGTTGTTTCAATAGCAACCATAACTTCCATAAGCTCAACATGTAATGCAGTTGTAATCCCCAAATTCACAACAAAACATTCCAAGGAAGCAACAAAACTGTCCCCAAATATACCTCTACAAGCAGTAGGATCTTGACATATATCCATATGCAACTCCATCAGTATTACATTTAATTCAATACTCTTTTGGGAGTGCCATATCACTTCCTTGATGGTACGCTCTTTAGGAGGATAAGCTCGAACTTGGAAGTACTTGAGAATTTGAAATTCTTGAATAGAGTTGGAGATTATGCTAGAAGTGTGATTGTAAGATAAAGATACATTGGCAATAATTTTATTGATGACAGAGTGCAAACAAGATTTTTAACTTCAAATCGAGCTTTATCACATATCACAAGAAGATTTTGAAACGAACTAATATCAATTTGAGAATGAAAAATAGAGCTTAACTATAACCAGAGCCTAGTAGCAAAAAAATAGGATAAAAAGATATGGTTGTTAGTCTCCATTTCACATTTATAGAGCTCACATCTTGAAATGATTTGAAAACCTCGATAGATTAAATTATCATTAGTAGACATCTTGTTATGTAGCAATATCCAAAACTTGAGAGACATAAAAAGAGGAATGCTATGATGCCCAATAGCTTTGGCCCAAGAAATTTGTTGCCCTAAAGGCTTGAAGAATAGATAAGCTTCCTTAAAACTTAAAACCCCATAATTGTTTTTATTCTCCAACTCAGGTGATCCTCACATTCAAAATTAGGAATAGTAGTCTTGGCTAGTAAGGCAGCCAACTAAGGGTGAGTATGTAAGAGAACAAAAGGAACTTTCCAATAACCATGCTAAATGAAATGATTGACATTGGAATGAATATGAGCTTGCTTGGCCTTAATAATGTTAAAAGTAGAAACAAAAGAATTGTCCAACCAAGTGTCGACTCAAAAGTTAATAATGTCACCCTTGCCAAATTGCCATTTGTTGCTCTCGTATATAGTAGTTAACTTAGCTTTGAGTGCAGTCCAGATGGAGGAATCAATATAATATCTAATATGCCCTCCAATGATCTGACCTCTAAGAGGAATAGCCCAAGGTTGACTAGAAGTAACTAAGTCCCAAGCGAGCTTTTTAATAGCAACATTATTAATGTCTCTCACAGACCTAATTATTAGATCACCTTCATTAAGAAGATGACAAATTTTACGTCAAACAACAATAACCATTTTTCTATGCTCAATATTGTCAGACCAGATGAAATTCTTAATCCATTTGTCTACATCCTTGAGAAGAGAAATCAACCAAGAATATGTGTGGAAACTACAAGAGATATCTAATATTCCTTCCAATGATCTGACCTCTAAGAAGAATAGCCCAAGGTTGACTAGAAGTAACTAAGTCCCAAGCGAGCTTTTTAATAGCAACATTATTAATGTCTCTCACATACCTAATTATTAGATCACCTTCATTAAGAAGATTACAAATTTTACGTCAGACAACAATAACCAATTTTCTATGCTCAATATTGTCAGACCAGATGAAATTCTTAATCCATTTGTCTACATCCTTGAGAAGAGAAATCAACCAAGAATATGTGTGGAAACTACAAATCAACATGTTATGAATGACACTTTTCACCAATTGAATTCTACCTGCCATAGAGAGGAGATATGATTTTTCAAGCTGCATGTTTAGCCTTGACTCAATTAGCAATTGATTGTAAATAAGCTACTTTAGGTCTTCCCTTGAAAATAAGTATTCTAAGATATGTGAAAGAAATAGAACCAATAGAAAACTCAAGCAAAACAACTAAGATATTTTGTTGTCTAATGAAAACAAATCCATTGTAAATTGTAGATTTATTAGGATTAATTTGTTGACCAGATATATTAACATATCTATCAAAAAGACTTTGTAGGTTGTTAGCATTAAATAGCAATGCCTTTAAAAAAAACACATCAAATCATCAACATACATAACATGGGAAGGAACAACAATGCCTCTTGTAACGCCCATATTATTTTTTATTTAAAACGTTACTTAAAAATACTTTTAGAAAAACTTACGACAATATTTTTTGCAAGAATATCTAACATTTATCCATTTAAATAATTAGTAACAATCACATTTATTTAATATTATATAAAAATGTTTATTCAAAGCTAAAACAAAAAAAAAAAACAATTATTCCTAACGGAAGGGAACCCACTTCCGTATTTCTAGAATTTGAGTGCATTTTAAAGTTTGGTGACAAAACATTTAAATATAGACTTAGAAATATAGCGGCAATTCTATTATTACAAAATTGTCTTGAAAAACTCATTTTTACCCCACGTTTACCTCACATTAATACTCATCAACTACTCTTGAATCTC
This sequence comes from Cicer cuneatum, assembly GCA_037974295.1. Classification (NCBI taxonomy): domain Eukaryota; kingdom Viridiplantae; phylum Streptophyta; class Magnoliopsida; order Fabales; family Fabaceae; genus Cicer; species Cicer cuneatum. The sequence continues at coordinate 72,688,438 of JBBPBO010000001.1, read as the reverse complement.
CTCGAACTCATTAGTACCTAAAATGTTGTTGTAAGGGTCAGTTTTTTCCATCATCCACATCAAACCAAAGCTAAACATATAGAAGAATAACACAACATATAAAAGTAAAAACTTCCAATTTAAAAGAGAAAAAATGTGCAAACTGGTAAATTGTATATCAAAACATATGTATAATCCATGCTCTTGAAACTATATGATCCGAATATAAACATGTCACTAAGGCAACTCCCACGAAGATGCATATGCCATGACATAATAATATATTATCAAAGAGATATATTCCCACACAGCCGAATAAGAATCATGTTATATGCATTCAAAATCACTTTTTAAAAATCATTATCTTATTCGCATATCACTAAGATCACATACTACACATCCATATCATGAGTATCACATATTCATGAAAAAATAATCATAAAAATTATAACTTTCACCACATACACATAAAAAAATCAAAAACTTGATATCATACACATCGTAAAAGTTAGCACTTTAACATATATAACAAGAAAATTCAAACTTCAACTCATATACATTATCAGAGTTAAAACTTTATCACATATAACATACAAATTCAACCTTTATGCATATCCATCATAAAATTTAAAACTTTATTACCTATGACATAAAAATGCATACTTTACTTCATATTTTTCAAAAAAAATAAAATTTTATCATATATAACATAAAAAATTCATACTTTACTTCTTAAAAAAAATCATATATTATATATTGACTCAACGTAAGAAATTGAGGTTTTATTATTTTAATTCCGTTAGTCTACATTCTATTCCTTCCAAAAAGAAAGCGATCACAATTATTAATTTCATGTCATCCAACCAACAGTCTAACTATAATTTGTGTGGGGAAAAACCCTTACCTTGGCTGCTTTTCTTCCTAGTACAAAGCTCTAAGCCCCCACAAAGTTGTTAACAAGAAAAAGAAATTCCAACCTTTTGATGCACGAAGAAGAGGTGGTGTGAAGGTGATGAAGGCTAGGGTTTCGGTATTCCTTTCTGCTTATTATTACTAAGTATGAAAATATTGTGGACTTTAGGAAAAATTTAAAGTAGAGATTATTGGATAGATAGTATTGGGCCCAAATAAAGAATAGAAAGGAGAAAATATTATTATTATTTTTATTTATTTATTTATTTATTTATTTAACCTTGATCATACAAAAACCAAGCCACAAACTCCTAGCCCAAATTTCTACTATGGGTTGCGTCACACCAAGCCACAAACCCTTAGTCTAAATTCTTCTTGTACTAAACAAAACATCTACATCTACATCTATATATATATATATATATAACTCCTCCATTGATTAAATAATTCTTACTAATAATTTTATCATCTATAATAAATCGAACAAGGTAAATAATTATCACACCCAAATTAATATTAAAAAATATATATATTTATAGGTTCTAATTATTTTAAATAATAAATTTCGAGAATGTTACACCTCTCAAGCCATTTATCGAAGAGAGGGAGCCTTCATCAACCAACTTAAATATAACTCTTTGAAAAATCTCTTCAACAATGCAAAACAAAAGACGAAATAAAGGGTTCCCTTGCTAACCCTCTTTTGACAAAAAAATCTATTTAAAAATCTAAAATTGTTTTCTTCTCTATTTCTTCCGAAGCTCTTTACTTATTGTATAAAAGAACAAAAAAATGTATAAGTGAATTAGTAAAAGAACTCCTAAAAAAATGTAAAAGAAAATACAATAACTAGAAAATAACAATGAAATAAAATAAAATTAACACTAGTATGTAGGATGAAGAGGGCCATGTATATATGATCCAAAACATGAATCGAAAATGACCAGTATTCAGTATTCGTGATAGGAATAGGTTAGACCGTCCGTTAGGGCTTATGACCTGGCCTATTTATGGTCTGGTTTGGCCTGACCTCTTTAATAAGAAAGCTAGGTTCATGCTATTTTTAAAGTCTATTTATTTAAATGAGTCAGACTCAAACTTATAAAAAAACTATTAGGTTTGACAGGTCGACCTATATATATATATATATATATATATTATTTATTAATGTTGTTTTTTATTATTATTTATTAATATTATTGTTTCCTATTTTAAAGTATATATATATATATATATATATTATTTATTAATGTTATTTTTTATTATTATTATTTATTAATATTATCGTTTCCTATTTTAAAGCCTATCAATTAGGCTATTTTCATATTATTTTATTATATTATATTTGATTATAATTTTATTAGTTTTCCTTGTATATAAATGTCTAGTTTAGCCTATTTAAAAAAAATATAAAATATAACATTTAAATGTTTTAATGTAAGAAAGGCTTTTAAATAGGTTTTCAGACCAGACCAAATTCTTAAAAAGTACAGGCCAAGCTGAAAAAAAAGTCTATAATTGGCCGTAGATCAGACTTAAACCTAAAAAATTAATTGTAAGTCAGACTCAAACCTTTGAAAATCTGATATGACCTATTCACAATCCTATTTATGATTCACTTACACTAATCACATTAAACTTGAATACTCTAATTCAACTAAGAATTTGGATTCCGATGGGTTAAGTTGATCAAATTTAAGGGTCCACACCACCCATAAAACTCGATCAGCCTGCATACTCCCTTCTATTACTATTATAGAAAAAAATAAAGAATATTTATACGATGAATAAGAAAATTAATTAAAAAAATTAGTTTAATCTAATTAATTTTTTAGATTCCATATAAAATATAATTTAAATTTATTTAATTGTCTCTTTAAATGTCAAACACTCAATTATTTATATTAATTTTTTTATTAAAGTAGGGTATATTAGTAATACTTATATTAAATGAGTCAAAAGTAATTAACATTTGCTTATAATAGTTATCCAAATTTGAGACTACTTTTTTGTTTATAACAGTGATAAGAGAGAATATATACGCAAAGATAAATAATGACATATGGATGTGATTTATGTTGGTTTGAATAATTGCGTTTTGAATGAAATATTCATTTTTTATTTATTTAATTTACGTCGATCATTTCATTGTCTCAAAGGTAAAAATCAAGAGATAAGTCAATTTTTACTTTTGAAAGGGTGTCATCGTTAAAGAATATTAAAACATTGGTGATCTATGGAGAATCACGTAGATATGTGGTCCACCATAGAATCCACGTTCACGTAATTGTGTCTTACCTTACCTTACATTGACTCTAATTATAGGTGTTAGGCAATTTAGTCTTTGTGTAGTTAGAGGTAGATGGAGTAAAGAGGAGATATGTAATATTTTTAAGTTTTGAATATTGTTAGCAATACACTCTTTAACACACATTCTCTTTTATAAATTGAAATTTAAGTTTTTTGTGTTTGGTTCAATATTTACGAGGAGAATGAGCCAAAATCTCTCCTAGAGTTCATTGTACTCTCCCTCTATTTTTTAGAAATTTTGAAGGGAAACGGTGGAATCAAAATAACATAACAACCCTTGAAAATCGTCTCCTCCTCTTAAACCAAATACAAAATCATTAAAAATATATTATCTCTTATCTTTTGATCCAAATATGTCTCCACTTCCCTTTATTTTCTTCCTCTCCATTAAAATTTCTCTCCATTAAATCAAACAAAACCTTAATCATTCAATTTTTTAGAAGATATATATATATATATATATATATATATATATATATATATATATATATATATATATATATATATAATTAGTGGCTAAGGTACAAGAGTTAGAGAGTAAAAAAAAAAAGAATCGTAAATTCAATTTCCATCGTCAATAAAATATTAATTACTAATAATGACCTATGAACTATAAATTATTATAATATTTATTTGTTTTACTTTTACTTTTACTTAGATTTTGATAGACCTAACTATTAAAGCATGGCCTATTAAAATAGATTAGGGATGCCCCAGAACTACTTTTTTTTAATTAATACATCAATGCTTAATTATTTTGATTGTACTATCTTGTGATCTAGCATGGCATTATGCTATTTTAAGTTTAACCCCCCAAAAGAAACTTCATAAAGTTAGGCGTATTGTGTAATGATAACAGGAAAAAGGTGAAGCTAGAATAAACAAATAATGAAAGTTTTCATGTTGCCATCGGATTAAAAATAAAAAGAAAAATATTGTGAGAAGGTTCAACATGCTTTTTTAAACATAACCACGTTTACAACTTTTTATATTTAGGTTTGGTGCTTGTCTCAATCAATCACCATTACTTTAGTAAGAACTTACACATTAAGAAACCTACTTTTAATTGCTCTAACAATAGTTGTCATCCTTTCTTTACCTTTGATGATGCACTCCAATGCTTGATAAGCCATACCAAAATGCATAAAATGCCTTTAATGCTTTTCCAAAAGTAAAGTTTGCAAAGCTTTGTGAGAGTTTGGAATTTGTACCTCGTCTCATTGAGTGGCTCCTAATTCCTATAATAATATTTTAGTGGCACAACCTTTTCTTAGATTTGTACCCATTCTATGTTGCTTAACCACTTTGTCACTTTGTTTTGTGTGAACTTTTTCATCATTAAATCTTTGATGGCCAAATGTGCAGCAAATAGGAAATTGGATTCTCAATCACGGAATCTCAAATTCATACACATTTAATTACATTGTCATCCTCTGATCTCGATCATATAATTAAAAAAAGTAGATTTTTATTTTTATTTTATAATTTAAAATATTTAATTCGAATCTTAACCGTTCAATCATATATAATCAAGTATCTATCATTATATCAAACGTGTGAATGTGAAGCAGTCAATCCTCCTCTAATAAATAGGCTCTTAATGTTATGACGACCAAATACTTTTTTTCTAATTTCTTGACATGACATACTTTGTAAAAGTAAGCTAAAGACAAAAGATATTTTGTCCTTTTCTCTTTAATTAATGTACCAACCTTTTGAAATTTTGATTTGCAAATTCGATAAATAAAATTTATATAATTTAGTGTACTTGCCCTAGAATTAACCTCAATTTCGGTCTGAATTTATGACTCTTCCTCACTAGAAATTTTATTATGTGCTAAGGAGGTTATCTATTTCGCATAGATCATAACTCCAATAATTTATACCTACTATTTTCTAATATTTATAAGGGTAGATATGGAATCCATTTATTTTTAATAAAGTCATATGATTTTTATAAAAAAAAATAACCAAATTATAATAAATTAAAATAATATTGTAAAAAATGAAAAAGATGGATGTGAGTAGGGGTGCACATGGGTACAGATAAATCTGCGAATCCGGTCACCCAATTCAATCCAACCCGCATTTTGATCCAACTCATTTAAGTTCGAGTATAATTCGAACCAACCAATTGAAACTCAATTATGTTCGGTTTGAATATGGAATTTAACTTTTTAAACCCATAAACTCACGAACTCAACTCATTGACATGACATATATATATTTTATTTATTTTTACTATTGATGTATAGTTAAAATTTAGTTGTTGGACTGTGATTGAGAATTTGTTACTAATTAATTAATTTATGTGTTTTGTTGTGTTTGTGGATGTATTTTAAGTTGTTCAAGTATTTAAGTTTAATTACATTTTTTTAAAATAAAAAATATATTTTAGTACCCGTGAATCCAACCCAATCCGCTCATAATCGGGTTGGTTTGGTTCGGATTTCATGGAAAAGTTATGGGTTGAGAATTCAACCCAACCCAAATAAAATGGATTAGTTAGTATATCGGATTTGGCAAAAAACAACCCATCCCATATAGACCCCTAGATGCGAGAGAATAAATACTTAGAAATGTGACGCTTGAGAAAACAAAACCATTTTCTCTATAGATACATTATTAATTACATATATTTGTTACGAATATAATTAATATAAAATATTATAGTTAATATATTATATTCTTTTTAAAATTTAAAAGATATTTAAGAAATATTACACGAATAATATTATATATATATATATGTTTTAAATAATTACTTTATAAATGATCATTTTTTAATTAATAAATCAATAATAGATTTAATATTTATAAAAAAAATTATAATTAGTGTATTATAATTTTCTTCAAATTATTATCTAAAATATATTTAAAAGACACACTATTAATTGAAATATATATTTATCTTTTAATTAATAGATTCGTGCAATAATATGTCTTAACTAATTGAGTAATACTAAACATTTGTCTTGTGTATAATTTAAACATAAAATTATAATTAATGTATAATAATTTTCTGCAAGTGAGGTAGGTGATTTGACATAATACAAAATTCTTTTTATATGTTATTGTAAAACTAGTTTAAAACCAATTTATAGTACATCTACTATTCTTTGAATCTTTTATTATAATTAGTAAAACTAGCAATAGTATACTTTTATTTCTTTTGTTGGAAGATCTAATCAATATGTGTTTGACTTTGTTCAAGATTGTGGTTGGAAAAAGCTTAAAGGTTGAAAGGAGGAATTTCTTTCTTTAGTAGAACGGGAGGTACTTATTAAATAGGTGGCTCAATTCATCCTCACGTGTATCACAAGTTGTTTTCAATTGTCTACATGTTTCGTTACCATATTGAGTCTATGATTAAATAATTTGGTGGGGCTACAATTATGTGGAGAAGAAAAAAAATATCAATGGCTTAATTGGAACCAATGTTGTCATCCAAAAAATAAACGAGGTATGAGCTTGATAAGTTTCAAAGCATTTCATCTTGATTTGGTTACTAAACAAAGATGGCACATTCTTTCCAATCTTGAACCTCACCTTAAGTGCTTAAAAATCATATATGTTCCTCGTGGGAATTCTTAAATCTTGTCTAAGTCACCTACCTTGTTACACGTGGTGGATCATTAGTGAAACTGTGGGTTATCAAAAGAATATGTCTTTGGAGAGTGACAACTGGTCACTTCGATATTTGGAATGCACACTTAGTAAATGATACTTTTTTATCGTTTGAAGTTATACAAATCCTCCAATTACCCCAAATGGGTCATATCTCTTAAGGTCAAAATAAGAAAGGTATATTCTTTATTAAAAGTTCGTACCATTCTATTAGACAATGGGATGGGATAGACTCTTAAGAGTTATGTAGCCTTTTTATATTGAGTTATTATTTGATAATTAGGTAATTTACGTTAGTTTACTTAGTTTAATTAATAATATTAAGTTTTGGTGTTAATTAGAGTCAAGCGCAACTTTGTGCATTTATATGTTAGATTTCATGTATAATTGTAGTGTATAGGATTCAATAGGTCAAATGCTCCAAGTTACTATAGCACCAGGGCATGATTGATTTATCTTGAGCAGAATTAAAGGTCTTTGATTGCTGAGTTGGAGTTGAGAGGCTGGCAAAAGACACTACAAATAGGAAAAATGTGTTGGAACCAAGTTGGTTCTTTCAATTAAAATTTTGATGTTAACAAAAGTATTTTATGAAAATCACATTTTGACTTAGAAGAAGTATGAAAAATCAGAAGATACATCAAGAAGATACAAATTAGAAGCAAAATATGTCATTAGAGGATGACGTCACCAGAAGATAAAAATGCCACCAGAAGATACAGCCAGAAGATATCTCTAGAGGATACCAGAGGATCCCATCAGAAGCAAGAATCAGAGGATGTCATCAAAGGCAAACGTCAGAGGATATCATCAATTAGAGGATATCATCAAAGGGAAGAAACAATGACATCATCAAATGATATTATTCTTGGCCCAGACCAGAAGAAAGCATGTCCAGAAGGAGACTTGGTCCAGACCAGAAAGAAACATTGTCCAGTAGGAAACTTGGTCCAGACCAGAAGAAAGCATGTTCCAGAACATAAGACTTGGTCTAGACCAGAAGATAGCATGGTCCAGAACATAAGACTTGGTCCAGACCATAAGATAGCATGGTCCAAAACATAAAGACTTGGTCTAGATCAGAAGATCAATGGTCCATATCAGAAGATCAATGGTCCAGATCAGAAGATCAATGGTTCAGATCAAAAGATCACACAATCCAGATCATGAGACAGAATGGTTCAGATCAGATCACATGGTCCAGACTTAGTCGAGATCAACAGATCATACGGTGCAAAATTTAAATCATGATGCAGATCAGTGAAGACTTGATTAAAATTCGAAGAAGACTTGATTGAATTTTCATAGAAATTTGATCAAAGTATTAAGGGGATTTGATTCAAAAAATCACTGAAGACTTGAAGGAAATTCAAATGAAATCTGAAGCTAAAAAGATACGTTTTGAAATTAAGAGAAACAGGATTGGCCAACAGAATTTTCAAAGGAAATCTGAGCAAAGAAGATATGGTTCGAAATTAAAAAGAAACAGGATTGGTCAACAGAATTTTCAAAGGAAATATGAGCAAGATTTATATCGAATTTAAGCTTGGAAAAAACCCTAATTATAGCTATAAAAGAAGGCTTCAGGCAGCAGCATTATGCATCGAAAATACAAGAACTCAAGCTTAATATTCAACATAATCCGAGAGTTCAAAAGAGAGAACCACTTGAGTGCAAAAGCAATATTTTCTAAGTGTTTTCGAGAGAGAAAAACAGTGCAGCAATCAGCTTTCCATAAACAACTAAAGAGTGTGAAAAACACTGCAACAATCAACTTTCCAAAAGCAACTTTGCATAGTTCCAAACCTTTGTAATCAAACCCCTTAGAGGTGTAGATTCCTTCTTCAATCTGGGGTTGTCAGATTGGTAGGAGAATACTTGACTTGTAGAGTCAAGGTGTTGTTATCGTTCCTCAAAATTCTAGGGTTGTCAGACTGTTTGGGAAGACTGACTTGGAGGATCAAGTGTTGTAATTCAAAGTGTTTTGAATTAGTGGATTAAAGCCTTCGGAGTGAAGGGACTGGATGTAGCCAAGTTAATGGTGAATCAAGATAAATCGTTGTGTTATTATGTTGTTATTATCCGCTGCTAAGTCTGATTATTTGTTCATCAAATAACTCGCATCAACATTCAACAAAACAACAAAAGAATTCAAGTTTAACAAACACAATTCAACCCCCCTTCTCGTGTTTGCACCTTCAAAATGAGTGGTCTCTAGTCTAGGTGACATGTGCAGATTGCAAGGATAAGGAAATTCCTTAAGCCTTTTCTCTTTCATTGTCATTTTAGGATTAACACACTGTGTAAAGGGAGAGAGTACAAATATAACATTAAGAAACTTTCCACCCTATGTCTAATTGGGGCTACTGCTCACCACCTATCTCCAACCTCCATTTTCGTATTTATCGTTTCTTCTCATTCCTCCATAGTAGAACTAGAGCAAGATGTTGTATCTTCGATTAAAGCACTGTTAGTTAACAAATCATTAGTTCTCTTTGGTGGTTCAACTTGAAGTGGAATGAATAGTCACAATAAATGGTAGTTTAAATTGTGACTCTTTTAAAATTTAGTTCATGCACTTTAATTGATGTTTTACTCAAGATTAAACTTAGTAATCAAAATTTGATTAGTAATCTCTTAACTGATTAGAACATTCTCGACAGTTTATATGAAGTTAAGAAGTTGTAAATAAAAATAATAATAGTGAAGTGTGATTTATGCGTACAAATAATTAAACATAAGGGATAAAAATATCACACAAAAAATATATATTGGCTTGTCCAACTCAGACTAGTCCAGTCATCACAACTGTGAGATTTTCACTGTGTGCTTCAGAACCAGAATGTTCTCCTTCACAATTTTTCTCTTGATCGCACCTTGATCAATTACAATCTTCATCTTTCAACCTAGAAAATATTTTTACAGTCACTTCTCAATCTAGAAAGAATTTTTACAAACACACTCAATCTAACATAAAAGATAGACTTGAGTTAATTTCAATGTGTATAATAAAAAGTGTTTGAGGTCTAATGATTCTCAATTCTTTGTTTGAGAAAAATAAAGACAAACTCAGTAAATGATGATCAGCAAATATTGTGTTGAGATTTGGAGTTTTCTTCAAGAGTTTTTTGACTTGTGATTACTTGAACAAGTGTTGGTAGATTGCAAATTAAAGTTTTGCCTTCATCATCCAATTGATCTTCAATTTATTGATGATGAGAGGCTTTGAATATTCAGTTTAAAATGAATATAGTCGTTAGACACATCAGCCAAGTGTCAGATATGTTTGAAAACAATTAAACACATGTTTATATTATTGTCCAAAACATTCTTGACAAACCCATAATATTCTTGCTTTTGAGTCTGATGGAAAATGTGAATAAGTGTGATATTGAGCTGTCAACTTGTCATTTGGCATTGTGTGTGATCAAAAGCATACCTAACTTTATGCAAAATAGTGTTAGTACAGTGTACTTGTGTCCTATGTACTTGATTCCAGCTAATCAATCTGGAGATCAAACTGCAGATCAATCTGCATGTGTTTTTTGCAAGTGGACATTAACTATTTAAATTCTTGAGGCTTGACTACTTTTAGGTGGTCTATGTGTGATTTATATCAATCTAGAACATACTTTTAGTGATCACAAAACTTATTCATTTGTCTCTTGTCTTTTATTTAAGACAACTAGAATGAACCAGAATGTTATGCAATTATTATGTCATCAATCTAGAGATCAATCTAGGTATCATTTTGCATATCAATCTGCAGAACATTCTGCATGTTTGTTTTTTCAAGTATGCATTCAAATATTGACTTTGAATTGCTCATTAAATGTTGGAAAACTCATGTGCAAAATGTCAATTGATTTACTACATGTTGCCCTTCCAAAAAGATCAATATTGTCAATTGTTCTTTAATTGAACAACCAGAACATTCTAGTGAATGTTCTTCCATCATTCTTTTAATAAATAACTTAATAAATGACTCAATCTTGAAATGATTTCTTCTTCAAAGTTGATCCTTGTCATTTTGTTTGAACTGATATGAATATTTCTGAGTGCAATGAAGTTGTTCATCATGAGAACATTCATTCATAACAATTGAGAATGTTGTTTTCTATATGAGAGGAGAAATCTTTTGTTGAAGCAATATTTCCTACAATTTCTCTTGGTGTTACACATATTATGTGTTGTCCATCAAGTATCACTGAGATACTTTAGTATATGTAAGAATGTATTGGATATTTTCTTTATGAATATGCTATCTTGAAGATGCACTAATCATTCTCTTGAATGATTGATATATTATATGATATATTCTTTTTGAGATTCTTTCATAAATATGTTATTTGACTTTTTTATTTATTTTCATATATGTTTGAATTTATAATATATCCATTAGACATATTTCCCAAGGTATCAAATGATCATTTTGATCACTCTCCTTATTCTTTGGTTCAAAATATTCTGAACACTTATTGCATTTGATTATTGATATAACTTTTGACTTGTTTGATTCTCATGGGTTTGTAAACTTGTTTAGAAGATTGCCTTCTAATATCTCCATGAAATAATCTTTTGATGCTTCTTTGATTCTTTCATGATTCAGTAGATACTTATGCACTTGTTGATGTAAATGATTTCTTGCTTGTCCACTTATGTGATTCATGTTCCTTAAATAAAATTCAAGTGCAATCATCAGTAGATAACCATTTATAAAACTTAAACATTAATTTTATAAGTGTTGTTATCATTAAAACATATATCAAAAAGATTTTTACCTCAACACAACTTAGGTTATTTATATTTCACTTCTTTTAAGTTATAATAGATGTATACATCTATTTCTTAGGTATGGTTATTGTCTTGCTCACTATGAGCTAAAATATTTGTATTGGATTATGTGGAATGCAATGTGAATTAGTTATGTTTAAAGTGATGGGTATTTGTGCTTAGCTTTTTTAGCCCTTGTATGTTTATACTATGTATTATTATGAGGATAGTTAGTTTAATTATTAGTTCATTAAATATCGAAAGAGTTTAATGAATATATTTCAAGTGGTTAATATGGTAATTTGATTAATAGACACATTAAACTACCCAAATAATTTAGACATAAAGCTTAGAACCATAAAGTGAATGAATTGTTTTAATTACAATAGAATAGATTTAACCAGAGCTTAGACATAAGGGAATCTTAATACCCTTCTATTTTCTCACGTTGCTGGCAAACATCTTTGATTTATATTATGTACTTAGATGTTGTAGTACCTCAAATCATCACTTAGTAACGTAGATATTTCAAAGGTAACATAGTCCAACCATTTTGACCAATCTCAACCTTAGCATTATTTACTTTGTTTCAATCTTATTATCTTTTGTCACGTGAATATTATTGCTACCCATTTTCCACTCACTAATTAATTTGATTGAATGTGTGATTTATGAGATTAAACTAAATCAATCCTCGCGAGAACAAATTTTACTTATCACTTTATTATTTGTTTGATTGTGTATACTTGCACATGTCTTTGCACAATATGATGATGTTGATGCTTTTCAAAATTTGTTGTTATTTAATGAAAACACTCGAGTTTGGTCTAAACCTTTGGATCTCATAATTTTACCAAAGCATGTTAATTTAGCCTAGAAGATCTTACATAGTGGTTAACCAGTGTAAAGAGTTGTGTTTATCAAGTCTTTATGCCCTCGTTGTCATAAGAGAGATGACGATTTTGATCATGTTTTAAATTTTTCCTATTGTCTCTACATGTTTGGTTTATTTCCCCATCAATATGTAGTTTGATGGTACTTTCTCCAATTTTAGAGTCTGATATAAAAATATCATTGTCTCATCCCCTATAGAAATTGAAATGATTTTATCATTGTGATATGATATTTAGTATGCATGGCATAAACTTTGTTTTGAAGAAAAAACCTTTGAAAACTCTAAGATAGTATTTAAAGTTTGGAAATTTATTGATGATTACAATCTAATGTTGAATACCTGTATGATAAATGATCCAAATGAAACCTCTATATATTTCTCTAATTTGCCTCATCCTCCTTTTCCTCCTCGAGATTCATACAAAGTTAATGTTGATGTTTCTAGTTCTGATAATATTTTTTAGATGATTAACACTATTATAAGAGATGTCGAGGAGGCTCTCTTAGTTTATGCTAATTGAAAGATACCCATTTTACCTAGTTCAAATGTGGTTTAGGTACATATCTTTCATCTAATGCTTCAAATTTCTACACTTAAAAAATGATTTTTGTAATACTATGGTTGAAAAAGATTCATTTAATGTGATTCTAGTAATGAATAAATCTTCTATTGATTCATATATGTTGATTTACTTATCTTTGATTCTCTTACTTATTGTTGATTGACATAGGTTTTTGCACATCTTTAAACTAAGTTTGTTTTATCTTCAGCTTATAATATTTGGATCGAGAATTGTCTTGTTTTGGATACTTCTTCTAGCTATTGTATTTATTTAATTGCTTAATAAAAAAAAATTCCAACAAAATTGTATTGTATTAATTTATTAATTTAAGATGATATTCTAAAACTAAAAAGGAATAAAATCAAAAGTTTGGTATAATGCCACGTATCTAATCTAATGTTTCGAACTTTTCCTATTTATACGCACGAAGCAGCTTCTCTTAGTCCCTTTTCTTCTTCTTTTCTCTCTCCTCTTTATTTTTTTCTCTCTCTCTCTCCCCGGCGAAATGGAACCAAAGTGGAGCACCATTCTCGCGCCTTCTTCAATTTTCTCCGGCTTCGATGATCTCAAGTGGATCACCACGGAATTCGATCATGAACTTTTCACGAAGCGTCCAATTGCCGGAGGAATCGAAACAGCAAACGAATCAGCGAACGACAACGACGTGAAACCGTTTAAGGTGGATCCGTTCACCGGCGTCGGCGACGTTTGCTCCGGTAACCTCGCCAACGCCGCCGGTTTTCAAAATCTGGTCAGTACTCTCTCACTTACACACACTATGCACTTAATAAAATTATTCGCTATTGAAAAAGCACGTTTGAATGTTTTATTCCTCCACCGTGATTTTATTAAATTAAATACTTTCAAGCTTGCTGAGAACGCTTCCTTACATTCGTGTTGCTTATTTTAACTTTAAATAAATATTAGTATTTTGTAAAATTAGAAGAAAAATAAAATTAATTTACACTGAAGTTATATTATCTTTGTTACATATCTTTTTTCTCAATTGATTTATAGAATGATCTTTGACCTCTGAACATATTTTAATTTTAGGTTACAAAATTGAAATATCTATGTAAAAAAGAAATCTATGTAACTAACTCTGTAACGGAATAACTGTTTTGGTTGAAGTTGTTGAAAGCACGAGACCTGTGGTTTTGTGATGTAAAAATGAATGAATTAACGTTGATAGAGTAGAGAGGTTTTTTGTGTGTGAATGGAATTTGGTTTATTTAAAGGGTGAAGCAAAGGAACTTGTGAAGGCCACGTCAGCAGGAATTTTGTTTAGTGATGAAGAAAAGGCACGCTGATGTTCACTATACTTTTTTTGTTATTATATTTATTGATAAATTATTATTATGTTGTCTTTAGAACTCGTGGGAACGCACTACTTTATGAGGATCTGCACTTCATTTTTCTTTTACTTTTTGTCTTTTAGTTTGGGACACAGCTAGCAATGGACCTACTATTTAAGTTAAGAATACAAGTTTAGTTTTGCTTTCAAATTCACAAAATTACAACGTCGATCGTGATTTTACTTAAATTATAAAGTCTAATTTCTTCAAAACTATTGCCATTTTTTTTTAATTTTATTATGAAACTAATTAAGCTTCACCTATACACATGTCCATGACTTAATAATTGGTATTTAATTTTTAAAAAGAAAAAATATTTTTATGCAAGGTTGTTATTGGCTTGAAAACTATACAATCAAATACTAGATCACCATAGTAAACTTAAATGGGTTGAATTTGCTTGAATTGCATTTACATCACTTATCTAGATTTAACGATTAATTATGCTGCTGCCTGCGATAGAAATCCAAACTCAACTAATATGGAGAAAATATAATTATTTTGAGTTACCAATAAGGCAGCTAAATTTTGACTATGAATATGATATAATGAAATTTCTGTTTGGTTGAGAGATGGAAAGAAAAACTAGCTATGTTATTTGTTTAGTAGGGTGAAAGAAAATTTTCTCCCTTAGTATTTAATATAACATTTTTCTCTTCTTTAAATCTCTCCAATATCACATACGAGTAGGGATGAGGATAGGTTAGGCCGTCCAACAGGGGCCTATGATCTGACTTATTTATGGCATGGCCTGATCTAACCTGTTTAATAAGAAAACTAGGTTCAGGCTATTTTTAAAGCTTATTTTTTTAAATAGGTCAGGTTTATGCTTATATAAAAGTCTATTAGGCCTGACAGGCCGGCCTATATATATTATTTATTAATGTTATTTTTTATTATTATTTATTAATATTATAGTTTCTTATTTTAAAGTATATGTATATATATATATATTTTATTATTTATTAATGTTATTTATTAATATTATTGTTTTCTATTTTAAAGCCTATCAATTAGGCTATTTTAATATTATTTTATTATATTATATTTGATTATAATTTTATTAATTTTCCTTATATAAAACTTTCTAATTTAGCCTATTTAAAAAAATGTAAAATATAACATTTAAATATTTTAATGTGAATAAGGCTTTTAAATAGGCTTTCAGGTCAGACCAGATTTTTAAAAAGGTCAGGCCGAAAAAAACCTATGATAGGCCGTAGGCCAGTCTTAGGCTTAAAAAATTAATCGTAAGCCAGACTCAGGCCTTTCAAAGCCTGATCTGGCCTGACCTATTCCCACCCCTACATACGAGCTAAAATCAAGTAAGTTGGATTTTATCACCCACGATTTCTCCTAAATTATAAACAATTTTTTTTTAAATAATTTCCTCCGTTATTTATTTAATAAAACATTCTCTTATTTTTTTACTCTTATTTTATTGGTCTTTTTTCCTAATCTAATTCCCTAAGTTAAATAGTGTATTAGAAAAAAGTTGCTTGTTTTCCAACCATAAAATAGGATAAGAATAAATTGCTCCTTTGTCCTTCTATAAACAAATTCTCAGGCATTTTTTCTTGAAAATAAATCATCTCCAATTTATTAAATAAAATACCTGAAGTATGCTATAGTAATATTATTTTTTCTCTCTCCCGTGCAAGGTATCTATTAGGTGTTTTGCCAATATAGATCCTCTTAAAAAACTATATCAGTCTATTTCTACTTTTTATGAAGTGGTCCTAATATTATTGCCCACAATCTTAGTGGGTCTTTGTGAAAGAGTTTTTGGCAGGTGGAGTGTTCTGTTACTTCCTTTATAGCTTATCTTTTATATGTTTCTTAATTTAGGGGATCATTTTTTTTTTTGGGACTTATAAGGGATCTTTTCTATGTTTTGATTTATACCCTTAGAATGGAAATAAAAATAGCTTAATAGATTTTTTTTTCTTTTTTTAATCCTCTTGTCTCTAGGAGAAATGGTCAGATAATCCGAAATTTAGATATCGAATAAGTAAAATCTAGCTTATAATTGTTTGAGTAAAAAAATATAGCTTAATTGATGTGTAAATGAAAGGAAATCCTTAAAGAAGCTAGCTAAAAAATTGATAGGCAAAACAGAGGTTAAAATTAGAAAGAAAGAAAAAACAGAGGTTACACTTGTTTTTTTTTTTTTTTGCTAAGGAACAGAGGTTACATATTATTAATTAAGCCATTCATACATAATTGCAGGATGCAATAACTTCATTTTCGACTTGTGGTGAAGCTACAAATAGTACTTCTGTATCCTCTCAAAACCTCACTCCCAAGCATTCCACCATCACTCCAACTCTTGAGTCACAATCATCCATTTCTGCTACCGGTAATACTCTACCCATATATGAATACATATATATGTCATCCAAAAAAAATATTTAAAAAATTGATTTATATTTAGTCAAAATTTAGAAAGAATATAAATTTTTGTTTATATTTTATTCAAAAAAGAATATACTATAAGTAAAAATTTAATTAACGATAAAAAAATTAAAGAAAAAACATAAAATATAAATTATACGAGGAAGTATAAATTTAAAGTTTTATTAGAAGATTTATTTTAAACTAAAAATTTATTAAAACATTTTTAATAAAAAAATTTTAAGCTAAAAATTTTATTAAAAGATTCAAAAAGGGTAAACTCAAAATTTGAGTTATCTGATTAAGATATCTCAAGTTAGGGACTATATTTCTTGACTTTAGAAAATCTATAATATCATTGTCATTTTGTTTTATTAAGATGCAATGGTTGGGGGGACATATATAATTTTTCTAATATTATGTAATATTATGCGTACAATTTGAGAATAATATACATAAGATCTCACACTTTTATCTGTAGAAAAGTGTTAATGTGGGTTGAAGATTGCAGAAATTGTTTATAAATTACTTTTAATATCAATTTATAAGTAATCTGAAACTATTTTAGTGTATCAAAATAAATTTCATAAAATGCAAAAAAAAAAAAAAACTTAACAAATATGTATTTGAGATAAAATTTTTTTTGTCAGTACTACAACGATTTACTGTTTAAAAAAAGTTAAAAAAATATATTTTAGTATATAGCTATATGATACAAATTTTTCTTAAGTTTGTACCAATAATGGTATAAGATATATATGACGTAAGGTTACCCTTTATATATTACTTCATTGTATGCATATTATTTTGTCACTTAATTTTTATAGCACACACAAGTTTATATATATTAATTGCTCGTATAATTTAGGTTACATAAATCATAGAGCTTAATTATTTTGGATTGAATTGCATAATGTATAGTAACAAGCCCAGTGTCAGCTAATAAACCAACAAATCAAGCGAAAGGGGTGACTACTACAAGTAGTTCCTCACGTGATCCTTCTGATGAAGATGATGAAGCTGGTCCTTGTGAGCAAAGCACAAATCCCATTGATATGAAGCGCCTTAGAAGGTATATTATTATATATACATCTCAAACATTAATTTCAACTTCATTTTCATTATTATTATTATATAATAATCAATTCGAAGTTGGCCTAATTACTTAATTAGGGTGATGCAACTAAAGTCTTAGTTTGAAAAACTAAATTCATTTTCTATTAGATTTTATAAAACAAAATTGCCACATGTACATGATGACAAAAGGGCCAACCTAAAGTACAAATTGATATTCATAATCATAACAATGAAATCAAACATACTGTCAAAAAAAGTATTTTATGCACTCAACTCAAAGTTTGATTTTTCCATGCAACATAACATGATTTTCATGATTTCAGAAAAGTTTCTAATCGCGAATCTGCCAGAAGGTCTAGAAGAAGAAAACAAGCCCATTTGACAGACCTGGAGGCTCAGGTAATTAGTTAAATATTTTACTTTTCTTCTTTTAATAACTAGTTGGCTTAAGTTTTTAATGAGTTTTAAGAGCAAATCGTGAATCGTTTAAGAATATTCAAATTCAAACTCTGACAGTAATGATTCTTGATAGAGTTTTATTTATTTTAAGTTGGACTTTTTATTATCGGACCTTTTCTTTTTGAAATTAGAGAGTTATAAATAAAAAATATTTAAATATGTTTTTTTTCCTAGCAATTATAACTTGTTTTGTAAATTTTTTTGTTTAGTTTACATTTAAATTCCATTACAATAACGCCGTTAAACATAAATATATTTAAAACATAAACTTTCAATATAATTAAATTATAACATTTTTTTAATCTAAATTAACTCAAATGTTTCATTCTTCTTTCATAAAAAAAATTTAAAATTAAAAGGAAGAAAAATAAAACATTTGAGATTAATTTTATGTTAAAAAATATTATAATTTTATTATATTTGGGGTATATGTTTATATTAAAAAAATGTATGTTTTAATTATATTTAAATTTAACTGTGTTACGGTTTTTGTTTGGATGAAAAAACTAATTTAAAATGAAATTTTATTTGCAAAATGTAAACCAAACAAAAAAAATTTACCAAAACCAAAATAAAAAAAATTATAATTGGAAGGACTAAATACTTGTTAAAATCATAAAATACTCATAGATATTTTGATTATATGCATTACTCATCTTTTGTATATATAGCAATTCAATTTCAATTTTCAATTATGAGATTTTTTATATTTTATTTTTTAGGTTGAACAGCTGAGGTTGGAAAATGCAAGCCTATTTAAGCAGCTTACAGATGCTAGCCAACAATTTCGTGAGGCTAACACTAATAACCGAGTGTTAAAATCAGACGTTGAAGCTTTGAGAGCTAAGGTATATATATCACTATACAAGTTCTTCTATGTGTATTAGAGAGAGAAGAGTCTTCTAGTCCCCAGGAATTTCGGGACTACTGTGTTATACCGAAACTTATTAAATACGAGTCTTAGTGTTTAATACGTGTTAACGTCTGACACATTAATTATATTCAATTAATTCATTTTTTCAAATTATTATCGGTGTCGGCATGTCAGTATCATGTTCGGTGTCTGTGTCGGTGTATATATATATATATTTCATAGTCAATAACTAAAGAAGAAAAAACTATAATCATTTTAAAGGAAAAAATGAATTAGGAACTGTATGGAGGAATTCTCTTAGATGGAAAACAGAGTTTTCAGGTTTGAGTTTATGTTTTCTAACTAAAAAGTAGTAAAAGTTAACAAGTATCATTGCCTTTTTGTTCAAGTAAGCTTTGTTTCAAGTCTTATGAATGAAACAAAATATATATACATAATAGAACTATTCTTTTGAATTAGATTTATCCTATAGAAAGAAATTTGGCTTTTACCTTGACACATTACACACTATGTTCAATAATTTCATAATTTTAATAGTCATTGCAGTCAAATAATCTAAGTCGTACAACTCAAATTACACAGGTCACATCATGATTTTGACAAATCAATAATTCGAAATTCCATTTGCCTAATGGTCGAGATCATCAAGTTCATTTCATGATTTAAACTCATTATGTCATAAATATTCGCACGGAGATAATACAACTTCTTTTGACTCAATCATTAATCGGATTTGGATTGTCTGCAGTCGACAATCCATACATTCATGCAATCAGTATATCGATAGTCATTGTATCGAGATCAAACAATCCAAATTTTAAACTTTGACATTTCAACTTTTAACTCCACATATATGTTGACGGCATGAATGGGTATAATTTTCTACCCTCGGGCTAATCCAAATCCTTATAAATCATGTACTATTGACTTACTAAAATATTTTGTGTGCAATTAAGGTGAAGTTAGCAGAGGATATGGTATCTAGGGGCACTTTACCCACATTTAACAACCAACTTCTCCAAAGTCACAATCAATTGAACACCACATCACCACAAATCAACACTAGTAATCTCCGCTGCATGCAACATGTTTCACCAACCATCACCATCCATGGCAATGATGCTTCATATGGTGTTAGTGGACATAACTCAACTATTGGACTTGGAGATTTTGATATAACTTGCAATGATTTCAACAATGGAGTCAATAGTGATGCTGTTAGCTCTTTGACTAGCATATGGCCTTAACTATTAGATTAATGTTTGTGTCTGCCTTATTTTATATTTTTAGATTTGCATATTATGTTATAGAAAATACTATTTTCTATGAAAGACTATAATATATATACTTGCTTGGTGTATGTGTCAAATGGTTTATTTTTATTTATCTTTAGTATTCCTCTTGATTATTTGTTACACTTAGTTACCAAAAATAAACTGAGTAAGATGGTGTATATAGAACTCATTAGTGACAGATTTCATGAAGTATGTTTACCATGCTGATAGATGATCTTGATCAATGAAATAATGTTAGGAAGTAAGTTTTTGTCAAACTATGCCATAATGCAATTAGACTTGGAAATCATTGTCGAATCATATATAGTAACAAGTTCATAATTATATGCACTCTAAACTAAAGACACGCTAAATGTAAACATAATATGATCTTCATACATCTTATTTATTTGGGCATTTTAAGATCACCTATAGTCAAGAGTCTCACTTATAAATAAATAAGATTAAGAAATCTACTTTGGGCCTTTCAAGTTTCATGACATCCTTAGCCTATCATATGGTGGAATGCAACATGATATCTGCAAAGCTACTACGTGTTCAAATCAACAAGTAATAGACAGAGCTAAGTAAAGAAACAATGTGCATGCTATTTTGTAGTTTGTTATTTCTTCATAAACAAACTAGTGTGTGGACCCATTTATTTGGCTCGGTTTGCCTTAAATATCTGCTAGAGCAATAGTTGGCCTACTACATTGAATGTGTAGGGGACATAGCTTCGATCATCAGGATATGCTATCAAGCACTACAATGCTCAGTTTGCATTGGAATAGCCTACTAGTTGGTTGGGGAGTTCTCTTTTCCATCTTCACATACACTTCAAAAATACACTTTCAGGAAAACGTAATTTTTGTGGATACCACTAAAACATGTGATTTTTTAGAAGTGTATGGACGAGGAGAGAAATTCTCATAGTTTGTTGTCCTAAAACATACACCAAAAAGATCTTTCTATTGAAGTTATAATATGATGATTGCTCATCCAACCCCTTATGTTTGCTATTTTATCGACTTTTTTATCAGATCTTAACCCCCAATAATGTAAAATACATTATCAGATCTTAACTTCCACTAATATATTTGAGAGCGGGTGAACAAACACAAGGAGTGGATAAACAACCTTCTAATATCATGAGCTAGGCTCAAAACGGAGTGGTCCAACACCATCTTTCCATTTTAGGGCTTCTATTATATTGGCTTACATATCTCGAAGTTTTTTTTTTTCCGACAAGCTCATATCTCTAAGTTGATGCTTTGTAGTATTGAGTGCTTTGACCCGCATTTGGCACCATTAGAGGTAAGTTCATATTGAAGCTATGAAGCTACATGTTGTAGCTTTCATGGTGACAGTGATTTCGAAGTTGTTTGGACGTGGTGTCAACCACACGCTTAGTCAATCTTTGATTCAGCTATCAATTCTTTGAACTTTAGAACTTTTTTTCCACATAGCACAATCTTTTAATGTACATCTATTATGCAACAACACAATATTTTAGGTTGTCAGTTTGAATCACAGTGGACTATGTTCTAGATATCTTGGTCTTATTTCCACTCCAAAATTGATGAAAACAAACTTCACAAATCACTCATTTTCAATTTCCATGTCAACGACCCATTTCTTAGTGAACACATCCCACAAGCAAGATGACAATATCCTTGTCGAAAGAAGAAACAGAGGAAGAAAAAATCAGAGATAAAAAAAAATCTCCTACATAGAGGAGACAACAAGTTTGAATCCATAAGGGTACCACGTAGATCACAAGATAACCAACAAATGCCAATGAAAAGTAAAATTGCTAACTAACACTATTAGTCGTAATTCACGAGAATTCCACAACTAGCAATGGATACACAACTGAATTGCAGTTTTCATTAACCTTTTATGGAAGGCGCAACACAATGAACCACCTCCAAAGATTGTTCATCCTAGATTTCGCATGAGACAAAGACATATGGATCAAAATTTATAAAAATACTCAATGGTGATGATAAATTAGATTATCAAAAGTTCAAATTCATGCGTACATAATTACATACATTATTTTTCCTAATATTATCAGGAAGCAAAGCTAGCTCTAGCATTGCTTAGTTTCTTGAATACAAGAAGAGCCCCAATGCACTCATAAATTATCATCGTGATAGATAAAATGAAAATTTATACATCAAATAATGTTTGAAAGATTGTACTACAAAACGTTCCACCCTCAATTAATCATAGGCCTCCCTGGATTTCCTCCACTTTGCTCAACTGCATATCTTAAGAAATCGTCAGGCACAGGAATGTTTAACTCTGAACAAACAAGTTGGACAATTTTTCCAGTGACACCTCCAAACGACATTTTGTTCAGTGTCACAGCAATAGAAAATCTGTTAGTAACATCACAAAACCCTGTAGACCCACCCATTCCCGAATGACCAAAGGCAATGGATGACCCATCCTTAGAACTAAACCGCTTAAATCCGAGGCCAAAATACCCACTTGGTAAAGTTAAATTCTCGTACTCTCCTGCACCCAAGAACTGATCTACAATCCTAGGATTCCGATAGACCTTACCAGGAACATGGGTTCGCGGATTACTATCCACGTTGCTACTACCGATATCATCACCATTGATACTATCTCTGCTAATGTTTATGCTGTCCGTAACCTCAAAATCTTCTTTACTAGAGATTTTTTCATAACTTTTATTAATCGCAGGTAAAGTTGCTACTGTCCTTCCAATACATTTCCTCTTTTTGGGGGGTTTTGGAGAAGATAATTTGGGGATATGGGGATGACTTCCAAGTATTGGCTTAGAAGTAGAAGAATGAGGTGGTGGTATCTTGCCACCATCAGCTAGGGCTGCATAGTAACGTGCTAGTGCCCGGGCAGATAAATGTCCATTAGCAGCTGGTATGATGGCACGCCGAGCATTCAGTGAATTGAAAAGAGGAGGCAAAACGGTTGCAAGTTGAGCTATTTGATGGGGTTGGAAGGTGGTGGGCAGGTCAGGACGGTTACTGAGAGCTGAGAGCTTGTTTAAATCATCTGTATCTGCGGTCAGAGCTGCAAGACGTGATTCCACCCCTAAAAATATAAGCCAATGAAGCACAGTTACATTTTACAAAGAAACTAGAATCGGAAATCTTCAACTCCAGCTGCTTAAAGGTATATAGAAAATCAAATGAAAGTTCATATTATGTTACATCAGAGATAAATTGCTTATCATCCCTGAAAAAAAAAAAAGTTATTCAACAAAACTTGCCTGGGGGGATTCCTATATATAGTTCTCCTTCAATTTGGAGGGGACGGACTATTGCTTCTTCAAGGATCTCCTGAAATTTCTTTCCAGATGCATGCTGTTTTATCCAAATACATAATCAGAACATGATAGAAATCCGACCGGTAGAAGATTTTTCTAGCAATTGCATTTGGCAACTTTGTGAAGAATAATAATGTAAAACTAACTGCAACCATGCCAAAATTCTTATTTTTATCAAAATAGACTAATAATAAAATTCTATGCCGATTGTCAACACCAGATTGGAGAGACATGCCACTATAATAAGCACACAAATCATACACGTTCAAAGTCCAAATTTAGACCTCCCAACCATCGGTCATATAATTCATTTTGCGTCATTACAAGAAACAAACAAATCTCAAACTTACCATTTTATTACTCTTCCTTTTTTATATAAAAATTCTATTACTCTTTCTTTTATTCAACACAATAAATGAATAATTCTTTTTTTATAATAAAATGATCATTCTTTGTCACCCTCATTAGTGCAGAAATTCTGATAAAACATGAAATTGGTGAATATTTATTGCATAGGAATTATGTTTTTGATACACAAGATCTCGGCATTTACCTCAATGATTCCACCACACAACCAGCCAAATGACAAATAATGATAATTTTGCACCTTTCCTGGTTCAGTCTCAGGCGCTGATGTACAAATGCGATTTAAACATTCATTCCAATCTAACATGGTAAGAGGGTTTTCTTGATTCATGTCTGCCATTGCATTGTGCAAACCAGATGTATGGTTAAGCACGTGATGAACCTGAAACAGAAGATTAAAAACATTGTTAAAAATAATAGCTTCAGCACATTAGTTTAGGGGAAATGTCAGTATTTGACCTTAATGCCTTCCTTCCCATTTGATCCAAACGATGGCCAAATATTTGCAACATTCTCTTCAAGGTTTAATTTTCTGCGAGATAATAAGCACACAGTTATTTCAGGTTAAAATCATTGTGCAAGAAAGAATATGGCATCATGTAGTGTAAGTAATTTTTTTAACTTTAATGACAAAGAACAGACATGAATCTAT
Organism: Cicer cuneatum; assembly: GCA_037974295.1. Lineage (NCBI taxonomy): Eukaryota > Viridiplantae > Streptophyta > Magnoliopsida > Fabales > Fabaceae > Cicer > Cicer cuneatum. The sequence goes on along the minus strand of JBBPBO010000001.1, from coordinate 72,663,610 downwards.
CCAAGCTAGCACCAATATGGTTGCTTTGATAACATTTAGAACAACACAAGAAGTCTGAGATTCACTGCTAAACAATTAGATACAGTGGTATATCAATCCTTGTTTCTCAAATAACTCAGCATACAAAAAGGTAGAAAACCAATCTGGAGGAAACTTATTATAAGTGAAATCACATGAATAACACTCCAGCATTAGATTAAACTATGAATGAACGTATTAAAAAAGGTGTTGATTTGCTGTTTCACAACTTCACAGTACATTAACTGAAGTCAACATACAATTGTGCTAATTGTGAAGGGAAAATCAACATATTATCACATATATGGGCGGTAATGAATGTAAACAGGCAGTTGACTATTCTAATCCCATTTTTATGCATTTCCCTTATAAATGAGACAAATTAGATCAACTGGCTGGATTAAATATAATGAACATATGATTCAAGTATGCCACGGAGTTTTAATGTAAATCCAAACAAAAACATAAGAACAATGCGAGGGGTTAAAGAACACCCCCAGATTAACAAACTGTAAAGGATGACAATAGTACTGAATTTGTTTACTTTCAGATTAAAAGATTATTACAAATAAGAATATAGTTGGCCCAATGCTTTACAATATTAACAATAATGTAACTGTTTTTTTTAGGGAACAATAATGTAATTGTTGGATACGAAGCTTTGACAGATGAATTAGTTTTGAATTTTTCACATTGATTTTGTTATTCTTGAGGATGTTAATAGTCCAAAGCCGACACAATTGCTTTTTTGACCACCACTCGGGTCAATTTGTCAAGTTTTCATTTGGAATAATCTGCTTCTGCAACACTTGTCGAGCTCAAGATAACTGGGGAGAACCAATCATGGAAACGGAATAAATTCAAGTGCACATTGAGAACACCCCATATATTCCTATTAGAGTTTTTATTATTAATTTGCATATTATTAGTAAATTCTTATAAACATTGACAGTTTTTATAAGGAGAGCCTTGGCATAACAATTGAAGTTGATGCCTTATGATGAAGATCACATGATCGAGTCATAGAATTAGTCTCTCACTCTCTTGTACATGTAAGCTGAGACTCCAAAGATCTGCAATTGCAAGGGCGGATCCAGGACCTGGCTCAGGGGTGCAATATATGAGTACTTTCAGATTTTCGGTGTTGGGCTTAAGGTGCAAAAAAAATAGGGATTTTGGTGCAATTTTCTAAAATTCAGGGTGTGCAGTGCACACCCTTACCATAAACTGGATCTGCCCCAACAATTGACCTCATCCTTCCCCAGATCCTGCTTTGGCAATAGCTCTATAGCACCAGGTTGTCCTTTGAGGGTATTTCGAGTTTTTATCAAGCAGATTTGCATATTTAACAACTCTTAGAATTTGGGCCATGAGATGAGGGTTAGCGCCTACCTATAAACCACTAACTCGGCGATATAACTAGTCTAGTTAATGTGGGATCTCCAAATCTATGAGTGTATCCGAGTCTCTCCTGGATCTGTTATTGGGCCACCTTTATTATCCATGTATAAGGCTCAACAACCTTGAACATGACAGGGTATATTAGGAAAAACCAGTCCCACATTGCCAGAGATATGGTCTAACCCTGATAGGTGTATTATGAGTGTTTCCTGCTCAAACTCGGTTACACATCCTTTCTAATTTCTAACCTTGATCTGCTGCTTTTTCTCTAAGGAATTCTTTGTTATTTTTTAATGTTGGGTGAGTCCTAGGTCATTCGACATCTGTTATTGTCAAACAATAATTGTCTTGGAACAATTAAAGAGGCTAAATTTGGGTAACAATGTGTAATCTACATTAACATTACACATCGATGCCTTTGGTTGCAGCAAAATGTTCATATATTTAACAGCTGATAAGTGAACGTCTTTTTGAGAGATTTTTGACTAATTATAAGATTAGGAATTTGAGCTAAGATTAGGCCTTTGACTTCTATTAGTGTAAGCTCAAGAGAACGTGATCTTGTTGAGGAATTTCCCAACAGATATGCTGAGAACTGCAAGGCATTGCAACATTTTCTTGCTTTTCTTTGTGATTTTTGTGTTTTGATCTCATGTTGTGGAGGATTCCTTATCCACACACATACTAATTTCTTCTATTTTCTTTTATCATTATTAAAGAAGATTGTGATCAGGTACTAGTGAGTAATATTAAATGACATTGCCCATCCAAACCACCAGCTTACGTTTCATATTCTCTGACAATACTGACATGGGCCTAGCATACATGAAGCAACATATTCTGCCATTATCAGAGGAACATTTCATTCAAGGATGAAGCAAATTCACAGTATTAGAAGTTAATTATTAATAACATTCGGTGGAAGACCCCATTTGAAGGAAAACATCAGAGAACGACTACAGGCAAAATATATCTATCTTGGCATGCATTATTAGACATAGGTAGGTTTACTACTAAATAGCATGTAACTATAGCATGTTACTCAGCACAGCCCCACCACTTACACTAATTTCAATGCGAAATGAAAACCTTATTTTTCACATAAACAAGAAATTGCAGGAAAAATCAAGGGGCAGTCAAACTTGATAGTTTACAACATACCCATTGTCGACCAACCAATGTATCATTCCTGCTGTGATACCCTTTGTAACAGAAAACACTGGAAAAAGGCTATCAAGCTTAACTGGACGAGGATCATATTTACCAAGCACTCCAGCAGCAGTGTCAATAATGACCTCTCCATCTTTGTAGGCACATACCTTTCAAGATATTGAGCCAACTTATTAAAACAATTAAAATGTACTTCATTTACTTGTTGGGCATCAAATGCAATGTTAGCAACCTTATATGTGAACAAATGGAATACTTAATAATTTTCACTTAAATCATTAATAATTTAAGTAAATTTGTGATATACAACCCGGGTCTAGTCTAGTGTAGTAAAGCCAACCGTCCATAAGGAAAGGCAATTAACAATTATAAATGCAATGGGAAAACCAAAACAATCTCAAGCTTTAGTATATCAAGGATTCATAAAAGAAACACGCACCTGGATTCCAAGTATCTTATCAATATTTCCCAGCTCAATTAAAAATTGCCTCAGCTTGACTTCAACATCAGAATGGACTGGTGAATCAAAAACCCATCTATCATTTACCGATGGTCCTCTATTAATGTACCTGGAGTCCAACTCAAATCAGCCATAGGTCAAACAAGCAATGTAGAAGACACTGATAATTAAAAACAAAACCAAAAGACGGACCCACTCAAAACAGATTCTGCAAATGGCTTCATTATGTCCATATATACTATGTGAACGTTCATGCTGGAAGAAAGTCCTACATCCAAATCAGGCAAGTAAATAAGGTTGTAGAACGAGTAAGTATTACGGTGGCATCACAATGCGAGATAACAGACCTCTTAGAAGATTAAGAACCCGTCCAAATATTACAATATCACCAGGAAATGCATCAACCTGAAAAAAGTTATAAAAATTATGACTGTAACTAACATACTACCAGCTTCAAAAATTTGGAATAGAAAAAGACAATGCAAGTATAGATATTCGAACTCACAGGATTGAAGCGTTTCATTTCTTTTTTGTCAAGGTTCATTTTCTCCTGTATAACCTTCATATTTTTGTTTCTTTGATTCTCTAGAGATTTCAATGTTACCTTAGCATCAGGAAAATAGATCAGAATTAGATTAAATTAAACATCAAAGAGAGTAAAGAATATGATACTTTCTGAAGCTTAAGGCATACTTACTATGGATTCTTTAGCTGGTGTTGTTGCACGGAAAAATATAGCTGTCACCTCCATTGCCTGCTCTGGCATGTCCAGACGCAGCTTAAGCCCCATTTCTGCAAAGGCGGACAGAAGGGCCACATGGTCCCCCTATAATAAAAAGGTTGACAAGCTCGGTCATCATTTAGAAATGTCTTTTGGAAAATAGAGCAACAGTCAAGTATAGAAAATTTATACCGATTATGACAATCCTAAAGAAATTGTCATAGAATAGTGAAAAATTAGGATTGTTTGTTCCTAAATCATAGACACTTGGATATTAGGAACTTTCTACCTTGACTTCCATGAATGTAACAAAAGCACCCCAAAAAAAGCTTATTCTGTTAGGCGGGGATGGGAAAATGACATTTACATCTCTAGCAAACCCTCTTAGACCCCAACTTGCTTTAGGGAAGCAAGCTTAGCTCAACTCAACATCCACCAGTACGATCAACTCAGCTTCTCATTGAAAATTGGAGGTCATGAAGACCAAAGTACAGTGCAATTTGTGAAAAAGTGATTTCAACATCATGTAAAAATTAATCAACCAAAATTTTTAAAGTATTATTACTAACACTGATATGTAGGGCCAAATAAAATTTATCACAGAATCACAATATATCAGTTAATATGATTAAGCTACAGTACTAACAGCTCAAGCAAGAGTCTGGTAAATAACCTTCAAATTCTGAGATGTTATGCTCAAGAAAACAGCAATAAGAGATGCCGTGAAAAAGCATAAAAGCTAGCACCAACCTCAACAGATGCCAAAAACATCTTTGCAAGTGCTTGCTTAATGGTGTTTGAAAGTTTCTTCGTAAGCCCAAAGTCGAGTAAAATGGGACGATGTGGAGATTCCTTGCTCACAAGAAAATTTCCTATAATTATTCAAGTTAGAGAACCATTTCCATGAGTACATGGAATAATTGGAAAATTATTACAGAAAGTTATTAATAAAATTTATACAATAAATTGAAAAATGTTGTACATAAAATATTACAGACTTGTGCTCATGCATACACAGGCACAAACATATAACATACACACACACAGAGAGATGGACAGTATACCTGGATGTGGATCACCGTTGAAAAACCCATCAACATATATTTGGTGGGCGTAGGCACGAGTAATCTCCTCAACAATCTTTTGATTGTTCACTCCATATGCTTCTAGAGCTTCTAAATCATTCAACCGAATTCCATCCATGTACTCTAAAACAAGGACCTTTTCTGTAGCCTGTCATTGAAGCAATCAGATTATATAAATATGATAAACTCCAAAAGGAAAAGAAAATACAATACAGAAGAATAAAACGGAACAACATTTCATTTTGAAGCACATAAATATTAAGGTACCAATAGGCATACTAATATATGCATGCACAGGAAGGAACACACGATACTTATCCATTGGATGGAAACTGCACTTAGAAAAGGTGTCGCATAACATAACTACAGAGGGCAAAAATGTTTATTTACAATTTACATTGCTATGGGTCCGTGTAGAGATATATGTAAAATTAGGTCACTTCAACTCTCACATAAATAAATATGTATGTCTAATCAGGTCTGGGGTTGAGAATGATTGGCATCATGTCGTCATTTTAAGATAATAAAGACTATGAAAATTGAGATTATAAGGGATCACTTGTTTCACACACTTTTTCCTTAGTACTCTAAGAGGCCTCAACTTTAATGTCACCTTTATGAGTAAATAACTCAATCATATAATTTTATAGAAGAAAAGAGTACCTGAATTACATCTGGGATTAAAACATCCACTCTATTGGGATTCAAATTTCCATCATGTTTGTTTCTGCAGCCAAGATTTTTTGCCACAGTCCTGGTGTTTTCTATAGAAAAAGAAGTGTTATTAAGAGACAAGGATGAAAAATGAAGGAGAAGATATCCTCCACAACAAAGGCACAAATACACAATTTTTCAAAATGAAACAATTGTGAGTAAATAGTCCATTAATTTTTCAACATATCAGTTAAAGAAAGCCCTAAAGAAACTGTGGCTCAGCCCAACAAAATATACCGAAGACATATTCAGGAACAAATTTGGTTTTACAACATAATAATTGAAGTCAAGTTCTTTTGGAGCAAGAAAGTTACCGGCTTCAAGATTGAAGTCAAGTTCTTTTGGAGCTTCTTTGCACCATTCATCAATCATAGGATTGAAGTTGTATTGTGGCTCAGCCCATGCAATCCAGTCAACAATTGACTTTGCATTTTTTAAGTCCTGAAAACAATGTAGGTCAAAAAATTATTTGAAAGCTTCCAGCGACCTTAATATCCATATATCCCAAAGGATAAAACAAGCAAAACCTCCAGTATGACTGTATTGATGCCATCATGTTGAACTTTGACAACCACTTCCTGTCCATTGAGCAGAGTTGCACGGTGGACTTGGGCTATCTGTTTAAAATGTGCAGCTTAGATTTAAATGAATCAACTCACTCAAGGAAATACATTTAATTATAGAGATTCTTAACTGAAGTTAAAAAAAATTCATCTAGCAGCAAAAATATCTTCATGATCTTACTGATGCTGTTGCCAAAGGTTCATTGACAAAATCCAAAAAGAGCTCATCCATTGATTTTCCCAACTCTTTCTGTATAGTACCATAGACCTTCAAATATAAAAACTACATTGAGAAGTCTGTAGTGGTGGCAACTCAAGAAAAATATGAAATTCTCATGTAGGTTAGTAGCATATGATAGCTCTTATTCTTGTTCATGGATTGTGAATTTCATTTTCAACAGAAGATGTGCGAATTTGGCTGAGAGTAAAATAAGCAGTCAAATCTTATACTAGCCATGTAAAACACAAAAATCATTTCTAATGCTAAAAAATGTGAGGGATATTTTTTTTGAAACCTTATCATGTAAATCATCCCCCAAAAGCATTTTTTTTCCTTTAACTACATAATAGTAATTGTTTGAATCGAAAAATTCTAGAAAACCTCTTCCAAGGGTCGAGGAGGAAGGGAGTCCTGCAACTGCTTCAAAATATTTATATAAGGTGCAGGAAGAACATCAGCTCGCGTCGACATATATTGCCCAAGTTTCACCCACAAGCCTTCCATCTCTATTATCAATTTCAAAATTCGTTTAGCATTCCTCTCATGAGCCTTCTCCCACAGTGCATGTTGTTTAGATTTGCTAATCCATTTCTCTCGTTGTTGTACACCCTATAAACACAAAAACAAGAAAGTAAGAAGTTCAATAGATTTATTTATTATAAAATAAAATAAAATCTGAGCAACAAACGTAGCTCACCTTATAATCTAGGTATACCACTATGGCCATTGTAAATACTCTAATACGTCTTCTGTAAAGGTTCCCCAACCCCATTCTGACGGGTACACTACAACATGAAATAACGGGTACAATTAGTTTAAGAACAACGGTACAGATATGGCAGAGTGACTACTTTGTAACATATATTTGCATCTAATCAAGAACCAAGAAAGTCATTAATAAGTAATAACAGTACTAAGAAAATCACTAAGAAAGAACCAAAACAATATTCAATTAAAAAATGCAGTTTATGGCATCCAGAGAATAACAAACGTTGTAAACTCTCAAGTTTTTCAACAGTATTATAACAAGTTGATAATGGAGAAAATAATTCAACTAAAATACAGAGAACAGCAGAGTAGTGCAATGCTTGCTAGTAAGCATATTGCACAAAACAACTCTGAGATTATTAAATTAAATATCTCAATATAAATGAGACAACGCAAATTAGAATTTTTTATGTGAGATGTAAAAATATTCACTGGTCTTCACCTAACAACTAAACAAAAGCTTTTGAGACATGATACCGGAGCCTTTATGACCATGTGTTTTAAAGTTCAATTCTTGATCCCCTCATTCCTCTATATAAAGGTTGAGTTCAAGCACAAAATAGGATGGACCTAAGCATTGTCCCTGCTTCAAACCAAAAGGTATTTCCTGTGAGAGAAAATGACATATAAAACCGTTCATTTGCATTCACCTAATGATTTAAGTTTTTAAAGGGAGTTCGTCCTTCACATCCAGGGTCCTTAAGAAGCAAGAAGACATTACAAGCATATTCTAAACTAATTTTAATTTTAACGCCAAAGGCAGGGACTTCTTCCCCTACATCCATAATACTCTGGTATACTAATAGATGTAAATCAATGTCATTGAAACATATACTGTTCCTAACAATGCACTGGAAATATCCAACAAGAAAAGCAGGCAGAGAAAAAAGTGAATGAACCTGGTTTTTGAATTAAAAGTATATAAAGCCACAAGTATAATGAGAAACTGTAGAATAATCATCGGTCTCGGGCAGTTGTAGAGGAAAATCAAATAACCCATCCATAATAATTCAGTAATATGCTAAGCCGACCATTATTTATGTGTCAAGAAGACATATACTGAGAGGGATTTAGTGAAAGTTAATCAGGAAAATCCTAGAACCCCAAAAAAACGTTAATCATTGAATCAAACTTAAGTCTAGTAGAATACTCCTTCCAGAATTAAATAATAACAAAATTGATATTTGAAAAGTTGATCTATCTCGTTTAAAATTAAGATCAAATACATCAACTTTTTAGGTCTATAGAATAAATAACAAGCACCGTCAGTATATCACACACGCAAAGTGGAGATCTTGGTCCGAACCCGAGTCAGCACCGAAAATATTTAGTATAGCAATATCGGCATTGTCAGTTGAGTTAGACCTTACATACATACATCAACTTTTCGTTTATTTTTCATTCCAAAAGTAGCAATTCTTAATCTAAGGTTATATTTTCAGCTAGTCCCACTACTAATATCCATAAAATGGACACTTTTGGAACAAACACCTTGGGACACCCACTTACAGTAAGGTCATTTTATTTCTCAACTCAAATTTGGCGTGTTTCACCAATAAACTCTTTGAAACAAAAAAAAAACACACACACACACACAAATTTAACTATACAACAAAAATAGAGAAATTAACTGCGATGAAGAAAAATTCACATGGTTACAAGTAAAGTGATGAAAATAACGATGATGATAAATATTAAAAAATGCAAGGCAAAAACGACACTTAAAACGTATAGTATTATCAACTAACAATACATCCAACGTAAATGATGATGAAATTTCAAATCAAAATTTAGAAAATGAACACGAGGAATGAAATTCAATGAATGAACAGAGGACAATAAACGCAGTGAAAATTTATGAGTTTTAATTATAATTAGAAACGAATTGTTCGAAATTGAAATTGAGATTTATCGTTTGGGTGAAGAATCGGAGAAGAGTGAGAGAGCGTTATTACCTGAGGCTTTGGAGAAGGATGAGTAACTGATTGGACAAGAAAGAAAGTGTGGTTTGTGAGAAAGAGTCTGCAACTAGAAAAGTAATGAATGTGAATATTATGACATAATAATGAAATTAATTTTCATACATACACCGTCCACAATGATTATCAGAGACAATAAATATAACCGATCCATTATCAAAAATTTAATTAATGTATACACACCGTCTGTCATCAATTAAAGGGTCATATGTTTAACATTTGAGTTTTTTTCCGATCTTACAAAAAAATATTAATTGGATTGATTTCAACACAACCATTCATTAATCTTTAAGATTAATATTATTTAAAAAAAATTTCTTATTAATTATATTAATAGATTAATTAAATAGAATTAAATTCGATATTTTAATAGAAAACGTAATATTCTTAATATAATAAATTATGCGACTCATTTGCAACAAATAAATTGTACTAAAATGAATGATCAATATCATTTATTATATTTTTTAATTCACGCATACATGACATTGATAATTGATAATGTATTAATATCTATTAACAATAATTTAATAAGTTATATTATTTTTTTTTATTTATACAATTTTTTTAATATTTATAAAATAATCTAATAACTCAATTATTATAAAATGATTATCAAAATAACTATTATTTTGTGATCGAGAAAAATTGCAAACATGACGTTTAATATGCTCCTGTCCATACAAGAAAATAAAAATTTAATTTAATAATGCTATTAACTTTATCAAACCACCATAAAACATTGTACTTTAAAAAGCATATTATGTATTCAACGTATATTTACTTTTAAAGTTACTTTTAATTTTGTATATGGCAAGTGCAATTATGTAAATATGTGTTTGTACCTTGTGAAAAATTGAATACACAAATATCAGTTGAATGATTTGTTCGTTATATATATATATATATATATATATATATATATATATATATATATATATATGTATATATAGAGTGATATATTTGAAAATATTGACGATAAAAAAATTATTGAATATTTTTAAAGTATGAAATCTCATAAATAACAATTATAATTTGTAAAAAAATTTATGTTTTTTGAATTTATTTAATTCACATATTTTATAATAGTTAGTAATATTTTTTTTAGTATAAATATATATGCTATATTAGTGCCCATAAGAGGAAATTTCCGGATTCACAGCCAGAATTGTCCATTTTTTTTTTAAATTAGTTCTAACTTTTTATCGTACCAACCTAACTAATAAAATTTGCTATTTTTTATATCATTATTATTAATTTTGTTTCTTAAAAGACAAATTTGCAATATTGGTCCATGGAAGAACAAAAATTGCAGAGTTACTAAAATGGAGTACTAAAACTACTTTTAGCCTTTATTTTTTCTATAAAGTCTTTCATTCTCTCTTGGTAATAAATAATTAAACATATTATTTACAAATTAAGAATTAATATTATATTTATCTTTGAAAATAAAAGACAAATAAAAACTATATTTTATTAAATATGATAATTAAAAAATAAACAAATGGATTAATAGTATAATACTTTGTTTGTAATAATAATATATTATTATAATTATAATAATTATCAATACCTATATTTGTATAAGTATAATATAACTACTCCTTTCATAATAAAATATAAATAAAATAAATATTTGAAAAGATGATATATTTTATTTAATTTTTTAATTAATTACATCAACTTTTTAAATATTTTTTTCCTTATATTTTATTTTAAAGAAAGCAACAATTTGGTAAGACCTTTTTATGTACAAAATATATATTTTATAGTTCAATCATTTTGAATGTTTACTTTTTACACATTCAACTTTCTATATATTATTTCACATGAATCAATAGGTTTTGGTCCGTTCTATAACGTGTAGTTGTCGAATTGAGACATAAAAAGAGGTTCTTTAAAGATGTCAAAATTTCGATATATATATACCACTAATAAATTATCTCTCAGTCAAATTAATTAATTAATAATAACTATTGACTATAAAAAAAGTTGTTAAACAAAATCATAAATAATAAATATTTATTTATATATTAAGATAACTCCCAATTTTAATTTTTTGACAAATTTAGCCTTAACAAATTTCATTTTGTTTTCAAATTTAAACATAAATCAACACAATAATTATAAGAAACATTTTAACAAAAAATTTATAAATAGTTACATCAAGAAACATTCTATAGAACGATATTCACACAAAAACCGAATAGTCGATTGTTTATCCTTCTTTTAAGATTAATATTCCTTCTATTTTAAAATATAAATAAAAATATCGATATATTTAATTTCAAATTTAGAACTAATGTATTAACTCTATGTAATTAATTTATTTATATTTGAGAGAGAAAATATTATATATAACGGAGAATAAGCGATTTTCTTGGAAGGGCAAACGACAGGTAGGAAATGTCGTCGATTTGAATTTTCGGTATCGTTTTCTTGGCAACGGGTTAAGTGGAAACTACTAGTAGTACTTTTTCGTTTTGCTGACTCTTTTTCGCTCGTAGAATTGGACTGTAACGCAAAGTAGGAAACGCGTTCGCGTAAGCACTTTACACGTGTCACGTGTTTGGTAATCCACATCGCCCCTCCTTAGCTTATTAATCGGTTGTTCATCTTCCAACTTGTCTTCGTTTAACTATGTTTTGTTTGGCTAAAAAGTATGGAGAATATTCAACAACGACAAACCGCAAGGACGGCGAGTTATGTATCAAATTAAAAAAAGAAAAGTAGGACTATGCAAATTTATGAATCAATTTACCAATATTTTCACCAATCAAGTCTAATATGTCTCTATTTATAAACTCTCCTTATTTTTTACTTATACTATAAAAAAGTAGATATTAATTATAATATATAATTTTTATGTATAAATATTTTTTATAAATAAATATTATTTAATTTTTATTTTTATTTTAAAATTAATTAATAACATATTTTGATTAAATTAATTAATAAAATTAATAATTAATTTATTTAAAAAATAATATATAATTTAATAGTTAAAAAATGTATTTATATCTTAAGACAATTATTTTTAAACGTATTTATAATTAGAAACGGAGAAAATAATTGTAATATTAAATTAAACAAGTGAGATCGATAAAATCATAGTTTAACTTTAATCCATTTTAACGAAGACAAAATCACAATTCTACCGAAAATAACCCATAGACATGGTAGGTTGATACTTCAATCACTTAAATGTTGCTATCACTTTTTAAAAGATTGTTTATATTCAAACTTTGAATTATCATTGATTTGAACTGGCCCTGAGACAATGGTCAATTTTGTGGATTGGAGGAAGGTCTAGATTTTGACAAAGGAGTGGTACATGTAAATATTATGACGTTCAAATAAGTATTGATTTAAGGAGTATGAGGTGTAGAGTGAGAAAATAATATTTATCTTCTCCAGTGCTGGAGGCAGTATTTATATAGACCAGAGTCTCAATTGAATAGAAATCAATGCAAGCGAACTCAGTGGGATCATTGTCTTGGAGCCGCTGCTAATATGTCTAAATGTTGCGGTCAGGAACCCTAGTCGAAGGCCTTCAGTTTAGGAAGTTGGGTCGGGTCGGTGTGAGTAAAGCTGTCAAAACGGGCTACCCAACCCATCTAAGGTCGGCTCTAACGGGTTGCAGACTTATTCAGACCAAGCCAAAAAAACTCTGTTTTAATATGAGCTGATAAAATACTACTCGAGCTCAGCCTTAGACGAGTTTCGAACTACGTGGGTAAGCCGCACAATTTTTTTAATATTTTTTTGACTCATTACATTTTTAATTTCTTTGCTACTCTTTTAATTTGTAAAATTTATTTGATGCACATTTAAAAAAATTATGATATACTATTTATGCATTAAGTATGAATTAATTTGAATGCTCATTTTCTTTCATGCTCATTTAAACAAAAATTATGGTTTACTCTTTATATACAAACTAAGTTCGGATTTTTCAATTAACACAAACTCAATTCAAAATTTTCAAAACAACACACAAATTAAAATAAATTTAAATTGTCCAAAACAATGTAGAGATATTATCTAGCATAACACAAGTGAATTTAGATTTGTCTAACATAACCCAAACTCAAACCAATTTCAAATAGAGTACTAAATAGTTCTAATGTGACTCTGAAATAAGTCTTTTTAGACTCCTTGAGCAATGTTCACATTTTCCAAAGTGTTGAATGATTGTCTACTTATATTATTTTGATATGTATTATTGTCATTGTCGTATTCTACAAAATAAAGAAATTGATTGTTAAAAATATATAACCAATTAAAGATAATATTATATCACAAAAGATGATATATATAACCAGCTAAGTGGGTTAGATCTCTTTTGGACCTTTTTTTCTATGGGTCAATTTTACTATTTTTTAAAATTGGTTATGCGAGTTACGGGCTACCCGATACCCATATGGGCTAACCCAAATGGGTAACGAGTTTATTTAAACCGGGCTAAAAAGCCATGGAAAAATTTGGGCTAACTTATTAGACTTAAGCCCTGTGTTTTAGCGGGCTGGGCAGGCTGATCCATTTGGGCTAGTCCATTTTGACACTCTAGGTGTGAGGAGATTAATTAAGCTTGGGCCAGCCTAGAACAATTTCCCTCCAAGTTGTTTGTCTAAGGGACGAGACAATAACTTGAGAAGTCGTATAAAGTGGTTTTCGACATAGGGAAATGCATTCATTATGGACTATGTTCAACTGATTTTTGTAATCGACTTGATCGTTGAAACTGCGCTCGATATTAGATGTGGTTTGGAGATTTTTTTGGCTGTGGAGAATGGGATCCTTTGTTGTTGCCTATGATATATATCGTCGTGTTTGAGGTGGTCCGACTAGCTTTTTAGTTGATACATTAGAAAGGCGTTTGTGGAGATATGTTTATAATAGTTGATCTTTTGTCGAATTGAAATGAGGCCAACATTGGAAGTTCACCTGTTTCCAAGGATTAATTGTTGTTGATTTTAATCTGTCACTTGAGGGGACGCGGGGAATTTGTGAAATGGCGTGAGGTGATACCCTTTGGTCTTCTTATTGTGAAACGTGTTTTCTATAAGCATAAGTACTCGAGTGCCAATGACTATTTAGTTTTTGTTTCGAGACGTGATTGTGCCCATTGATTTGCGCCTTCAAAATACCCACTGTTGATTTGTTTAAGGTATATAAATAGTTTTTTGTGTGGAGGGATTTCCATTTCATTCATCTCCCTCTTTGTTTCTCCTTGGTTTCTGTGAGATCCTTCTCCATTTTCTATTTTTATGGTGATTGTTCTTTGTTTTCGGTGTATTTATGACTTCAAAGCTCTACCTACATACCTAGTAAGTTTTTATGCCATTCCTTCTTGTTTGTGCTTTATGTTTTTGTGTTTTTCATATTTGTGTTTTTCTGGGTTTTCATGGTAGTTTATTGTGGTTGTTGGTGGCCCCATGGTGGTAGGTAAACCTCTATGCCTCCATGGACCTTGGTTTTAGGTGGGGCGGAGGTTCTTGCCTTCGTAGTGTTCTTGAGGTAACTGTAGGTTAGCAGACTTATATATATTTTATTGATGCGGTGGTGATCGAGGACGATCTTATTGCTCCATCGTACAAGTTATGTGTTGGCACAATGTTTCTCATTTTGACTCTTTCACTTCGAGAACGACGGTTGAAGAGAGGATTTAGATATCAAATTCATTATCTTCTTCTCATTTCAATTTTTTAAGTTCGATAGGGACAATAACCTCAGTTCTATACGTTTGTCAGAACGGGGTTTCACTAATGGTGGAATGGGGTTTCGTTCGGTAGACCTACAAAACTGTGGAGAATTCATTACTCAAACTCCCATTGGCATCGTCCAACCTTCGCTTTAACTGTTAGAGAATGATGCAGTTGGCGGCTTCCACTTGTGAATTCGTTTGAGGATGTTTAGCGGACGTGAAAGGTTGTTTTATTCTGAGTTCAACGAGGAGTTCTTGGAACTTTTTGTCGGAAAATTGTATATCGTTGTTTGTTATGATGACCTAGGGGATGTTGAATCTGGTCAATGTGTTTTTCTTAAAAAACATCATTACGTTAGCCCATGTGATTCTTGTTAATGGTTCAGCTTCAATCCATTTGGTAAAGTAATCGACGACTACTAGTAGAAATTTTAGTTGTCACGGTGCTAGTGGTAAAGGTCTGAGTATATCCATTCCCCCACCACACAAAGGGCCATGGTGAGGTGAGTGCGGTGAGCTCGATCAGTGACACTAAGTGGTGATCCCAATGGCGCTGGCATTTGTCGCATTTCTGGATGTATGTTTTGACTTCTTGATGGTTGGTCAGTAGTTTCCGACGTGTAAGACCCTTTTGGAAAGGTTTATGCCTCATAGGTTGTGCCCACACATGCCTTCGTGCATTTCTTTGTGTACATATTCGATGTCTTCATATACTAGATATTTCAATGGGGGAAGGACAATCCCCTTTTATATCGGGCTCTTGCAATAAGTTTAAGAACAAGATTAACGTTTTACCTTGGCCGCCTTTTTCCTATCTGGTGTAGTATTCCACTAAGTAATTACTCCATTATTGTTGTCATCCAATTGTGTTCTTGAAGGGTTTCTTCGAACTCGGTTGTCATCACATATTCTCTTATGTTTGGAGAGTGTATGAACTTTTGAATGATAGATTTATTGCCTCTCGTGCTAGCTAATTTTGACAAGACGTCGACTCTTATGATTTGTTCATGAGAATAATGATAGACCGTAATTTTTTTGAATTTGGCCATTATGTTTTTCACCTCTGTGATACACCTTTGCATAGTTTGGTCCTTTTTTTTGGTAATCTCTTTTGATTTGGGAGACGTCAAGTTGTGAATTTGGGTTCAACGTGACCTCGTAAACACTAAATTCATGCACCAATTGTAGTCAAATGAAACATGGCATGTATTCCTCTTAATTGTTAGATGTTGGGAATACAAAGGTAAGGGAGGCTTCGACGACTAGCCTTCGTCATTTTTATGGAGTACGATGACTCTATTTCCTTTAGTGTTGGAGGACCCATCGACAAAGATGGTCCAGTTGATCCTTGATTCAGATGATGCAGGGGTCATTTCTACGATGAAATCGGCGAGGACATGGGCTTTTATGGAATTCCTCGACTTAAAGGTGATATCAAATTACAAGAGCTCTAATGACCATTTCTTCATTCTTTCCGCGAGATTCGGTCTATGGAGGATTTGTCAAATTGGTTAGTCCATTTTGATCATGACCATGTGAGCTAAAAAATATTGTCTTAGTCTTTTGACTGCGACAAGTAGTGCTAAAGCGACTTTCTCCAATCGTTCATATCTTAGCTTGGGGCCTAGCAGTGCCTTGTTGATAAAGTAGACGGGTCTCTGTCCTACGATCATTTCTCGAATTAAAGTTGTGTGTACTACCTTTGATAAGACGACCAGGAATGGATAAAGTTTTTCTCCGACTATCGGTCGAGACAGAACTAGTGGTTGATAAACGAATTTTTTCAATTAGGTTAATGCGAGGTTATAGGTATGTTGTGCAAATTTAGTTATGAATCTTGATAAGGTCGCAAGCATGCCGCTGAATAGTTGGATTTTTCTTTCAGAAACTAGTGTCAGCTTTGTTGTGAGTGTTTTACATTTATTCGGGTTGGCTTCAGTTCCTCGTTAGGTTAGGTAGAATCCCAAGAATTTCCCAACACATACTTCAAAAGCACATTTCTCGGGTTCAGCCTCATATTTGCTTTCTAATTTCTTTGAAGAATTTGTGAAGATGGGACGTGTGGTCAGCTTCGTCTTTGAACTTGAATATCATGTCATCCATATACACTTTTTGAATTTTCCCTATTTGGTTTTTGAACACTTTGTTCATCATGTGTTGATAGGTGGCACCAAATTTCTTGAGTCTGAGAGGCATTATGTTGTAGCAATAATTCTCTGACTCGGTCATGAAAGCTGTCTTTTGGCGGTCTTCAGGATGCAATGGGATTAAATTGTATCTCGAATAAGCGTCCATAAATAAAAAGTAGTTTGAATTCGAATGAACTGTCGACTAGGGTATCAATATTGGAAAAATGGTACGCGTCTTACATACACACTTTATTAAGATCAGATTAGTCAATGCACATAAGCAACTGATTATTAGATGTTTTAACGAGTACAACGTTAGAGAGCCAAGCGGTATACTTAGCCTCATAAATAAAATTTGCAACAAGAAAATCGGGAACAAACTTTTTGGAAGCTTCAACCTTATTTGGAGATTGTTTTATGACGGTGTTGGACGACTGGTCGAGCATTCAAGTGCACAATTAGCTTATGGCAGACGACTTCTGGATATATGTCGGGTATCTCATTAACAGTCCATGCAAAGATGTCAGCATACTCTTTCATGCAAAAGACTAACTGGCCTTTGGCCTTATCAGGTACATCTACTTTGATCCTTATGGCCCTTCCCAAAATGTCTCCTATCGGGATTAGGGTAAATTCCCCAGTTGGGGTACGCCTCTTCATTGACTTTCCAGTAGCAGCGAGGTCATCTTCTATTTACAACTCGTTAAGTATTCCATCAAGTTCAATGGTAGTCGGATTGGTGATGGTGAATACTTGGCTTCCATTCTTTCTTGGTTGTGCTGATTTCATGTTATCTCTTGAATTTTGAGGGATGCCATGAAACATCTTCTAGCTGCTTCTATTTCAGCGTGCACAATAGCTAGATCTCTAGTTTTCAGGTGGCACTTGAGCTTAAGGTGGACAGTTGAATAGATTGCACCTAACTCGACCATCGTCGGATGGTCGATTATGTAGTGGTAGATCGACTTGTATTCGATAACTAGCAATTGGGTCTTTACTGTCTTCCTAGAATTGTCTTCTCCAAAAGTTACGAGTAGCTTAACATAGCCCCAAAAGATGTTGGTCGATCCGTTGAAGCCTTGCAAATCAGGTCCTACAAAAGGCAACAAATTTTCTTTGGTAAAGGAGAGTATGTATAACAACCCGAAGTACATGATTTCACATGAACTCCCTTAGTCGATTAGGACCCTCCAAACTTCGAAGTTGGCCATGACATATGTATCAATAGTCGAATTCGGGAGTTTGGTATCCCTCCAATGATTTCTTTATCGTAAAAAAATAAAGAAGGTTAGGATCCCTCCTTGCTAACTGTGACTGTGTGTGGGTTCTTGGAGGTCATGTCATCTAGTTTTCTTTTGACAAAACCAATACAGGAGAAATTAGCATTTGAGTATCAGCCTGATACGACTAGGGTGATGGCAAAGTTCTCCCACGAGGTAAAAGCATGATTGATGGGCATCATTGTCCAGAAGTTCGTGCTATTAGGAATCCTTCCTATGATGAACATAACAATTGGAAGTCCTTGCGAACCATCTTCATCTTTGTACACGATGCTAATTAGCGTGTTGTTGGCAAGGTGTGGGGACTTTGTGTTTCTCCGTTCTGGAGAGGAGTTGCATCCTTGACTAATGTATTGTCCCAGTTTCCCCTTTTGATGAGAAGTTTGATGGCATCCTTTAGGTGGATACAATCATCAATGTTATGCACATTGCACTTGTGGAAGCGGCAATCCATACTCTTGCCGACCCCTGATCTCGGAGTGATTTGTCGACGGAATAGGATTCCCCTTACCTTAAATTCTACATTAGTGCACTCAAACAATATGTGTTCCCTGGATGCGTTGAGAGGGGTATAGGCGAGGTATCGACCAAGCCGATTCCATGAGTTTGTCGAATCTTTTTGTGGTTTTTCTTCCCGCTTGTGTTTAACTAGAGATCGTCGAGAGGTGTCAGCAACTAAGTTCTTCTTCTTTTTGGATGTAGGTCTGTTCCTGGGCGAGGAAGTCGTTTAGGGTCCTAGGTTTCTTCAACCCAGTGTCATCAGAGAAACATCTTCCCTCGAGGAGGCTTCATTCATTAAGTACATCTTTATGTTGTCGTTCGCCTCTTAGAGGAGCATGACATCTTTGTTGAAGCGTTCGATGTAGTTCCAAAGGGGTCCATCTCTTCCTTAGAAAATTTTCGATATGGTATCAATCATCTTGGGCTGTTTTTGGGACGCCATGTATTGAGTGGCAAATTGCTTGCAAACATCCTCCCAAGAACCGATGGAGTTTGGGGGTAAACCTTTAAACCAGGTAATCACGCTTTCTTTCAATGTGAGGGCGAAGACACGACATTTGATGGGTCTTTTCGCCCATTGGTAGTGGAGGATGGTTTTGAAGTTTTTGATATGTTCATCAGGATCAGTGGTCCCGTTGTATGAGTCCAGGTAAGGGGGTTTCCCCAATGCCCTTAGTATTTTAGAGTTCCTGATCCTTGTCGTGATGGGTCCCCGAGACTCGCGAGATCCATGTGGTTCTCAGCAAGTCGCGCGGGCCAGGAATGAGATGGAATTTGACCTTGATCGTGAGTGATGTCGACGCTGGCACATCTCCCTAGGTAAGGATTCCTTATAGGACATTATGCGGTGTTCTCGATCTAGTGACTCTCACAGGAATGTCTCATGCATTCCGGAGTCGGTGACCTCTGGGCTTTTCTTCTAGGCGAATCGTCGTGACAATGTCGTTTCACATAACCTTAAGTGAATTTCGGTGTCTTCTTGGACGTTACCACTGTGGGGGTGATTGATTGTCGGTTCTCACAACGCTGAGACGACAATGCTATTTCCATTATCATTTAGGATTATTCCCGAATCAAGGCGACGAGCTCGTCAAGTGTTGGTCCTCCGTGTTGGACCATCCCAAAGTTGATGTCCACATCAGGCCTATCGTTGTTGACAAGAAGCTCATGGGACAGGGACATTGTGGCCCTATGATCTAGTTGTTGAACAGTGGATTTGACATTCTTTCTGAGGTTGTTACATTTATTGTCTGCCATCGAAATGTTATGAACTAGGTTTTTAGCAAAGCAAGGAAATCTAAATTCCCACAAACAGTGCCAATGATCCAAACTAGACCTGAGACGATGGGATGCTTCGTGGATTGGAGGAAAGTTTAGATTCCGACGAATGGGTGGTATGTGCAAACACCCCGACTTGGAATCAATGCAGGCTGATTGGAGGAAGGTTTGGATTTCGACAGACACATTGAATAGGAATCAATGCATGCAGATTCAGTGGGATCGTCGCCTTGAAGCCGTTGCCGCTAGGTCTAAATGTTGTGGCCATAAATCCTAGTTGGCTACCTTTAGTTTTAGGAAGTTGGGCCGGGTAGGTATGAGGAGATGAATTGGGCTTGAACTAGTCCAAAACAATTATATTTGCAATTAATTTATCCACGATGGATCAAATTATTTAGAAATAACTCTTCCGATGAGTTGGTGACAAAACTTTGAAATTTTTTTTGAAAGTGTCGGAGTTTTAATAACTTTATTGATAAATTAAATATAATTTTTTAGGCAATATAAGCTTTTTATTGTATATTGAAATTAAGTTGCAAATAAGTCCAAAACAAATTGTAAACACAGAGGAAAGGGAAAATTATAGTCAGTGATATGGAGTTACGATCTGGTTCAATTTTTCTTAAAAGTAAAAAATATGAACCAATATAGGATGGCTGATGTGGCCAAACTTTGATAATTTTTCTCTCACAATTGAACTAAATCAATGAAAATTATATTGATTGGATTTTAATTCAACTGGTTGACATTTTTAAAAATCAAAAACACTTATTTTATAAAATTTATTATTTTAAATATTAGAAAAATATTAAAGTCCTATATTTATCCAGAAAAGAGTTCTACAATAGTTTATAAAGAGAGACATATATCACTTTATAAGTTAATTTTGTAAGGACGGATTAGATTCAATATAAAACTTTGTAAGGACGGGTTAGGTTTACTACTGCAATTTAATCTTATTAAGATTGACTGTTGTTATACATCAAGTGTAATAAATAGGAATTTATATAATTTATTAGATCTATTATATTAAACCGTCCTAACAAGCATTAAAAAAATTAAATGATTTATTAGATCTATTATATTATATCATTCTAACAAACATTTCTTTAAAAGAAATTAAATAATTTGTTAGATATATTATATTAAACCAATCTAACTAACATTTTTTTTTAAATTAAATAATTTATTAGAGATATTATATTAAACATATCTAATAAGTATTTTTTTTTTTAAAATTCCTCTAAATTAACAAATTAGAAAACAGGCGCCAAACCACCTTATTTTCCTTCCTTCACGTAACCGTGTGCCGTCCCTTTTTCTTTCTTAGCTGTTCTTCCCTCTTTCTTCGTTTCTTCCTCTTCCTTCTTCTTCTCTTCTCTCTCTCCACCTTTTTTTTCTTCTCAATTTATCCGTTTACTAATTCAAATTTATAATGCCCACGTGGTGGCACCAAGTCTCCCATCAGAAACTCTACCAATACTAACAATGTCGAAAAACCTAAAAGCTTCAATAATATCAATTTCTTTCACCAACGAGAAGTGTTTCCCTCTATGAGCAAGTGTTTGTTGTTTTCTCTGGTAATTGTCTAATTACTTAGTAATCTCAGATTGTTTCACTGTTAATTGTTCTTATCATTAACCTTTATTACTTATGGTTTATCGTTGGAATTTATTATTAATTTAGGGCTGACGAAGAACCTTTGATTGCTTATATTATTATAGCCTATATAGGAGGTGAATTAGATTTGAAGTGATGTTATCTTGGTTTTATTGGCAATCAAGGATTCGAGATACCTTGATTAGTGTTTAACAAACTTGTTGGCAATCAAGTCTGGTTTATGCATTGAGAAGAAATAATTGAAGTTTTAAACAGTAAATATACAATTTGAAGTAGCAGCTTAACCTTAGTGGGGACATGTTTACACTCAACAGTCAGGAACCAAATTTTGAAATTGAAATTTATCAGACTAAAGGTAGGAAGAGTTCTAAGACTTTTAGGGTTGCCACTAAGAGAAGGTGATAAGAGTATTGGGGACAAGCTAAGCTAGCTATTGAAATTTGAATGACCTTATTTGCAGTGGCAGCCTCCCACAGGTCACACTCTCTGCAATATTTGCTTATTTGCTTATTTCAGAATAATAATATTAATGAGTTTATTGATGACGATTTGATCTTTGATATGCCTAATGTTTTGGTTAATATGGCTGAAGGAATGCTAATTAGTCCTCCTCGTTTTGATCACTATGAAAGTGATTATGACTATCATGTGCAAGAAAATATGTGTGATGATCCAAACCTTTGGAGTTATCCTTATTTCCCACGAGATGAACTTCAAAAAGTTAAATATGTGAAATTAATGCATGAATGAGTCTTCAAATTATAGTAATGGAAAAAGGTAAAGAGTAAGGTGTAATTAAATAAGGGTGAACTCTCACATCAGGGATTTGCTTAAACATGAGGGAATGTATTGATGTGTGTGTGTAATTCTTACTTTCTTTTGTTTCTTTGTTCCTTTATGTACATTAGGTCTGCTGCTGCTGCACCTTAAATATGTAATGTGTATATATGCTGCTTCTGTTACAAATGTCACTAATGAATTATCTTTCCAAATATTCCTCTTAAATCACTAAATTAAGGATCCAACAATTTAGATTATACAATCATCGTGGTTTTAAATTGCAGTTGCCTCTGTGGTCGCAGTTACACTGCAAACCTTTACATTGCGGAAAAATCCGGTCTAAATTGAGGTTGCAATACCGTTGCAGAAATTTCAAATTCCGCAATATTGCGGCGGTAAATCTAAAACCATAACAATAGCTAGCTTATTTGAAATTCCCCAATATTGCAGCGGTAAATCTAAAACCATAACAATAGCTAGCTTATTTGAAATTCCGCAATTTCTTATTTGCTTGAATGACCACAAAGATGAGGAAAGAAAACACTATAATCTGAATGACGGGGCAGAAAGAAGTTTGGTTACAAAGAGACTAAAAAATCATAATCATATACAAGTTGGGTAAAATACAATAGAAGAGATGGTTATTTGGCCTATTACTAATTAACATAACATTTGGACAAAACTAATTAAAAATAAATTAGGTCTCCAACCCCAACAGCATTAAGCTCTGTCCATATCAGTTTGCTTGAATAATAAGAAATTAAGGCAACATGTTGTATAGCAGCCAATAGACACCAAGGACAAGAAACTTGTTGGCACAGCTAACTCGGTATTCAGGAATCTTCAATTAAGGCAACATGTTATTTGTGTTTTGCTGTGTATTCTGATTTCTATATGAACGTTCTTATTTTTATTATAAATATTTTATTTTGTATTTATTTTAATTATAAATAAATTCGCACACATTGATTGATTTGCTATGTGCAGCGTGATAAAACTTTTTAGGGTCATGTGCGTCTCCATGTATAAGTAGCGGTTTAATCTCGGGGTCTATGGTCCAATTCCGCCTATCATCTCTCAACAAATTTGAACCTCCAAGACCCTGATCATGAAAATTTAGGGTCATGTGCGGTTGCACACCCTGCACGTACTCAGGAATGTCACTGAGTACACATATGGTGAGGTTAAATAACATACAGCTTTGTCTATATTTTTTAGTCAATTGGATATATAGGTGAAATTCTAGACACTTTTAACTATTAAACCTTTAATAATCTTTTATTTGGTAAATGTCTCTGTTGTTAGAGTCTCTATTTTCCAACAATCAACCACATAAATATAATATTTAAAAGGAATAATCATTTTGCCTTAAATCATGCTATCTTTTGAAACCATGATTCATCAAAGATATATATGCAGATTTTGTAGTAGAAGAATCAATTAAATTCAATAATGCAACTAGAAAAACATTTTCCCTCAAGAATAAGGATTCCACACTTTGTTTTTGGTAAATGCAGACAATTGATGGGCCAAGAACAATCTGGTTTGGAATTTAACGAGCTGCAGCATCTAGAAAATCAATTGGAGATGAGTTTGATAAA
Organism: Cicer cuneatum; assembly: GCA_037974295.1. Classification (NCBI taxonomy): domain Eukaryota; kingdom Viridiplantae; phylum Streptophyta; class Magnoliopsida; order Fabales; family Fabaceae; genus Cicer; species Cicer cuneatum. Next base: position 72,639,615 of record JBBPBO010000001.1, on the reverse strand, counting down.
CATTCGCATGAGAAAGGTATCAAGTCATAGTTATATATATATGATAATCAAATCTTCTCTTTTAAAGTTTCAGTTTGGTTCTGATCAATTTTTTAACAAAATTTTCTCACTTATAATGGAAGGGAAATATGGTATGAATCTGGATCCTATTGTTTACTTATAGCATGCCAGTAATTACATTCTAATGCTCTTGGGTTCATGTATGCAGTTGCTCGTGATGATTTGGGCAAAGGTGCTATTGACAAAGAAGTGGTGGAGAAGGTCAGCTAAGTTTTTATAATTCCAACTATATCTGTCTCATGACTCCATATGAATTGCTATATGGTTTGGTATGTTTACTGCTTTAACAAAACATGTTTGGCAATGGTTGGTGCCACGGTACGTATACTGTAATTGCTAGTTATTCACCCATTGGACATAATTTCCATATAGAGCTCTGTCAAAAAAAAATTGACAATAGATACTGGATAGTGGATACTAACATCAATAGTTTATATTTATGAATCAGGTGTGAGACAGGATTGCTCCTGGTTTAGTTTCCCAGTTTGATTCCCCCTACTCAGTTCCATCTATTGCACCCCGTCCTCTGCTTATTCTCAATAGTAAGATTCTTGTACTTGTTTATTTAACAATTTGAAATTATAGTTAGCAACGATTTTCGTGTGCAAATTCATATATTGACAATTCAGTTTAACTGCACTGCAATACAAGTTTTGCACTTCATGAGGGTATATCAGTTGCTCATTAGAATAAATCAATTTTGAATTTGACTTGTTAGATTGGTTCAAATTTAACCGATTTAATAAATCAATTTTAAATTTGACTTGGTAGATTGGTCCATTTTAGACGATTGTATAGTTAACTATTTATTACAATGTTTGATGTTAGATTGGGCAAGTAACCGATCTAATATGTACATAAAAACCGATGTAACAAGGTTAAATTGCACTAGTGGTTCAATATAAAACTTCAGATAATATCAAAGCATCGATCGAGTCATCTACTATTTATATACTGACACCAAACCCAATCGTATTGGACATGAGAAGATGTATTGAGAAAAATCCAAGGCACCTCTCACCTTACAAGCAATTAAATAATACATTTTTTAAGATAAAAAATACTTAAATACAATAATACATTTTTTTAAGATAATGTTATTGATTTAATTACGTTATAATGATTTCATTCAGATATAAGTATTCGACTTTAAATGATGTCATATTATAATCTTTGGAGTCAAACACGAAAAATTAAAATTAAACAAATTTAATTGATTTCGATGAAATTTTTGAATTTATCAAATCTTTAACTTGATTTTTATATCCCTACATGAAACTTACAGCACACTAGTTTCTTTTATACAATTAAAAACAGATACATAAACTATAATGAAGAAAATAACATATAATATAAAAAATACTTAAATACAATATATTTTTTTTAAGATAATATTATTGATTTAGTATAAAATATAATAATTTCAATAAGATATAAATATTTGATTTTAAATAATGTGAAATCATAACATTTGAATTTAAACACGAAAAAATTAATTTAATTGATTTTGATTAAATTTTTAAATTTATCAAATCTTTAATTTGATTTTTATATCTTTACGTGAAATTCACAACACACAAATAAAAACTAGCTCATATCCACTCTTCACATGAAAAGTTGAGACATTTAAAGAGGGATTTAATTATAATAATAGAAAGTTGAGGAATTAAAATTGTTCGATAAAATTAGATTGGATCATTTTGGCCAAAATTGATATCCGATAAATTTCAATTAGATTGGGTTGAGTTTTCAACTCATAATTTTTACGTCAAAGATCAAACTAACTTGATTATGAACATTTGAATTTGGTTAGTTTTGCAGAAAATAAATATTTTTTTTTAAAATAATTAAATTTAAATACTTGAATATCTTAAAAATAATAAAATTCTATCACAATATATCATTTAATGCTTAAAATACATCAACAAACACAACAAAACACAAATTAATTAAATTAACAACAAATTCTCAAATAAAGTATCACAAAATTCAATGCTTGTTTCATTTGGGGTAGCTATGTCAAAATTAGTATGTGTATCCGAAGATTGTGTGTTGTTGTATATGGAGGTATTCATAGAGCCATTTAATTGATCAATCCTTTTCTTTAGAGAGCAGTTCCAATGGTTCTTGATAGAGTTTTCGCTCCTGTTCAAATTTTCCAAAATAAAAAAATAAAAAGAAAATATAAATATAAATATATAACATTAAAAGATTAACATTATTGATATACACATTGTCGAGGTAAAACATTTCACGCTTTCAATGATTCAATATTTACAACTACTTATATGTAGAAATAATACAAATAAAATTAATCATTTTCAATGATTCGATAGTTATGGTTGACTAACAATAAAACTTTTTCAAGTTTATTAAATCTTAAGGTTAATCAATCAAGCATTCAAGTGATTCCAATTGTAAGGAAAACATAATATCTAAGTGTAAAAAAGATCAATAAGTGTAACTATGGCTCACAAATTTAGCATGTCAACTTGTCTATATGTTGTATCCTAAATACATAACATTAGACTGCTCTGATTGCAACTTTTCATACTATATCCTGGTTTAACATGTCTAGGAAATACTACCCTATAGTTTGTAAGAGAATATTTAAGATAATAATTTGATTGTCTTAAAATTTCCTACTTTATTTATATTAAATGGGTTTAATAAGTATTGGATCTATTTGGTTGGATGGAATGAGACGGGAGGAGTTGGGAAGAGAGCAAAATTTATGGTCAGCTAATAATTTTAACTATCCTCCTCCAACCAAACAAAACATATTTAAAACCTCTCTTGTATTTTCCATTTCTTTTGAAAAATGAAAAGGATCTCAACTTTCGTCGCAGTGTTATTGTGTATTTAATTTGTTCATTCTGGATCTACAATTATTAGGGTTGAACATCAATAGCGTTGGGGTGGGTTTGAGTCCAATTTTGTCAATTCATTCAAACCGGAGCTTGCAATTTTAAAACCTAATTTTTGGCTGATTTTTGCATTAGTTTAGACAGATTTCAGTTAGTACGGATAGCGGGTTATGCGAATGGGTTGGTTCGGGTGATGGACTTCTTACTTTCTTTAAATTTTTGTTCATTTTATTTTCAAATTCATGTTTTTAAGAAGAAAAAAAAATATTGAGCTTCTAATATTTTAGTCGATGCTTATGTAGGTTTTTATCAAATAACTCAATTATTATATTGACAATGTGATGACTAAGTGAAACCGGAGGACTCAACCTAAAAAATATAGGTTTTCATATATAGGATAAGTGGAGCGATTGAGTTCAGATGATTGTATGTCTTATTTTCTCACTCGCACCCAACTACTCAAATATGTATATACCCACGTTTATAAAACTATATGACCTATTACAACCCACTTGTATATCAAATTAATCTATTCGGATGACTCGCCTTCGGTTGGGTCAAGTGATTTTGCTTGGCCCCCAATTCTAACAAAGTGTATAGCATTTTAAATAACATTTTTTATGTCCATAAAAGAAGTCTTCTGCTATCAATACCTTCCCGGCAGAAATTTGGCTATTTCAGCCCATCTATTCTCATATATCGGGTGACTATTTATAAGAATCAAATCCTCTTCTTTGGTCCATGCAGTTCTTTTTATATCTGGATTTAAATGGTTATACCACCTAAAAAAAAATTAAAAAAAAATTAGTTACTTCCAATTTTCAGTTTTCAAAGAAAAACAATTATTATTGTAAAAAAAATAGTTTATTTTTTTTACTCAAAAACAATTATTAGATTAGAAAAACAATTTTCACTTTATGCAATAACTAAATTTCAAATGCAAAGAATGGAATTATAAGATAAGAATTGTGCTTGCATTTGCATATAATATTTAACTTTCTCTACATTGCTTTCCTATGCGACCTGGAAGGGACTTTGATATACGAGACCAATCTTTTTTCCCATTTATCATAACAAGCTCACTTAGTAGATTATCTTCCTGCAAACTCCAAATTCATTAGTTAATTAAAATAGTATATCCTCCTTAAATTTAATAGAAATTAAATAGATATAATTTAATTTGCATTTCACCTGTTCTGTCCAAGGTCCTTTGACAAGATCAGGATTAAGAACCTTCAGCCAACGATGCAAGCATTGAACATCTGTTCTGCCACTAACAGATGCAGCTGCAAAGGATAATTTGGTCATTTAATAATCTTAATAAACAAAATGAGTTTGAAAAACAATAAAAGTTACTCAATTTCCAAAATCAATTTTTTTTTCCTTTCTGTAATGGAACAGTTGTAATTTTGAAACATCCACGCTCAAAATTAAGGTTGTACCAAGACAATATGAAAATTCTGAGTGGGCCCAAAGGTTAGGTTACTGAAATCCTAATTTTAGGTCTACAAAAAAAAAACATCTCATTAGTTTTTATAAACAAAAATGTCATATATTGTTACGAATATTAAAAGTTTTCATATTAAAACTTGTTTTACGTCTTATATATTAACTATTGAAAATTATTGAACTGATTATATGAAAATTAACAAACTTATAACCCACCTATCTTTTTCCAACTTTTTCCATTAAACCTTTTGACAGCATCAATCAAAAGTTTATCCTGTAAATAAGAACACAAGACAAGTGAGATCCATGACTAGATATATAGATATGCATTTGCAAGAAATTTCTCTTGGGTTGAATAGTTTCTTGACAAACAAGTAACTTTATGAATTGATAATTAGAATGTTTTTACCTCCTTCCGTGTCCATCCTCCTTCGGTTGATCTTCTTGTAGGACCAGTCACCCTTCTATTGGTTATGATAACAAGAAAATTTAACGAGAGCAACAAAATAAGCACAAGTTGAATCAAACAAGTACGATGTATATATTATATTATATATATTTTTATTTCAAAAGAGATAATAAATTTTCTCATAATTAATTCACACAATTTTGAAGTTATTTAATTAATATCAACATTTGTCAGTTAAACTATAACATAAAGACATATTATATTATATTATATTATATACATAAATAAATAAATGTATCTATCAAACCATAGAAAAAATGCAATACTAGAAAGATGTTGTGGACCATAGTTAAGTGACTAAGATGTACTGATGAGTCCTAACTCAGCTGCATAATTCCAAAGAAGGTAAGGAATTTACATATCTACATATCTACAAGCAATTAAGGTTTTCTTTTAATCTATAAAATGTTGATAATAATGTTTGTAAGGCCATTTGAAATTCTTTTAATACTTCCATGAGCTTCAAAAATTTGGGGAACTATAACCCTTTTTAGCTAATAACAAAAGCAGGGGGGAAAACCTAGTTGGACTTTTTTTCTCAAATAATTCATTTGTTAAGAATGGTAAAATTGGAGACTCTACCGACCGGACATTATTTTGTTTACATATTTGGCACGGGAAAAATTGAATATTATATGCTACGAACATACACAATAGGAGGTTATGATGTTCATATATAGTTTTAAATTATCTTTGGTAACTGCAATAATGATAGCAATATAAAAGTGTAAGAAAATTTTGCAATTAGGGGTGTACATGGATACTTGTAAATTCGCGAATTTAGTTATTTAATCCAATTCAACCCGCATTTTGATTTAACTCATTTAAGTTTGGTTAATTGAAACTCAATTATGTTCGGTTTGGGTATCAGATTTAACTTTTTGAACGTATGAACTCGCGAACCCAACTCATGTGACATATATATTTTTATTTATTTTTTTATTATTGATGTACAGTGAAAATTTAGTTGTTGGACTATAATTAAGAATTTGTTACTAATTTAATTAATTTAAGTGCTTTGTTGTGTTTGTGGATATATTTAAAGTATTACATGATATGTTGCAACATAGTTTTATTATTTTTTTAGATGTTCAAGTATTTAAATTTATTAATATTTTTTTAAAATAATTTTTTTTATTACCTGTAAACTCAATGCAATCCAACCCGTTCATAATCGGATTAGTTTGGTTCTGGTGTGGTGGAAAAATCATGAATTGAGAGTTCAGAATATATAAAAACTATAAGTGCAACAACAACTCTTCTATAATGTCACTAGGGTTTTAATTAAAAATATATCATCTTACCTATCATTTATTTCCAACTAGAATTTAAAACATTAATATGTCTACGACTTTACTAAGATTAAACTATTGCAAGATTTTGAAGCTTTTTGATGAGATAGAAATAGAAGAGAGACAAACCGTTGAATAGAGGCAAGCAAGTTGGATCCTGAAGAATTTGGCACCAGATTTTCTCTTTCCATAAGAGCATACTCTTCCTGATCATGTTCCGTGATTTTTCTCCAAAAATATCAACCAAACTATATAACAAAACCAATATTCAACGATCATAACATTTAAAAAAAAAAAAAAGCTATTAAAATATCTCTATAATAAAGTACAAACCTTATAAGATGCAACTCAATTAATCTATACCTGAAACGTGTCAATTATTTGAGTTCACTATGTAAACAAAAATGAGAAACCACTTTTGCAAAACAAGGTTAGATTAAAGGCATAATCATAGGAAGCGTTACAATGTGACTAAATATAAGAGAAACAAAGTAACGTTTATATTATTATTAATGATATTTTAGATCGTAAGGGTTGCAAATTAGATAAATTAAGAAGGCGGAAATATAGGAAGTGACAGATATAGATTAGGGTAGGTATATATAATATATGAAATGTGGCAATGTACTTTACCCTTTTTTTTAGATGTACATTAATGAAATACACTGAAAGAAAGAGACGACGAAACTATTGTCAAGCTATCCTAAAAGACTTTTTTTTTCATTCATTCTTTTGTAAATGATTATAGTAGAGTAATTCTTTATTTATAGTCAAACATATATATATATATATATATATATATATTAACGGGTCTATCAGCGGACAATGGGTTTATCTATTAATGGGTCACCACCACAATAAAGTATCTAATATTTTTTTTTAAATAATATTAGTTTTTTTAAGAGACATTTGAGTAATGGTTTGGACATATATCTACAAGCAATTAAGGTTTTCTTTTAATCTATAAAATGTTGATAATAATGTTTTAAGGCCATTTGAAATTCTTTTAATACTTCCATTAGCTTCAAAAATTTGGGGAACAATAACCCTTTTTAGCTAATAACAAAGTAGGGGGGAAAACCTAGTTGGACTTTTTTTCTCAAATAATTCATTTGTTAAGAATGGTAAAATTGGAGACTCTACCAAACTGGACATTATTTTGTTTACATATTTGGCATGGGAAAAATTGAATATTATATGCTACGAACATACACAATAGGAGATTATGATGTTCATATATAGTTTTAAATTATCTTTGGTAACTGCAATAATGATAGCAATATAAAAGTGTAAGAAAGTTTTGTATTAGGGGTGTACATGGATACTTGTAAATTCGCGAATTTGATTATTTAATCTAATTCAACTCGCATTTTGATTTAACTCATTTAAGTTTGGTTAATTGAATTTCAATTATGTTCGGTTTAGGTATTAGATTTAAATTCTTGAACCTATGAACCCGCGAATCCAACTCATGTATGAAATGTGGCAATGTACTTTATCTTTTTTTTTAGATGTACATTAATGAAATACATTGAAAGAAATAGACGACGAAACTATTGTCAAGCTATCTTAAAAGACTATTTTCTTCATTCATTCTTTTGTAAATGATTATAGTAAACTAATTCTTTATTTATAGTAAAACATGATATATATATATATATATATATATTAACGGGTCTATCAGAAAACTAATAAAATTATAATCAAATCTAATATAATAAAATAATATTAAAATAGCCTATTTGATAGACTTTAAAATAGGAAACAATAATATTAATAAATAATATATATATATATACTTTAAAATACGAAACAATAATATTAATAAATAATAATAAAAAATAACATTAATAAATAATATATATATATATAGGTCGGCCTATCAAGCCTAATAGACTTTTATATAAGCCTGAACCTGACCTATTTAAAAAAATAAGCTTTAAAAATAACTTGAACCTAATTTTCTTATTAAACAGGTCAGATCAGACCATAAGTATATCGGCCCATAGGCCTCTGGCAGACGACCGAACATATTCTCATCCCTAGTACCCAACTTGAATCAATTTGAAATAGCTGACAACAAAAAAAAAGTAAAAAAGTAATCTTTTAATAGAATAAAAAAACCTAAATAAATGTTGTTGTTATTAAGCAAGGAAAAGAAGAAAAAAAAACTTAAACATAATGTGAGAGATATAGTTGCACGGTTCAAAAGGAGGGGGAAAAGAAAAAAAGGAGCTAAGAGGGGGGGAAAAGAAAAGGGTTGGAAGAGATAAACAAATCGAAGGTAAGTTTGAGAGAGAAGAGAGAAGACGGAGAGCATCACGGTTTGTGGTAGGCCGGAGTCAGTTGTCGGTGTGATGGTTGAACGGGTTGCTGAAGTTGCATGCAACGGACAGAGACGGCGATAGTAGTAGTTATTCTTAGTTCTTAAAAGGGGTTTGTGTTTGTTTATGGCTATGGCTATGGCTTGATTTGATGAAAGGATATGACGGGTTTTTATATCCCTCTATGTTATTTTTTTTCCACTCATTTTCTATGTTGTTGCTTTTTTTTTTCAAAAAAAAACTTTTATTCTTTCCTCTATTTTATGCGGACAAAAAAAGTCACTCCTTTATTATGTTACTATTTTTTGAAGAAAACAACTTTCTCTTTTTTCTTTTTTCTTTGATTGCTTTTTTGTCTCAATTTATAGGATAAAATGACAAATTTGTGTGTCTATGAGATAAAATTGAGTTCTTGATTTTTCATTGTTTTAGAACAAAAATTAAACTAACTCATACAATTAGGGAAAAAAGTGGCCCATCTTATTGATTCAATAGTAACAATAATAACCTTGTTAAGAAAAAATAAAAAATAGAAATAGAAATAAAGAGAAGGAGTGCTTCTAAGGAAGAAAAAGGAAAAAAATGAAGACGTGAAATCTTTTATTTTTTATTTTTATTTTTATTTTTATAGGTAATGTAAATATGAATTTAAAATTTGATCAGATTTATAAAATGATGATTTTAAAATTTTATAATAATAATAATTGCAAAATATATATTATTACTTATTATTATTTTAAAAAAATCATTTTCTAATGGTCGAACAAAATTTGAATATTACACATATTATGGACATGTTTGATTCAACCAAATCAAGACCTACCCTTAAACCTGAGTTGAACTCAACTCAAAAGTAAATGGGTACGTGTATATGGACTAAACCAATTATTTTAATTATTAAAATTATACCTTTTTATTAAGCCTAATTTTTAAAATTAAAACCAGGATTTCAAAATCTTTAAGGCAGTTTTAGACCAAATACATCAATTTTTGTTGAACAAATTATAATTCTGATGTCTATTATAAAAAAACCCAAGGGAATAATTTATAAAACAAATTACAAAAACAACTACTAATTTTATATTGAAATATAAAAATCAAATCAAATGAACTGATGATCGCAATAATTTAAGCAAAATTAATTAAATTAGTTTGATATTTTTTTATGGGTTTGAGTCCAAATTGAACTAAACCAATAAATCCCACATTTATTGATTTGAAATATAGTTTCACACAATTTTAAAATAGATTGTCTAACACTCAAACAAAATCATTATCTTTTATCAACATTGATATATTAAATAATGTGTTGTGTTTAAATGTATTTTAATAATTATATATATTGTGTTTTGTCATTGTAGTTAAGAAATTTGTATTAATAGTAGCAAAAATTTGAATTTAATTTGTGTACATGTAAAGATATTTTTATCATAATTAATTTTAAAGTCGCGCTTATAGACATTTTTTATGTGCTGACATTGTAAAACTTTTTACACGGACAAAACATTACAATTAAACTCTAAAAAATTTTGTGTTTGAAAAAAAATACATTTTTAAAAATTAATTTTTAATTATTAAAAATATCAACCAAAATTTGATCTACTACTTCTTTATAATAAGCGTTTAGAGTTTGATTGCACCATATTTTTTATAAATTTACAATTTAAAATTCTTATATACAATATTATACTTTTTATTTATTCTTTAAAATTTTAAAAATGTAGTTACCCAATATCTTAGTTCCAATATTCATAGCATAACTTTTCTTAAAAAAGTATTGTTTTAGACATTTTTTAATACAATGGTCGATACTGATAAATAGTATTTAAGGAACTTTAACTAAGTATTTTCAAACAAAAAAAAAAATCTATTTTTGATTCTTTAATATGTTATAATAACACAGATAATAAATTTTGAAAAATTGATCTATAAAAAATAATTTCACAAAATAAAAATATTTTCAAGTATTAAGAATTGAATGAAAGAAATACATACTATCCGTTATATTTAAAGTTTTTTCCTCATGAAAGAGATTGCTAGATTTTCTAAAAAAATATACAATTTAGGGAATCAATCTTCGACGTTATATCACGAGATGCGTTACATTTTTTTCTTTAGAAACTTATGTGTCTATTGAAGCTTAGTGTAATTGTTCTTTCAAAAACGCAAATACTAGAGTTGTGATTGTAGTATTTAAATTTTATCTGATTAATTAAAAATAATTTAATAAATAAGTAATAATATATTTAATAAATATTTTACAAGTATTATTATAAAATTTAAAAATCATTATTTTACAATTAGTTCAATTTTAAATTCATATTTATATAGGTGTTCTCGTTACATTATAAATTTTTTTTAAGAAAATAATTAAAAAGAACAACCAAACTAAGAAAAAATACTCTTTTTTCTTGTTTGCAGTAAGTTTCTTTATTGCAGTCCATTTTCTTCTCTTTTTTTTTTCTTCGTTTTTTCCTAATAAGGATATACTTTTACTATTTGAATACTCAATAAAAAAGATTAATCACTCTTTTCCATTTTAAGCTATGCAAGTTCATAATTTCTACAATAACAATATAAAAATCAGACATCTATTTATTTCATAGACACAAAGATTCAACTTTGTAGTCTATAAATTAAGGCAAAAATAAGTTTCATGAGAGGAGAGGGTGAGTTTTATTTTTCTCCAAAACGAATCAAAATATATAAAGAAAATATTTTTTTTGTTTGATTATGAGACTAAGAAGGGAAAGAAATATTGTAAAAGCACAGAAAATGGTATAAAGATTCAACGCCATTTTAATAACACAATCAACAAACATCAAATAAGAAACTTGAACTAGATGAGCACCGAACAATAGGGTAGTGTTTGATGTTGTTGACTTCTCAAGGTTCACCGCCATAGTCTCCATTCCCGACTCTACATGTTAAACGGTTTACGGTATCTTCTCCCTTCCACTTTCCTTTGTTTAAGCTCCATCTTTTGGTCTTAAATATTTTTTTTTTCTCTTCTTTTTCTTTTTTCACACAGATAAACTCATATTGAAGTAATGTTATTTTTTGGTTTCATATCGTTCTTCTTTTTCAATTAAAGTGATGTTGTTTTTTGTTTCAAACTCTTCGTTATTGAAAAAGATGAAGTATTGTATATATCAATCTATCTTTTTTGCTGAACGTGTAATATTTTCTTACTTACAACAAACTGAGCGTACCATTTTTGGTGAACGCGTAATGTTTTCTTACTTACAACAAACTGAGCGTACCATTTTTGGTGAATGTGTAATGCTTTCTTACTTACAACAAATAGCAAACTGAGCGTACCTTTTTTGGTGAGCGTGTAATGCTTTCGTATTTACAGCAAACAACAAATCAAATCAAATCATACGTACACTTATAATGCATTTTTACAGCAAACAAGCCATAATTATATGTACTTTATTATTGAAAAAGTAGTATAGTTTAATGTTATTAAATTATTATTGTCGATTTTGGTTTTATTTATTTTATTTAATATTCGGCACAAAGGGGTTAATTAGATATGACATCAATTAAGTTTTGAGTTGTTAGGACACAAGTTGTGATAGTTTGGTAATTTTAAATTTCATCTCCACATATAAATAAATAAATTAAAGCTTATAAACAAATTAATAAATAAAATTATTATTAAACTTTAACTAGAACTGACATCCTTTTAATCCATGAGTTGCAGAACACAAATTATACAACTTGATAGTTCTAAAACTTATTTCTATAAATAAATAAATCTAAAATCAACTTTTTAATCTTTGAGTTGTTAAGAGACAAGTTGTACTATTTGGTGGTTTTGAAACTCAATTTTAAAACAAAAATAATATAAAATATTTTTAAGAATATTAAATTAGATGTGACATCTTTTTTACTCCTTGAGTTTTTGAAATACGAGTTGTACAATTTGATCGTTCTAAAAAACTCGCATTTTAAAATAATTATTCAAATCAAACAATTTTTTTTCTGTCAAAACATTTTTTTATCAACAACAATATACATTTTCTTTAAAAGCAATCAATACATCCAGATTTTCTAATAAAGAATTATGTAACTTTGATTTCTCCATCACACCGGGAGATACGTAGGAGCAAGCTCACACTCTTGACAAGCACATTAATAAAAAAAATTCTTTTTTTCCCTCTTTTTAAGCATATATTTATTTCAAAATCACATTAAAAATAAATAATTGATATTCATATTTAATAATAAGGAGAAATAAATATATTTAAGTTAATATTAATTTTTTGCACAATTAATTATAGATAACCGTATTTTAACGGATCCTGTAAGGTGCTAAGCTAATACATTTCATACGCATAATGGACTATGGAACTCAAAATTTGGTTTTAAAAACAATTTTTATTTATTTAAGGGTTTCCCAATGTTTTCTCTATTTTAAAAAAACTATGGTGGCAACTCCATTGAACTCGAAATTTTAGATCGCGACAGCTGGCTTAATTGTGTATAATTTTTAACTTTTTCTATATTTATTTGATTTTCATTTTCTATTACTTTATGAGCTTATTATTTCTTAATAAATATTAATTGTTATTATAATATTCTTTTAAGCTAGTAAGTCATTTTTTTATTTTATTTATTTATTATTATTATTATTATTTGTACATGTATATATGTTTTATTGGCATTTACATTTTTATTAAGAAACACATTTATGAGTGAAACCTTATACCCGGATTTGAACAAAACTTAAGTTTAGTTTCGATGTTGCGTAGTGATAGTCTTCAGGATGTATATCCTGTTTGGTTAGCATGAAGATCTCATCTAGAGTTTGATTATGTTGAGGGTATTGTCGCTCTAAATAGTTTACATATTGTTGTTGACAATATTGCACAATAGAATTATTGGCTCTAGGAACCATATTTAGAATCATAGAACCACTTTTGTGAGAGTTTCACTACATAAACCAATACTCTCTTTCATCATAAGAATATCCATATAAATCAAAAAATAATTAATTTAGTCTTTATTGTTTGTTAAACGCTTTGATCTATAAGACTTATAGTTGATAATGTGTTTGTAATTTTGATAAATTTAAAACATTAAAAAAAAAAAATCATGTCTCTAGTACTCAACTATGGGTTCGTCCCTAGCCAAAATATAATTTCACTAAAACTTATTAAATTAGGTAAACTTAAAGATGAAAATTCAAAATCAATAGATAGAGCATATTTCTCAAACATAATGTCAATTGTAATTTGTTTCTTAATTGTTTCAAAGATATTTCTAGACCGGTTCAAGAAATGTTGGTACAACCACTAATTTATTATTTTATTATTTTCACTCACTTATATCTCCTAATAGTCTGAGATTGATTCTCTCCATCCACCAATCTCACTTTCCTCCTAGCCCACTTCAGTACTGCCCTCTCTGCAAACAAAATTCCAAAAGAATTAAATTGGGTTTAAATTTAGCATTTACAATTAAAAAACATCATAACTAGATAAAAAGTGCAAGCCAACAAAATTATAACGATAACTGATAATATTTTTCGAAAATATAAATTAACGGTTTTTCTGATTTTTATCGTTGAAACAATAATGTTAGAATATTTTATTAATATTTCAATTAATTATTATATTCTAATATTATTACGTAGAAATATATTTTTATTTAATTATATTAGCTATTTATTAATTTTGTGCCTTAATTGATTAGTGATCTAATTAAATGATAAGGCTAATTAGATTTCTAATTAAATAATTAATTAATATGAACATGAATGTATTTAAAAATAATGGGAACTCTGATTGACGATCAAACTATGATATTTTCGCTGTCTGGTGAGCACTTAAGGCATAAAAAGTCTAGAATGAGGAATAACTACATGTCAATAAGTATTCATAATATTTTTGATAAGTTAACATATTATATATATCTTAAAATTATTAAGATTTATGTTTATCTTTGATGTTCATATAGATGCTCGTATGCTTATTTCATTTATACATTAAAAACATAATTATATTTATTTTGAACATGTTCTTGATTGATGAAAGCAAGTTAATTCTAACAAATGACTTAGTCGTTATCGATTCGAGATCAAAGAGAGCCGTTAATTTACACTTGTGAGCTTAAAAAAAAAAGTTTACACTTGAGGGCAAATATTGATTAGAGAGACACAAAAATAGCTAATTATATATTGTAATGAATTTGTTAAACAAATGAATGTACCTCAGGATGAAAAGTGAGAGCCACGCGAACCTCTCCACAATAATTCTCATGCTTCACAACGTTATAAGCAGTTTCTGGTATGCTCCTTTCCGCAAGAACTGCTCCCAAATGAATTCTGCATTTGAGTCAATTCATTCATCAATTATTTCATTCAATAATATATTCTTGCAATTTTAAAAGTAACAATCATATTATATCATTTAGATTATTTATATTTATTTTTAAATGAGATAAGAAATATTACCAAAAATTCATACAAAATTGTAAAGTCTCGAATTTAAACTAGAAACACCGGAACATGATGTTCAACATAATAATATCGATCAAAATTTAAAAACAGTTAAATATTTTATTGTATTACATATAAATTATATAAGGATAGACTTTTTTAAAACATGGCGGACATTTTAAAAGATAGAACATAAAAATATTTATGGTTAAAATTATAATTTCATAAAGTACTAACACAGTTTTTTATTTTTTAACACACACAGTTAACTAGATCACGAGAATCTAATTACAAAAATTATAAGGATATCTTAATCATTTTAATTTGTAGGACTTAATTAAAATTTGAATAAACGGATCCTTTCTATAACACAAAAATATTTTATCAATCATACATCAATTTATTACATTTTTATAAATTTATAACAATATTATAAATACAAAGTATCCACTCAACCTGAACCCCTTCGGATAATTGTGATTAAATGAAAAATAAAATTGTCGAGTTTTTAAAAAAATGGTTATGGAACATAACATTTGACATTTACGTATAAACATTATACAAAATAGCATATATACCTTAAAGCATATAGTAAGTTTCTTTATTTATAAAGGTAAATCGTATAGTAAAATTTTCAATACAATTTACCCTGCTTATATTATTATTTTCAATAATTAACCTCTTCAAAAGGATTGAAAATTGTAACTTTTGAATATAAAGAAAAACAAGTGGACTATATAATAATTTTATTTTTGTTCCAAAAAATATTTTCTAAAATAAATTTATTTTTTCAATATAAATTGCCTTTGATTGTTTTGTTATATTTAATTGACTATTGTTTTGCCAAAATTATGTCCAACTATTTATTGCCAAAAAAATAAATGGATTGAGAATATATAATTAAAGGTAAATAAATGGATTGAGAATATATAATTAAAATAAATAGATTGCCAAAAAAATATATATCATAAAAAATAACAAAATTTAAATTTTTTTTAGTATACAAATAATCCTAAAATGACAATTAAATTAGACATAAACGATAGTAGTAACTTACTTTGCCTCACCAAGGAAGTCATCTTTGGTAAATGTATCTTCATCCATTAACCTCAAATTAAGTTCAGAAACATTGTCACAAACTGTGAAAAGGAAGCTTTCATTCCAACGAGGATTAGATCCTGCATCTGTAACACATATTAATTAATTTAGTAACCAAAATATTTTTGACATGTACATGTCTAATGGAAATGGTGAAACATGTAAAAATATAAAATAAAATAAATCAATAAACAAAAAAATTAACTTACTTTTGGCTACACTGCTTTTGTGCTCTTGAGACCGATATGTGAGGATTACATAAGGATCCATTTTCTCTGTTCATAAAAAAAAAAGATATAAGTATATAAAATGAACCATTTTTGCTTTTTTTATTTATTTATTTTATTTTTACAATATTGGTTTGTTAAACTGAAAAGTATCGAAATTAAAAGGGGGAAAACATCCATTTTTCTCAAAGCATGTCAGTTTAAGCTTTTCAACCATCAATAATCCATTTTGACCGTAGTTGCTTCCACTATAGCTTTGGTCAAACTTGCATTGAAACGTAAAAATTGACCATTTTGAGTTGGAAAAAGTATTTTTGGTTTTTAGAATAGAATTATCAAAATCAATCTTAATTTGACGGTGAAGATAGCGATATCTGAACCATCCGATCAAAATAGAACTGTCAACACTCAAATATCGATAGATTAGAACCAACATTTAAAATTGGAACATTAAATTTTAGATCTTTATTCAAGTGTGTAGATCAACAATTGAGTGGAAAGAACAAATCTAAATCCGATATATATCACACATTCATGCAATCATAAAATCAATGTTTTATACTATTAAATCAATATCAATCAGGTTTCAATTAACAAAGTTTAAAAGTAGATTATAATTTTCGAATAATCCAGAATCAAGATTATGTGATAAATATTTAAGGTAAAAAAATCTAAATTATCACTTAAAAGCTGCAATTTGTGCTAACCATGATATCTACAATTGTCTAGGCACAAAATGATATATCATTAAACATTGAATTGAATTTGCAAATACTTACTGAACAAATCAGTGTCACGAAGGCCTTTTGCTCCGATGAGAATAACTTCAAGTGTACCACGAGGCATCTTTGACTACAAATCTCTCTTGGACGTTACAAATTGAAATAACTCTTTGATGAATACCAAAACTCCCCCAAGCAATTTATGTAGTGGTGAGAATTAATTAAATGGTTCTTTTTTTAAAAAAAAAAAAAAAAAAGAGAATTAATTACATGGTATACTCTTTTAATTTTAAATTTTTTAATGTAATATTATTTAATTTTATCAACTACATTGTATGATTAATATTATGTGCATTATTTCTAAGTTATTATTTTATACTTTATATTTAATAATAATAATAATAATAATAATAATAATAATAATAATAATAATAATAATAAATACATCAATGAATGATGGTGTTAATTTGGTAAATTTATTTTCCTTTTTTTTTATCTACTATTTCCATCCTAGTGTTTCACAATGATCGATATATTTAATCATTTAATATAAATTAAGAAATATATAAATAAAAAATAATGGTATTTTTATTGAATTATCCCTCTTGAATATTGATGCATCTATTATTATCATAAATACAGAATAAAAGATATCACATTGTGAGTATATTAAATTGTGAGTAGTGCATTTAATATTAATTAGAATATACAATTAAAAAATATTATTAATATGATCTTGAAAGTGAAAAGTGACAATCATTTTTATAACATTTTATCAGCAAATAGATAAATCATTGTCAAATGTGACCCTTAAAATAAAATAAATGGAGTTTAACATTATGCATTATTTGTCTCGTAACAATTATCACATTTAAAAAAATCAACAATTAAATAAGTTTTTTGTTTTTACAAAATTTTGAAATTTTGTTTTTTTAGTTTTTATAGAAAAAATTTGTATTTTTTATTTCCTATAATATTTGCATGCATGTAGTTTTAATCCTTACAAGAAATAAACATGTTTAATTGTTTTTAAATTTTTAATTTTTTTTTTGCAAGGAGGTTTAAAACATTATAAAAAGTTTCTCTATAAAAATTTATAATTTTTTAACTGAATTAAATATGATTGTTTTAAATGTCATAAACCAAACATATAAGTAACGAAAATATGGACTAGAAATTAAATTATGAATTTATTTTTTGTGGAAGAACTTTTTACAATGTTGTAAACATGTTTACGAAAAAAATCATTCAAAAATATTTGCCAACGTTCTAACAGGGACTAAAAATATTTGCACAATAATTTCATTAAGATTAGAAAAATATTAATTTTTTTATGGGGACTGAAAAACGAAAATTTAAAATTTAAAGAGACTAAAAACTTATTTAATCCAAAAATTAATGGCCAAAAAAGAATATCACTTTTAGTTTTTAAGTTTTTTTTTTCAATTGTACCCTTTAACTAATATTATGTGAATCACTCTTTAATTATTATTTTTCGTTGGACATTTATAATAATAAGAATACAACAATAAATAGTAAAATTAATTTTTTAAAATTGTTATTATTTTTCTTTTGATTCATACATTCTCATTAATATAAGTTAATTATGACAATAATTGTGTGTGTGTGAGTGAGAGAGTAATAATATTTATTTCCTTTTATATAACAAAAATAAATATTTTCTAAAAATTTATACTCTCAGAGTCTCACAATATTTATTGTATTTGGCAATTTTTTACTGATTAAGAAAATATGATAAATGAATGAAAGATACTGATAATTTTACTAGATTAATATTTTTAGTTTTAGTTGATTCTCATTATTATAAATGCAAATAAAAAATAATAACTTGGAAGTAAGGTAGACAATATTAACAAGGATATACAAGGTAAAAAGTAATTAATGTTACATTAAAAATTAAAAATGACAATGATTTTAAGATAAATTGTTCTTGTAAATATGATAATTATTATAGAATAGATGAAGTAAAAAACTATAAAATTACTTGTTTAAAGATTAACTAAACTACCCTTAGTTGGCTTTTAAAAGGTTAAATAAATTGTTAATTCTTATAAAATTTTATTTGTAGTGTTTATAAAAAAAAAAATCAATTTGTTAGTTTTTTTAAAAAAAAATTATTTACTTTTTAGTCTCTATTTTTAAAAGTTTTTATAAAAAGTAATACTTTTATTCATATAAAATCAAAATAGGAATTAATAGTGGATGTTAAAAAAACAAAAAATAAACTTAACAAGTCATAGTTTTTATAGGAAACATATTTAACCCGTAACATTTTTATATACGTTGACATTTAATATTTCAGGTTCAATTTACTTATAATATTAAGTGCATTAATCTGTCGAAAAAAACGTCTGGGTCATTGGACAATACTGCGTCGCTCTAGATTGCAGTTATTTTTATTTATTTTATTCTACAAATATTAAAAAATAATATAAATGAAAGAAAATAATAATTTGAATAATTATTCTTATGTCTTTTTTATGGAACCAAATTAATTCTTATTAATATTTTTTCCTCATTATCATAAATAAAAATGAAATACGCATAATAACTTTTTAAAAATAGTGTACATATTAATAAATTATATTAGTTAAAGATACATTGGAATTAATAAATAAATAAAATACATTGGAAAAACAGACAAAAATATATATACATCGGAAAAAACAACTAATCGTACGTTTATTGAGACTCTGCCAAAAACTATCGACCAACTGCCCACCATATTAACATAGTGGCTGCTACTAATGTTTATTAAACCCACTCACATAAATGAAAATTTTGGACATGATTCACATGAAGATAATGTATCTCTGCATCTTATTTTCTTTAATTTTGTTTTTATTTTCATTAAGATTGGATAAATGCATTTAGTATGTATTATTTTGTAGGAATAGAGCACTTTAGCTTCGAAATTTGGCTTAAATAATATAATTTTGAGGTGCAATTACTATGGAAGCAATTTGAATACAAATAGAAAGCCAAAAAGAACAATGGCCAACGATGGAGCTATGAGTGTCACGGTGGTCGACGGCAAATATCTAGCAAGTCACAGTTGCCAACAAAAGAGCAATGACGACTGGTTACCACCTACCACCATCCTATTTAAATTATTATCTTTAAAAATAATAAAAAGGAATTTAAATTCAATAAAAAATTATGTTTTATAATAAAAATAAATAAATTGTTTAAGTAACTATTTAAATTATTTTTTTGATATAATAAAAATAATTACAAATTCATATTTTTTTCTTCTAAAAACAGTTTTTAATAATAAAATTTAAATAAGTTTTTAAAATAATAAGTAAAACTATTTTTAGAAATAATTAGTTTTAAAATAATTAAAAAATTATTTTTTAAATAGTTTTATAATAAACAAATATTTTTATTAAAATATATATTTTTAAAATAAATTAATGTAAACCATTAGATTTACGTTAAATAACATATGTGATCCGTTAGATTTTGAAAAAATGTTGGATGGATTAGATTCATCCATATTTTTAAATGTATTGATTGGATTCAATCTATTAACATTTTTCTTATGCATTAGATTGATTAGATAGATTAGATTGAATGGATGATAGATAAATTGATACAATTGACACCTTTAGTAAGTGACAGGATACGATTCTCTTTATTTATATTGGTGTATCGATGGTTGATACCCTCCAGAGTCGCCCTAAACATTTTCAACCACCACTGTGAAGAACTTGTCTCCTCCTCCACCCTCAAAACCACCAACACCCCCATGAATTTATTTGCAACGATTTCATATTTGTTGGAGCGGCCACCACCGAACCATCCCACAATAATGAAGGTTGTGTTGTTGGGGAGTCTGAGGGAGTGCGGCAGTACCAACCGGCCAAATGCTATAAGATCCACAAAAGACTTTGACACTACATCTAAACTCAAAACCTTAAAACAATAGATATATGAGTCACATATTTTATATATTGTTTTTTTACCACGTTCATATGACGAAATAGTTAATGACTCACACTTGAACCCAACATGTGTTTCCCATCACCAAAAGTCAATAAATATGTTTCGTGGTTCGAACTACTTTGTGTTATTTGATTTATGTTTTAGAGTTTGTGTTTGTTAGTGCTTGTGTTTTTTGTTATGTGTTTAAGTTTACTTTGGATTAAGTTTGTCCCTCTCGATTTGGTTGGAAAGCATTAATAGTGTTGAATTTTATGGAACAATTTGTTTTATGCGGATACTTAATCACTCACATTTTAAATTACTTTTCAATATATTTTAAATTACTATTCAATACGTGATTAAATTGGTCAATATTGAGAGCACTTATAATCGATTTATGCTTACAAAAATTAAAAAAAAAAATGATCTATAATAATGGGTGTTTTATCTCCTTTAAGTAAAAAAATAGAGTCATATTACCAAGTACCATTTACCGTGTAATTTGATATACGCATGCGAGAGAGTTTGGTGGAACAAATGTGGGTTTTTAGAAACATTAACAAATATGGGTTAAAAGACCAAATAATTAATTATTTAATATAAATAGAAAAACCAAACAATCATAGAAAAAATTAATATTGTTAAGAGTGGGATTTGAACCCACGCCCTTTCGGACCAGAACCTTAATCTGGGGCCTTAGACCAACTCGGCCATCTCAACTATTTGTTATAATTTTACAATGATTTTATATAAATACGTAATAACGTCTCAACCTCGTATGACAGCGTGAAAGTTTCTTGGTACACACCCCTATACTGCCTATAAATAAATTTGCTTATAATAAAACAATAAAATTCAATTTAAAAATTCAATAAGGAAAAGAACACAACAAATATCTTAATAGTACTAGATAAACGTATATAAAAAAGAACATTAAAAGAGTTTCTTGGTGCATAAAAGCATAAGACATTGATTGAGGGTATTTACTTTACCCTTACAATACATAAAAACATAGCTTCTCCATATTATATATTATAACAACTTTATAATAAACTAAAATTGAAGGACACCCCCAACCAAATAATTAAATTCAGTAAGATGGCCAGTAATTATCAAGATCCACACAATGTTCCATACCCATGTACCTATCATTTCCATGAGGATTTGCATTAATATTCACTTCTCCACCATACCCTAAATTATTATTATTATTATTATTATTATTATTATTATTATTATTATTATTATTATTATTATTATTATTATTATTATTATTATTATTATTATTATTCTCTCCACCAAGGGTTGTAGTAGTAGTAGTCATCATGTTGGAGCTAAAATCATGCATTTGAGTTGATGGTTGTGTTGAAGCTCCTCCAAGATTCAAATTAAGCCCTGAAATGGTGAACCCTAAGGGTGATGATGATAAATTGGAATATTGCATTGGTAATGGTACAACACCACTTGATCTTAGAACCCTATTGACTTCAGCTAGGTCAGGAGTGTTGATGTAGTTTCTTCCATAGAGGAAATGAGTAGTTGAATGATCTCCTAGATGCATCATTGGCTGTGGTTGCATGTTAATGCTAGGGCCAACTTCTAGATTAATATTGTAAGGGTTTAATGTTGCTCTTGTAGGGTTTGAAGAAGGATACTTCTTTGCTCCAGCACTCTTGCGGAATACCCTACTAACCACCCATTCATCTTGCTGCATATTACATATATACGACATTAATCAATATTGTTATTGTATATAATGTTAAAATTAACGTATTTTGGTAATATCAGAAATAATTATATATTAATATCAAAATTTATGCATATAATAATAATTTTTAATTCAACGGTTGATTTTGAATATTTGTCCAAGACATATTGTTATTGAATTAATTCCTCCTCTTCCTCGTCGTATTTGTTCTGACACATATATATATATATATATATAAATATATATATATATATATATTTATATATATATATTTATATATATATTTATATATATACTATTTTTTAAAACATTTATTAATATAAACTTATCTGAATTATCGATATAAGGTGTAAATAAATCATTATTGATATATATAAATATACCTTGTTGGCCCTGTAGCTGGATTTTGAATGAATACGATATTCATGCATGACCCAATTGGTTTTCTCTCCTCTAGGAGCTCTTCCTTTGTAAAAAACCAAAGTCTTCTTCATACCAACCAATTCAGATGTAACATTGTCAAATATCTCTTTGTCTTTGCCTGTGGTTTTCCAATATCCAGTGTTTGTTGCTCTATTAGTTCTCACACCTGTTGGGTATTTACGATCTCTTAGACTGAAGAAATACCATTCTTTTTGACCCATCTTTGCCTTCCCTATTTCATACAAACAAAAATTACACAAAGTTAGTTTATTAGTAGGGAAAATCAATATAAATAGATCTTAACATAATCAATACTCCATAATAATAAAAAAATTACATGAAAAAATTACTTCCACGATAAAAAAGTTATGTTGTAAAGAAATTGGAACAACCAATATTAATTATGTTGTTTCGAGTGAAACTGAACTCGAATCCATTAAACAAAGTCTTTAGTTCGAGTCTTGTAAATGGAAAATTTTAGTTGGAATTAATGCACTAAAGTTGTGAGATTAGTTATTGAAAAAACTGATTTATATCACTAAGAAATTGTAGTTAATTTATGAGTTAGCGGCTCATATAATTTCATATAGTGAATAGTGATATCATGAAGAAACCCTAGTTTATTGTTTTTATAGAAACACGGATGAAAAGAAAAGAAAAGAAAAGAAAATTAAGTAGATGAGCAAAACAAATATTTATTAGTATCCATGGATCTATGGTTGATAAATGAGCACGCCAAAGTAAAAAAAAAAAGTGCAAAATCAAAAATTAAGTTCTTATATATATATCTTCAATTAAACTTAATAAACAACCTGGAAGCTCCCATGGCTCAGATTTGTTGAGATCTACATCACCAATTGCTTTGCAACTAAAATCACAATCTGAAATCTTGTTTACAAGATAGTAAGTGATGAGTTCTTCATCGGTCGGATGAAATCGAAAACCAGGAGGTAGGGTTTCCTCTTTTGCAAGAATACTTCCTTCAATTTCCATCCCCTTCCCTTCTTTGCTAATAATCTCTTTGTTCTTCTGTAACACACAAAAAGTTTCATCATGTACAAATATTTGTTATTTTTATGAGCTTCAAATTTGTCCAAATTTAAAAGGTGTATAAAGTGTTAAGAAAATTAAATATAAGGCTTTATAAATAAATATTTCGAAAAAAAAATAAAGGAAAGCTATGTGCAAAAGTTTGAGCATCTATTTGATATTAATTGATGACTTTGCTTACTTGCATGGAGAGACAAACTCTTTGTTTGGTTATCGTTTTGATGATTTATAGGAAATACCTTATTTGCAAGAAATTAAAACACTGACTTGAAGGTAAGTGCAATTGATATCACCATGCATGAGATGTATTGATGAATTTATCTAAGTACAAAGTCATTGAAGAAAACAAGGTCAAGTGTGTTTGTGAAGTTTTCACCAAATGTGGGTCTTTACCTTCAACTTGAGAACTACAGCTGTAATTTCCAAGAAAGATACCTAGCGAGTTGAATTAACATTTTTTTTATAAGCAAAAAAAATATTATTTAAGTGGGCACGAATGGTACATTAATTTTTAAGATAATTTGATAAATTCTGATTCAGAATTATGGTATAGATAACTATTCACCTTCTATAAAAAATTGTGAATTGAGTTATCATGCTAGCATATAAAAATAGCACTAAAACTTTTACGTAAATACTAGGGTTTTAGGAGTAATGATTATTAAAGATTTTGAACAAAACTATATTTAAGACATTATAAAAAATTTATAACTTTAGTAAAAAAAATTATATAAAATTATAAAATCAATCAATATATATATATTAAGACATTATACGATAGAGAATAAAATGTTTCGCAACGCAATGTCGACTTGTTGAAGCCTAAAATAAGACTTTGATAAAAGAAAATGGAAGCATTCATAATAATTTTATGTTAATGTTATTGTTTTTTTTACACTTGTGATGCCTTTTATTTAAAAATTTACTTTTTACACCTAAGTATACTTAAAAATTAGACAAGTGGCAGAATCTTTGGAGCTTGAAAACCATTATGCAAAGCTTTGAACTTATGTTAGGTTTACTGGTGAACTTCTTCAAAATTAAGATGATTGTGCTTGGTTCCCAAAAAATGTCAGTGATCAATTAGGATCAGTGTACAAAATTAATGATATCAATGCAATTTTTCAAAAATCAAGTATACTATAAGAAAAATTTGGAGCCTCCCTAATTGAAGATCTGTGTTAATGTTTTGGTTGCACGGGTTGATGGTCCGTCCTGATTAGGACATGCTATTTATTTTGGAGTGATCAATGGAGGAAATGGATCTTGCATGCAATTGGTGGCTTTCGCGTAAAAACATGTTACAACTCTATAAAAGATAATTTGCAGGTGAACATTATTGATCTTAATTTGAAAAAGGAATGGTATGTTTTATGGCACACAATTGTTACCTCCAAGGGATAAGTATTAGGTGTTTGGATTGACACTCTTGCTTAGGAAACTTCCCACTTGTTAAAAAGGGATGATAGATGGTGTTGAGGTGAAATTTCTCAATAAAGATGTTTTAATAATAATAAATTTTAATTAGACAAAGATCTAAGTAATTCTGATTTTATTAAGTGATTTAATATGTGTTTTTGAGTGTATTAGTCATAAGATAGTTTTTTATGCAATTTAAACAAGTTTTCAAAACATACTCATTTGTAAGCATGTTCATCATCTTCAAAACTTGAAGTGTTTATCATCAGTTTCATTAATTGAAGAAAATCATATGACACAAAGAACAAAAGGAATATTGTTTTTATTGTCCAAACAAAAATAATGTGGGTCATAGTATAAAAAAACATTTTCATATGACACATAAAACAAAAAGAATAATATGAAAGGGACAAACTTACATTGTTCACGTGTGCAAAGACAAATCCACTATTTACGATAATTTGATTCAGTTTTCTAGTCATACTCATGCATGTTCTTTAGAGTTGAGCACATTCAAACATGAAGGCATTGAGAAGAGAATGTTTTGCACTACATGTACAAATGACAACTCATTGCAAGCTCATTGATTCTACTTTATAGCTCATGAAAAATTGTCCCAAGCTGTCAATAGAATGATCAAGCTCTTCTACCATGTTAATAACAAAAGAAGATGTCTTCATACTAATATGGTCGCCTTCAAACAAAGCAGAGGATGATCATAAACATCATCAAAGAAGAGGATGATCATAAACATCATCAGAGAAGAGGATGATCATAAACATCATCAAAGAAGAGGATGATCATAAACATCATCAGAGAAGAGGATGATCATAAACATCACTAGAGAAGAGGATGATTACCAAGAAAGAATATGACGTCTACCCAGATTGTAGAGGACATTTAAGCAACATTCTCTAAACACCTTGGGACATGTGCCCAAAGGTTATATGTGTGCTTTACAGCAACAAGAAGTCTTCCTAAGTCTATAAATAGAAGGTGCTTCAAGCTATAATTTCAAGAGACTACAATCAAACATATTTCAATTTCTTAAGTGCAAAACTATCAAAGTTGTCTTCTAATTATCAAGAAATACACTACTGCTCTATGTCATAGATTTTAGGAACAAACTTTTAAGTGTGTTCTTACTTCAACCTATTCCAATAATAGTTTGCGATCAGATAAAAAAAAAACATCATTATCATTTTATTGTAAACATCATTAAGATTGTCTAGTTGAGAGAAAACTTGAGTGATTTGTGTAAGCCTGTTAAAGCTAAGAAAATACAAGTGTATAATGAATAATGTGACTAAAAGAAGAAGATTAAGTTGAGAGGTTGCTCAACTTACTAGTGAACATCTCACAAGTTGTGGGGACTGAATTAGCCATGTTAATTAGGTGAACCATGATATTTCTTTTGTGTAATGTCTATACCCTTATCTTTTATTATTCTATTATTTCACTAAATCACACTAATATTAACTTGAACTATAATTATGTTCTTGAATATTCTCAAAACACGAGTAGGTTCATCATACTTACTAACTTTCTCAAGTTTTATTTTAAGAAATAATATTAAAGTGAAGATTTTAAATGGTCACAATTCAAACTCTTTTTTTTTTGTGACAATTATATTCACTACACATAAAACACACAATTAAACTTGTATTCAATGTTTCTGCAAAGATGAAAATTCTCTACGTATTTTTTTCAATTATTGATTTGCTAGAAAACTATATGGAAGCTTGTTTTGAATTGGTTGAATGTTGGTGTGAATCCTAACTTGGTGGGAGTGGAGCATTTTTTTTGAATATGAGAAGTAGGTTGAAGGGGGGAGTGTCTATAAAAGGGGGAAATGACTAATTTGGCTTACAATAACATGGTTCATTTTACTTCTAAGAAATAATATAGTATTTTAAGGTTCTATTGTAAATTGTCCAACGATGCTATATATAGCATCAAAATCGCCCCATGGTCTTGAATTAGAAGCAAATAACATATAAACCTTAGTTTAACGACCCTTTAACATGATTGCAAAGTGGTTAAGTTGACCTTGATGTAATGGGTTAAGCATACCTTGTGTAGTCTATACAATTTATTTTGCTTATAAAACAATTGTTTGGGGTAACGAGTTTTTCTTGCATTAAGTCGATTAATTGTTGATTTTTTTCAAAGGTAGGTTAGATATATTATGTATTTGAAAGATTCTCGGTTTATTTGCATTTCAATTATCAAAGCATATTGCGTTTTGGAGCTTGCACAAATGTTTTGTACACATATCAATCAGAATCAAATGCTTTCTTTTCTTGCATTTTGAAAAATCTAGTCTCAATTGTCATGTTTACATGTTATGAAAAAGATGATTCAAAAATTATTAAAATATATGAGAGAATGGAGAAATCATATATGTGTCGGGTGGCATGGGATATGTTTCTTGACAACAATATGTCTCTCCATTTTAGTATTGAATTACTTCTCGTTTGAGTATAGATGATTAGTATAATTTTTACATTACACAAGTTAGCATATGTGGAACTCAATTTTTTAATTAGAAATACACATGTCATAGTCTTTTAAAAAAATTATTTAATTTTTTTTATAAAATAGTAATTCATATTTAAAAATATGCAAAGTTCTACAGTACTATCAAAAAAAGAGTATGGATTGATATTATGAACATTTTACCAATAAATTTTTTTTAATTTGATCAGTGAGCATTACGATAGTATCTATTAAAGTTGACTAAATTAAAATTTTTGATATATTTATCTATTCAATTTTAACCCTAATAATTAAATAAATTAAAATTAAAATTTTAATTAAAATCATGACAACTCATTTCAAAATAAATTTAAACGATAAAAGTTAAAAATTTAGTGATATTAAATTTAAAATATAGTCAAATTCATTCGAAGATGACATGTCATTCTAATATTAATGATTTAATTTGATAGTAGCTAAACATGTTAGTTTTCAAATGTACATAGATATCCCCTAAAAATATTTAGATCATCATTTATGTTGAATTAACTCTCATTTCTCATCTAGTTTTCTTACATTGTCTCATGCCAAACTTACATTTTTACAAAGACTTATGAATGGTTCGAAATGTAGGTGTTTCCAGCTTGTGACGATTCAACAATCTTGCAATGCTGTATGTTGCGATCCGATTCTCTATAAAAAAAATAGACAAATTCTACGATATAATAAAAAATAAGTTGTATATCGTATCCAGTATTACAATAATAAAATTATATATAGATAATATGTCATTTAATTATTAATAATTTATTTTTTTTATCTTAGAAGATATGATAATTAACACAATTGTAAGGAAGTTCGAACCAGAATAAGATGTTCAATCTAAAAATTCAGAGATTTGCTTGTAGAAGTCCCCTAAATGTTGGTTCAATCCATTGTTATTCTTGAGGATTTGCAACTGCCACTAAACATATTTTGTGGCTATTACAAATCTGCTATAATATTCCACAATAATTTTGGCTTAAATTAGATTGTGTCAAATTCAATTGTCACTACACTAATTATGCTGCGATTTTGTTATTACCATAAACTTTGAAGCATATTATTTTTAACAACTGTTTTATGGTTGCTAACCGCCGCAAAAATATTTTATTTTTGGTTTGCATTTGTTTAAAAAAATTAGATGATATGTTTATTAAAATAAATATGAATCTTAATTTAAAATACAATTATATATTAATCACATTTATATGTGTTAATAATGATTGGGATCTGAAACAATGAATAACCAACAAAAGTAACAAAACAGAAGAAACAGAAAATGCATAAAAATGGAAATGAAAGAAAGATAAAGGCAAAAATAACATGTTCGGTCTCAATTGCTTGAA
This sequence comes from Cicer cuneatum, assembly GCA_037974295.1. Taxonomy (NCBI): domain Eukaryota; kingdom Viridiplantae; phylum Streptophyta; class Magnoliopsida; order Fabales; family Fabaceae; genus Cicer; species Cicer cuneatum. The sequence goes on along the minus strand of JBBPBO010000001.1, from coordinate 72,610,245 downwards.
ACCTACGTCATGGACAAGGAAGTAAAGTAATTCACTATGACTATGAGTATCGAATTATAAGATTAAAGACTTCAATTGTAATCTTTTAATATCCAGTTGAAAACACATCAATACTAGTTTTTTCTATGATCTCCTTTATCACTCTTCTAATCTCCTTCCTTCTGAATCTATGAATCGTTTCTTGGTTGATTGACTAAGATACTAAATCATTCTCTCGTGCACTACAATCACTTAATACAACAAGTGCATTATACAATTATATATAGTATGCAATAACAAGCTAGCTTAACTAACTATATATAACTACCTTGTTATAACCATAATTAGTTATAACAATAACTAACTCTAATTAGTTGCTTATTTGAGGCATATCTTTACAATATGTAATTATAAAATACTAAATCTCATTCATAAGTCCATTAATAAGTTGAAAAATATACATATTCATACACCGTCACACTTAGAAATAGAAGTAAAATGGTTTAAACATATAAAACAAATAGAGGTATGAACATAAATAAAATAAAAATACATAAAGTTTTAAATTTCATAATAAAAATAAAAACATCTAAATATTTTCTAACAATGTTGCTTCATTGTCTGCAAACTCTTAAGTGGAATTAGAAGAACGTATTTCATCTCTTAGTGACTTTAAATTAAATAGCTAGCTGAAAAACATTAACTAATTATCTAATTAAGTAGCCAAGTTTACAAAGCCATGAACATGATGCAAACAAATATACAAAACCATGAAACATAGCATTCTATACAAAGCCAATAATTATCTCACCCGAAACATACTTCCAATAGCACAAACTCATAAAAGATCATTCAAGACACAAAACAACATATCGACATGCATAAGAGAAACATAGAATACTATATATAAAATTTATTTGCATAAATTAATTTATAAAGTAAAATAATTCAATGAATTTAAACTATATATAAACCACTTGGCATATTCCAACATATTTTAGAAGTACCATAAAAAAAAATCAATTCAGTTTATATTTTCTCACTCTCAATGTTGTCTTTTCAGTTTATATTAATCAAGCCATACAAAACAAAATAAAAATGAAGACAAAAACTGCAACTAAATTTGCTTTTTTTTATTTAAAAAACTTGTAGTTATAAATTTTTCAACGGATATCATTTGGATATTAATATTAGGTGTTATTGTTGGCATCTAAGCAGTTATGCAAATTCATAAAGATTCTAGAAGTAGAGGAAGACAAATGCATAGACAGGTGTGGCCTACTTGTTCTTTACTTAAAAATTATGACACATAATAAAAAATTTAAGCTTCATGCGTACTCTATTCTCATACTCATGAAAACGATAATAATTAGGGTTTTTTTTTTTTGCGTGATCAAAATTGTTTGTTTTTCTTCTAACTAATTGTAGTTAAAGTCTTTGACCTCTAAAAGGTACCACAAAGTATCTTCACAAATTAGACACTTTGAGTCTGTTAAGAGACTAATTCTCAAATCTTAGAACTATCTCTCTTGAGTGTACGTGTTTATATCCTATATCAAATTAAATGTATATTTTTTGGTTATACAATTTACCTTTCAAGTTTGGATTATATTACTTTTTTACAGTTTAATTTGTTGAAAGAACACTTAGTTAACACCAATGGCCGATCTATGTACAATATTATGTGGCTCTTGCCTCACAAAGAAAATAAATATTATGATTTGAAAAAGTATAATAACTCTTATTTTACCTCCATAAAAATGAGTTGTTGTCCTATCATTCAATTTTTTGTTAGAAAATAAATGTAAAAATTATAGACAAATGTTAATTTATGCATGCTCCAATGGCACATTTTATGGTATCAAATGTATAATTTTTTTCTTGGAACTAATGTATTCAATCCTTGAAATAAAAACACATGTTAGCAAGACCATAAAATATAAGAGACAAAATAAAACAAATTAATATTACTAAGTTTAATTATTTATCCTTTTGATTTTTATGACTCCTCTAACATTCAGCACACACAATGATACAAAATACATATTTTATATAGCAAACATTTTTTTTGATGATAATATTATAGTTTATTTTTTGCCCCTGTGAAATTTTTTTTTATCCGCCACTAGTTAACACAAAATGCTAAAGTTTGTAATATGATCACAAAAACGGACTTTGTACTTTGTCATGTTGTAATTGGATTTTTGTAAGAGTAGGTTAACATATACAAATCAATTATATAAGTTGTTATTAATCACATATATATCACCATTTTTGTTCAATAAGATACCAAACGGAATAATTGACTCATTGCATAATAGTAGCAAATCATTGATATCTTACTATCAAGACAAATGGCTGAATCCCGTGAAACATTTTTCATAGAAGTTTGTTGATATCTTCTTTTTATAAAGTAAATCGACTTCGATTCTTGAATAATCAATATAACTTATGTTTCGATTATAACAAAAGATTTTCTTTTTATGTGGAAAGGTCATCTATCCATAGTTATGGACTCATATTATTTGTCACGTTAAAAACAACCAAATCTCAAAAATTGTCGCTTTTTATTTTTTAATAACATTAATTACTTTATTGTAATTTCATTAGAAACTAATCATATATTAAGATTACTATAATGTTATTGAAGGGAGGTAAATATAAATTCATTTGTAAGTGTTCAGTGAACTTTAAAATCACTCTAAATTTTTTTCGACAAAAAAAAATCATATATTAAAGATTACTTATCCATTTGTTTAAATATTCAATTTTGATATGTAGATGAAAACAACTTTTACACAATCTTAATAAATGCAATATCCTTATCAAAAAACAAATTATATGATGCCATCTAGTTTATAAATATATACATGATACCATCTGTATGGAAACAGTTATATGTTTTCATTGAAGTATAGAAATCAATGTTATTGAAATGATGGGCTATTTTCTTTTTTACAGTAAAATATTTGGAATTCTTCATTAAATTAATATAATATTTATATAGGATCTAATTGCGTAATTGACACAATATATAATAGGCGTGTCTAATTTTATTTCTTTCTCCATCAAGATTAATTTAGATTGTGTATCTTGCAACAACTATTTGATTTTAATGGTGAAGTAGTTGAAATGCATTCGTCACACTAAGAAGCAAAGAAGAGGTCTAACTCTAAATGACTAAAAAGTCATGCTTGTTGTGCTACTTGTCAAACACTTCAAATTTAAATATAAAAATATTACTAGGGCTGGAAAGTTACTGGACTATTTAAGTTGCAAAGTTGAGGTAAGGCATAATGGTAGTGAAGATAATTTTCCTTCCCATATTATATTATTATTAGGGGTGACAATAGACTAGACTGAGTTAGGCTTTACAATGTTTGATTTTAGTCTGTCAAAAAATGTAAGGCCTAAGTTTGACTTGTGATCTTTAAGCCTGAGTCTGGTCTTGATAGAAATTTGGTATGATTTGTTAGCTTACTTAAAAGCTTATTTCATTTTAAAAATTTTAAATAAGTAATCAAACATATCTATTTTGATATGTCAATGGAATTAAGTTCTATTTTGATATTTAACATAAAAATTTAAAAAATATATGACTTTACACACATCATACTTCAATTCTATTTTATAATAATATATTTAAATATGTCAAAATATAAAGAAAATTAATATGGGTAAATTACAAAAAATTAAATATATATAAAAAAGATCAAATTTTAATATAATATTTATAATAAAAAAAATTATTATTTATATTTATTTAAATAGATTAGATTGACTTTTTAACTAAATAGACTTTTTTAGAAACCTTGACCTTGTCTCTTTGAAAAAAAGAAAAAAACCTTTCGCATCCCTAATTATAATTCATACACATATGCCGTGGGTACTTTTTGTGTGTGTAAACGGTGGGTACTTTCTCATAAAATAATCGAATAAATAAATATTTTTTTGGGTAAGCAATAAATATAATGTTTAACAATGTAGCAATGGATTCTGCTATAGCCTTTTTTCATAAATTAAAGATGGATAATTTTATAAAAAAAGTTATCCTAACAAGGGCTCTTAATGGAACGTGTTAAAGAATTAAAAGGGAAAATAAATAAAAAAATTTAAATAAAAATGACTACTTTTTCAAATTTCAAAGTATTGAATACACAGTTTTTAAGTTGGCGCGAACAATCTCTAAGGTATTTCCCAATGGATTTGGATCCCGGGTTATGTAAATCTTCATCATCTCACAACCACTAAAACTTATTGGTTGTCCACATAAAAAATATATCAGTGGGGTCTAAAAAAATTAATGGTAAGATGATGACATAACCCTTCATTTTGATTCAAATTTCAAACATTAGAGGATCTATGTGAGAGACCAAACCAACTGTCAACATACAGCAAGAAATCCAAATCCCTATTTGATTGAAAGTTTTAAGGATTATATGTCGATAATATTAAGACAAAGAAAAACTGATACAAAGTTTCATGAATTATCTTTTCCAGCTGCATGCTTGCATGGCATCTGTTGGTTTTGATTCTTCAGCTCATCACCAGCCACCAAAAAGTATGCAGTGTGCCTGAAAAACAAGAGCATTGTGGTTGTTATCATCATGGGGTAACCATTTGCCAAAAAAGTTGCATATTAAGTAAGAAATTAACCTGAAGAAGTTCATCATTCTGATCTTTGAGTCATCATCAATATCTGGAGTAGTGTCCAACGCCTGTTGCATGTGATGTAACCATCTCTCTGCAGCTTGATGCGTGACAGGAAATGGTCGATGCCGACCAATTAGAGCAGGATGTCCTGCCACATACCAAGGTTCAAACTTACAAAAGTTAGTTGATGAATAGAAACAGCAAGTTCTAATCAGGATGAGACTAATACACAACCCTTTTGCACATATCTTATGACCACTGACTTTTATGTATGAAAATTCAGTTACAATTACTCTACTATCGACTGGAAAATAAGAGATTCAATCATGCCTTTGAAATGGGACAGAGGACAAAGGTGATTAATGGATGAAATGAAACTGCATATGATTATTACAGAAACATCTTCACAATCATGTGAACATATAATCAGTATCACAGTTAACAAGCTGCTAAAAGGGTAGCTTTTTTTGTCAGTCTTACTACATATGTTTTATTAGATTTAGAGTAACTGTATTCCTAAAGGATTTGGATCCAAACTTTTCCATAAAAGCTAGGACACGGTTCTAATTTGAAGAAACTTATAACTTGTAGCCTTAAAGGAGCGCCTCTCCCCTTATAATGATTTTAAGTGGCAACACAGAATTCTCAATCAATGTTGTCAATTGCAGATTGCAAAAAATTGCGGGTTGTTCAAATTCTATTACACAACAATATTTTAGCACTGCTATTTGAGAACATTTTGAACTAAATACCTTATCACCATAGCAATTGGTTTAAATACCACTATTTAACAACATTATTCTCGATTGAAGTTCTTAAAAAACCTGTGTTGCCACATACTTCCAACGCTAAAAATATATAAGCAATGGTGCCTTATGTTTAAGCCATCCATATGCAACCTGCAATGGAGATGCTGATGCTCTAAGAGCATCTCCAATGGGAGGAATTTTGTGTTGCTTAAGCTACATTTTGTGGGCCCAAATTGCCACATAGCTTTCGAGCAATCTTAACCAATTTTTAGTTCAATAGTGATTATACAATAAGTAACCTATACATGACCCCACCAAGACTATTTGAATTTGGCTATAGTTTTGTTTTTTTTGCAACTTTGTTTCATACAAAATAATAATAATATTTTATTGATAAGCAATGAGGAGTTGAAGTTGCTTACATAGGTTTCATAACTCAATTTTAAGCAACAAAAGATGACAAATCAACACACTCCAATGGTAAAAGAAGCTAAAAGATAGAACTTAAGAAATAAGGAACTATTAAGTTCCCTATATCGGAGATGCTCCAAGTGTCTATAGATAAGTTAGATGAGAGGGTTTCTTCAACTTATGCAATAAGCTATTATTTAAAATTTCATAATTATGACAAAATACTTTTCATATTTTCTCGACGAAAATTTGGTGAAGTTTATCTGAACTCGCTCATAGTTAGAATGAAAAAAACATTTCATCATGCAAGAAAACTCACTCATCTTTGATGGAAAGATCGACTAGTTATATTAAAAGAAAACTGAGTTTTTCTCTCTGCAATGAGATCATATCCTACTATTCAAAATCATAAAGGGCATGTTCACGGGCACTAAAGATTGTTTTCAAGATAACTTGAATATTTTGAAAGTGGACTTCACCAGAACAACCCTCTGTAAATTTTACATACTCTCTTGCTTCAATACTCTGGATTTTTATCACCAGATTCATAGCAGTCAATAATTCCTGCAACCATTGCAATTAGGCCGCGCCTCAATATGTCCCAATTTTTACCAAACAAAGTAGTATATTTTCAAAAAAATTTGCATAAAATATTAATTCATCCTGGCTATGCATGCCAACTAAGTCAGGCCAAAATCATGCAGTTTTCAGGCCTAAAATTAAGGAGTCCAGCCCAACTTAAAACACTAGCTTATTCGACCAGCAAGTCGGGCTGAGCAAAAGTTAAAAGACCTTAATATATATTGGATGACTCGCTTCGGCAAATTGAAAACTCGAATTTCAATCATCTGATCTTAACCAATTGTTTAGATCATTAACTGTAGCAAATGCTGATTGCATCAGGTCAATCCAACTCTTTCAACAACCACTAACCAATGCTACTATTAGATACCCTAATTATCTTTCTCTCGCCACTTTATTTTGCTTAGCAAACATCATTTGAGGATCGCTATAGCATGTGTTAAGAAACGACTAATTTGCATCTCATCAGAAACTATATATAATACAGACAGAAACATCACTTAGATTAACAATGATCTCTCAATTCATTCTCCCTGTGAAAGGTAATTCATTCAAACTCAAATAAACTACAAAACAAGTTAATCACCAGTTTAGTAGCTGAAGTTATATACACCAGATAATTCAGTTCTTGAAATTGTCAAGACTCTGTTTGAATAAACTACTTAATTAAGTACTTATAACATAAAAGTGCTTATGTATAAGTTTTTTCAATAATAAAAGATAAAATAAAATCAAAGTGTTTTCATAAAGTATGCTTGAGAGCTTATGAAAACAAGTTAAAAACAGCTTATTGAAGTCTCGTAAGTTGTTTCTAAAACTCCCTAATTTGACAAAGAAATTTCAATTTCATGATAATTTTAGAATTTCACTATTTTTACGGATCAAATTAACTGTCCTATTGTAACCACACACAAAAATGTGTGTTATAATTTAAAAGACTAAATTGGTGATTTACGTGCAGTCCAAATTTCAAAATCATATTTTAAAATTTAATAATAATGCAAAATATTTTTTGAAATCTAGACGGTCTGTGATTTAACATAGCAAAAACTAAACATATTTTAAGACATGTTAAGGAAAAGTATGATATAAGAGAAAAAACAATAAAAATAAAAGTACCTCTTCTCTGAGAAAAAAGAAGAGGACCACCCATTCTTTGAACGAAAAATTCGTACTGGTTTTGAATAGCTTCTTCTTTGTTAGAATTCGCAAATATTGAACGAAACCATTCTTCTTCGTCATCATACACCCTTTCTCACAAGTCAAAACACAAACATTATAGTTAAATAAAATGAATTATTATTATTATTATTATTATTATTATTATTATTATTATTATTATTATTATTATTATTATTATTATTATTATTATTATTATTATTGTTGTTGTTGTTGTTGTTGTTTATAAAAGTGAATATAATCGAAACCTGGTGTAGAAATTGGTGGAGAGATTAATGAAGGTTTGAAGACCAAGTTTGTTGAAGAGATTAGTGTCGTCGATGGAGAAAGCTTCGGTAGTGGGAACTCCGCTCCATTCAGAAGCTTTTTGTTGGAGACTCTGCATTTGTTTGAACGACACGAATTGACTAAAACGGCAATAATGTGTGCGTTAGTGTGATTTTAATTTATAGAGGTTGTGGTGTTCGCGTGGATTGCACGGGAATATAGTTCTATTGAATTTGATTTGATTGTGAGATCACAAAACTGTGGGCTCAGTGCAGTGGGTCAGGTAATACTGTCGATACACTTTTCTCAACCATTTCTTTCAAATCATCTAAATGTTATTTTTGCTTAAATTCATTTTTATTCTCTTTAAATTTTTTTTTTAAAATTTCGCTTTTTTTATTTTATTTTTTGGTTATTGTTTTTAAGTTAATTATATGTAATTTTTTAATTATATTTAAGATATTATAAATATTTCTTTTAAAAAATATAAATTTTTTTTTTTTGAAAAATTAGATTAAGTAAGAATTTTTGAAGTATTTTGTGTTTAAAAATTTATATTTTAAAAAAATCTACATTTTTGTGTTGAAAATTATTATAATATTTTAAATATGCATGTAAAAATATATTTAAAAATTAATAAAATATACATAAATTGACTTAAAAGTAATTGACAAAAAATGAAAATGAAAAATTTTTAAAGACTAAAAATATTAAGAAATTTTTTATATAGATTGACAAAAAAAATATTAAATTTTACGGTGACTAAAAATTTATTTAACTGTATTTTTTATTTAAAAATGTTCGAAATAAAATTTTTTGTAATAGAATAAATAAAAATATGTTGTAAAAATAAATAAAATGAAATTACCTAATGGTGCATTTTGTTTCCGGTATGCAAATTATTAAAATTGGCAAAAGGGACTATCCACCTATAACAGGATGGGAACAAAAAAACTTCAAATATAGATACAATCAAATTTTGTTTCCTTACTCAGTAAATAAAATCTGAATAAAAATAATTTCAGTTAAAATTTGAATATAAGTTCTGGTAAATAATTTTTAAACTAAAATTTAATAATCATTTTGAGTTGAATCACTTATTTATTTTTATCATTTATTATAAGCACATATGTTATTATATATATATTAAAAAAATACGTAATAAATTTAATATGTTGATTTTATGTATAAATGTTTGTCAAATTACTTTTATATTTGAATGTTTCAAATTTGATTTTTTCAGATTTTAAGATAAATTAGTGTTATTACTAATTAGTGTTTTTTATAATTAATAAAATTTAGTATATATGGAAAATTAAATAAATACACCTAATAAATTAAATGAGTGTTTATATTTACCGATATTTTTTTCTCTAAATTGCTTGGAATTAGAGACATAAATACTACTAGTATTTATTAAAGAAGGTAAAAAAAAATTCTGGCAGATTCTACTATTATATTTTGAGTAATTTAAATTAGACAAATACTAAGAAGGACACTTGTTAGTGATTCAAATATACAAATACATCGTTAAATATGTATAAGAATTTATGTATTTAATTTTTTTAAAGTTCAAATTTTGTTTTTTCTAATATAAATTTTCTTCTTTTGATTATGTAACAAGTATTTTAAGAGTACTTTTTTATTCTTTAAATAATTCGAGAATAAGTAATTCCTTA